>VXBP01001633.1:870867-1121813 GCA_013400115.1 Rhinopomastus cyanomelas
CCCCTTTCTTTTCTCTCTTTCCCCCCCCCTTTCTTCTCTTCTCTTCTCTTTCTTTCCCTTTGCCTGGTGCCACACTCGCAAGATGGAAGCGGAGGGCTGAACAATGACGGAGGAGCCAAAAATAAAACCGAAGGAGGACGGCGCGGAACCCCCTCCCGACGATTTGCATGACAATACGCTAGAAAAGCCTGCGACGTTTTCTTCCTGAAAAGCCTTTTCTCCGTAAAGGAAACCCACACAGTGTCAAGCAAACGAGGTCCAAACTTTCCCCCCACCTCCCGTCCTCTCTCTCCTCAGATCACACACGACGGGGCGGCCGCAGTGTTCTGCCCACAGCCCCGGGACGGCGGCGGATAAAATCACGGCGGGGGCGGGGCCACCCCCNNNACGGCGGGTGCGGTGCCACCCCCGGCTCTCCCGGTTACAGCCCCTTTCCGGCACCACCGACCCTTAAAACGAAACGGCCCCCCGCGTCTTCCAGGTCTCCCCGAATGGCCACGAGCAGGGTGCGATAGTACCTCCGAAGCACCTGCCCGCGCAGAGCCCCAGCTGCGGGAGCGGGACACGGGCGAGGGGGAAGCGAGGGGGCTGCTGCCGAGAGCAGGTGACAGGCGCAAGGGGGACCCTCCAGACCCCTCTTCCCCATGAAGCGCCCTCTCGCTTCCCTCTCCCCATTGTTTCTCCTCACCGCTACGTCTGGGGATGGCGGGCAGGTCAGGGCCAGCCCTCCTCTGTCCGAGCAGGGGGGAGACACCTCCCCCCTTCCCCTTCCCTTTTCCTTTCCCCTTTCGAGTCCACCCGCAGACTCCAGACAGCCCCTCCGCCTCAGCCGCCCTCCCCCAGCCCCCCGGGCTCCAGCTGCGACAACCCTCGCTCGTCCCCTCGAACAAACCCCTCCTGAGCCGACAGAGCCACAAATCAGGGAGGGGGAGCTGCTCCTCCACCCCGAAGGGACCCCCCTCGCCCCGCTCCGTCCCTTCCCCAGCCCCGACGGCGGCGGCACGGTGCGGAGAGCGCGGCGGGCGGATGGGACGGGATGGAACGGGACGGGCTACACTCCCCCCTTCCTCACACCCCCGCCGCACCGGCAGCCGTCGGGGGCAAGGCTCGCTGCAGGGCTTTGCCTTCTCGGTAGAGTGGGCAGCTGGGGCTCCCGCGGCTGTCCCAGGGAGGCTGCAGAAACCCCATGTAGCTTTACAACCCCTCTCCCCACTCCCTTTCCCCCTCCCCCAGTATTCATCCTCCCAATGCCCCCACAGGCCTGGCCAGGAGGCCAAGCAAGGGCAAGAGCAGCCTGTGTCCCCAGCCCATCCCCTCTCCCCACTCTGACCCAAAGCAACTCCTCACTTAACCCTATAGGGCAGCACCCACAGTGCCATCACCATCGGCTGCGCAGGGCAGTTCTGCCACGTTCAGAGTGATGGTGCCATAGGGTCGCCCCATAACCACAGACCCACACCAACCTTTTGCATTTCAGACCCAGGGAGGTGCTCTTCCCATCAATACTGTTTGCACAAGGAGGTCTCTGGGGAGAAGAGGTCACCCTCACGCTCCTACCTGGCTTCTGCTCTCGGAAAACCTTCAGCGTTCCCACAGACCAACACGAACTTGGCTTCTCCAAACACTTAAGCAGCCATGATTTTGGAGCCGGTCTCACCTCACTAACCTGTGTGTGAGCCGACTTGCCGGGTACCACCCTGTCCCGTAAGAGCCCACCACACACACAATTCACCCACAACCCGGGGCTGCTCCAGCTGAAAGATAAACGAACCGGTGAGAGAGATTCCATGAAAAGGACCTGATTTTGCACACTGACCCCTCCAGTGAACTGCTGGAGAGCGACAGCCGCTTCCAGCCGACCTGCGCTTTGTGTTTCTTGTTTACAAATCTATTCTTCTTCATCATTTCCCCAGCAAATGCCACCCCTCTGGAGAGCTGTCCAGTGACAAATAGGCTGGATGTGGAACCGACCGGTCAAGAGGCACCAAAATAGTCTTGAAAATGTTTCTTTTTCAACAGTGAAATTCTGATAAATTTGTTGTGAAATTTAAAAGACTTTCAATTTTGATCTCACTTTCGTGACTTTCCCCAACGTTGAACAGGATCTGTGAACGGATGGGCAGAGCCGAGAGAGAAGGATTTATTTAAAACATCAGTGACTGATGTGCTGCTCATTCACGATGTGGGATGAGTTGCCAGATAGACAAAATAATTGCCAATAGTTTACTAATTGGAAACCTAGAAACTGGTGGTGGTTGGACTCGCTGATCCCAGGGGTCTTTTCCAACATGAATGATTCTGTGATCCTGTGATTGATCTAAACGCATTTTCTCAGACAATTTCACACAACCACAAACAGCAAGTCCAACCATCAACCCTACTCTACAAGTTCAACCCTAAACCAGATCCCCCAACACCACATCTGACTTCTAAACTCATCCAGGGATGGTGACTCAACTACTACCCTGGGTAGCCCAGTCCTTGACCACCCTCTCTGGGAAGAATTTCTTCCTGATGGCCAGTCTGACCCTCCTCTGTTGAAGCTTGAAGCCCTTCCCTCTCCTTCTGTCCCTAATGACCTGTGAGAAGAGCCCAGCACCAGCATCTCCACAGGGTCCTTTCAGAGCGCTGTGGAGAGTGAAGAGGTCTCCCCTCAGCCTCCTCTTCCTCCAACTCAACACCCCCAACCCTCTCCATCAGATTTACTCTCCAGGCCCTTCCCCAGCTTCACTGCCCTCCTCTGCCCTGGCTCCAGCCCCTTGATGTCTCCCTTGTCCCGAGGTGCCCCAAACTGGCCCCAGTACTCAAGGTGCAGCCTCCCCAGTGCTGAGTGCAGGGAGACAGTCCCCTCACTAAACCAAACAGCCCCAGGTCTCTCAATCTCTCCTCATAAGGCAACTGCTCAACAAAACCGACACCCAGGATCGCTGCTGGCTAAAGGCTTTAGCAGTGTTTGACCCGCCAGCCCTCACTGCGCTTCCTTCACGTCTCGTCCCCTCAGGCTCACCCACGAGGATCCACTCCAGACACTTTCTACTTCCCAGTAAAGTTTAGAGCTCTCGGCTTTATTAAGAAAATTATTTCATTCTGGCTAAGATACGAATCTAATTAATCTGTCTTTGCAGTTCCAAAATGATAACTGCATTCGAGCTGCATCCTATTCTTCAGAGACAGCTCCAGATATTAATTAAGTAAAGAGAGCATTTCCCATTTATTTTAATTACATCCATACCGTCCCAATAAATAAAATAGTTCTGTGCCTCATCGAATCCAACCTGAATGCAAATGTTTTCCCATTGATCAGTCCTCTGCTCACTGGGGCCCTGTCAACTGCTTATTTTAAATAGGAAGGAAATGCCAAACTGTTTGGGGGCTCCCATCAGTGAAACAAGGTCCAACTGTCTGAAAAGGTCAGCTCAGCCTTACAGAGAGTGATGCTGCTCTGGAGGAAGGGGGTCCGGACAGTGTTCTGCTTGTAGGGGCAACCAGTGGTCTGAACTTGGCTGCCCTCACAGGCAGTTTGCAGAGCATCACAGAGGTCAGGGACTGGAAGGGACCCCGAAAGATCACCCGGCCCAATCCACTTGCCACAGCAGGATCCCCTAGATCCAGTCGCCCAGGGACATGGCCAGGCAGGTTTGAAATGTCTCCAGAGAAGGAGACGAGGGTTTTCTTTTACTGCACTTTCCCAGGTGAATCCAAAACCCCATCACACCTCTCTGATCCCTCGCCTGCGACGCTGATAATCCACAGACAACATGGATAAGGGCAACAGAATTAAACTGTGGCTTCAATACTCAGCATAAAGCTTGATGTGTTCTAAACTTGCAGGGGAGCCTCTTCTTGAGACAAACCACAGGAGAAGGACCCAGAGCTGCTGGAGAGAGCCCAATGCAGAGACACAGGGATGATGGAGGGAGGGGAGCATCTCCCTGCTGAGGAAAGGCTGAGGGAGCTGGGGCTCTGGAGCTGGGAAAAAGGAGCCTGAGGGGTGACCTCATGAATGTTGATCAGTGTGTGAAGGCTGGGTGTCAGGAGGATGGAGCCAGGCTCTGCTCAGGGGCACTCAGTGACAGGACAGGGGGCACTGGGTGTGAGCTGGAACAGAGGAGGTTCCACACCAATGTGAGAAGGACCTTCTTCCCAGTGAGGGTGCCAGAGCCCTGGCAGGGGCTGCCCAGGAGGTTGTGGAGTCTCCTTCTCTGGAGATGTTTTCAACCCACCTGGGCTGTTCCTGTGCGACTGGATCTAGGGGATTGGGCTGCGGCAGGGGGATGGGATAGGCTGATCTCCTGATGTCCCTTCTAATGCCTTGTGTGCTATGATTCCATGTGTGAGAAGACAGAGGCACCCTCGTTAGTAGTGCCCTGAGAAGAGGTGCAGTGATGATTGTGTCCTGCAGACACCCGAGCAGCAAGACCAGTTGCAGGGAAACTAGATGTTGAAGGAAACGTTTCAGACTACCCCAAGAGTCACAGCAGACGGCCGGGAACACATCCTTCGTGCATCTCACCACAGTCTGAGTCTTTTGCAATTTCAGGTTCAGTCCTGCCCTCCTCAATCTGAGAAATTAATTATAAATCAATAGAACTATTGAGAAGAGCAGCGGGAACTCAATAATGAACATTGGTGGAGTCGGGCTGCAAGGAAATCAATATTTCACCAAAAAATACTGGCAGTATTGAAACCCTAATTGCACTGTGATCGGGCTTGTGGCCATAGAACAGCAATAACTGCACTTGCTGAGCCTTGAATGCAAGACTCAGTGCTGTTCTGATGGAAGCCTGATGAAGGAGCCTCTACGAAAACGCCAGCCCCAAACCTGTTTAAGGCCAAGAAGGCTAGTGGCACCCTGGGCTGGATCTGAAGCGGGGTAGTTAGTGGATGGAGAGTGGTTCTCCTCTCCCTCTCCTCTGCCCTGGTGAGAAAACACAGCTGGAATCTCGTGTCCAGCTCTGGGCCACCTCAGCTCCAGAAGGGGACACAGAGCTGCTGGAGAGAGCCCAGCGCGGAGCCACAGGGGTGATAGAGGGAGGGGAGCATCTCCCTGCTGGGGAAAGGCTGAGGGAGCTGGGGCTCTGGAGCTGGGAAAAAGGAGCCTGAGGGGGGACCCCATGGATGTTGATCAAGATGTGAAGGGTGGGTGTCAGGAGGATGGAGCCAGGCTCTGCTCAGGGGCACCCAGTGACAGGACAAGGGGCATCTTGCTCTTCTCCAAACGAAACCCATCCGTCTCCCTCAGCCTCTCCTCATATGACTGGTTCTCTAAACCCCTCATGAACTTGGTAGCTGGTGAATGTTCTAGAACATGGAAAAAACCCACCTGTACTGGCTACAGAAACAGGAAGGTGACTTCAGTGGTTTCTGCAACTACAAGCTGTAACACCCCAATAAACCCCCAGATCCTGTCACACAGGAACATGTCCAGGAGGGTTTGAAATGTCTCCAGAGAAGGAGACTCCACAATTCCCCTGGGCAGCCCCTGCCAGGGCTCTCACCCTCGCTGGGAAGATGGTCCTTCTCACACTGATGTGGAACCTCCTCTGCTCCAGCTCACACCTGCTGCCCCTTGTCCTGTCACTGGGTGCCCCTGAGCAGAGCCTGGCTCCATCCTCCTGACACCCATCCTTTCCAACATCCATGGGGTCACCCCTCAGGCTCCTTTTTTCTCAGCTCAAGAGCCCCAGCTCCCTCAGCCTTTCCTCAGCATGAGATGGTCCCCTCCCTCCATCATCCCTGTGTCTCTGCGCTGGGCTTTCTCCAGCAGCTCTGTGTCCTTCTGGGACAGAGGGGCCCAGAACTGAAGCACTAGGCCTTCTTTTGCCTTCCTGCTCCCAGAAACCCAAGTCAAGTCCATGAAGCACAGGAAGCCCTCTAGGCCCTGGTTAAGGGCTCCTGTGAGGCGCAAGTAGTCCCTCTGTCTCCCTGAAAGCACCGGTCACCCATATGAGTTCTTTTATGTCCAGTGCCTTCATTACTCTAGTGCTGATCACAATTAACAATCAACTGAAGCAAATACCGTCTCCTCAGAAGTTTCCATAGAAACAACACAGGAGGATCCCCTTTAAGGATGCCAAGGCTTCCCTCGCGTGTAGATGTGGGCTCCCGGGCTCCATGAAACCCTGCAACGCGTCGAGTGAGTCACTGGTTTAAAAATACTCCCCTGCACACGCGCTCGGCGAGAGGTGCTTCTGTCTCTGCAAACACCCACCATGGCCCCTGGATCTAGGGGAACCTGCTGCCGCCCTGCATGGCATTTCGGGGTCCCTTCCAATCCCTGATGGCCTGGGCTCCTGGGATGAGCCCCATGCCGGGATGGCTGCACATTGTCTCCTACCGCCAGGGTTGTGGTCTTTGTCCCCGCTTCAGCCACAGCACAGAAACAGGTGAATAAGCCCAAGGGGTGAAGCTGAGATGATGTGAAGGGGGGGAGGTGCAATGAAAGGACCAGTAGCTGTAGGAGACACCAAGAGCAAACCTTGTCCTGGAAGGGACCTCACCATCCAAATGAACGGGCGGACTTGAAGTTCCCTGCCGATCCGAACGACAAACGCACACAGCGCTGTCCCCAACTCCGACCAGGGAGCCCGTACCTCTCTTCTGATGCCGCTTCTGACCCTTTCTAAGGGGAAAGAGCAGGTTTGGGAAGTCTTTTGGTGCCGTTTTTCGCCAGCACTGATCTCACAGACAGTCTTGTCCCCACACCGAGCCCTGACCGTGCCCCAGGCACCCCCATGGAAGCCTTCGCTCAACAGCATCAAGCAGAAGGCACAAGGACACCACCGGCAGCAAGAGCAGCAGGGGAGGGTTGAGATGTGAAATGCAGGCACTTCGTGGCAGGTGTTCAGCTGGAAGTTGACCTTAAATCTTTGGCAATGATATTTATCCCCCGTGCTGCAGAGGGGGCTTCACGTAGGAACAGACCTGCTCATTTCAAAACGCAGCAGCTCAGCCTCACCTGGACCAGCAGAAGCCACTTGTTGTTTCACAGGCTCAGCACCACAAGATTACAGAGTGCCCATGAGAGCTGGACTGTGCAGCTGGAGAACGAAGGGAGGTGCTGGAGCTGCTCGGCGCAGAGCTCCCCTCTGACCACGTGTCGGAGCACGGGCTGCTCTTATGTGAAGCGTGAGACTGCTGAAGGGAGGTGCTAGTTGCGTCAGGGACCTCCTCACCTCATGTCTTCAGCAGGAAGGGCTCCCATTCTCCCCACGGTCACCTCCTTACTCACCTGCCTTTAGACAGGGAGAATCAGAAGCAGGACCCTGCTCAGCCCCGGTTCAGCCCCTTCTGCACACTCCTGCAGCGCTGGCACCTAACGCAGGTGGCCCCAAGGTCACAACAAGCATCTTTCTGCTGCTTCTCCCGTCTGAAGGACAAGTTGCTGGAGCCGCAGCGGTTTGCAGCAGGGAAGGTCTGTCCTCTTCTGATTTTACCCACACGCCTGACTTGCGCCGCTGCGCTCACAGCTGGAAACACCACAGCACCCACCTCGATGCCTGAACCGCTCCGAGCTTCCTTACGAGGAGGATCGAACAGAGATGGAATTCAAGGAGCAGTCGGGGGGTGAACTGGCGCTGACAGAGGCCCAGGTGGCTGTTGAACACCTCAGCCTGGCGGTCTCGAGGTCCACACAACGGTCTCTCTTCACGGCCAAGTCAGATCGGGCTTCAGAAGGGCTCGAGGTCCACACAACGGTCTCTCTTCTCGGCCAAGTCAGATCGGGCTTCAGAAGGGCTCGAGGTCCACACAACGGTCTCTCTTCTCGGCCAAGTCAGATCGGGCTTCAGAAGGGCTCGAGGTCCACACAACGGCCTCTCTTCACAGCCAAGTCAGATCGGGCTTCAGAAGGGCTCGAGGTCCACACAACGGTCTCTCTTCTCAGCCAAGTCAGATCGGGCTTCAGAAGGGCTCGAGGTCCACACAACGGTCTCTCTTCACGGCCAAGTCAGATCGGGCTTCAGAAGGGCTCGAGGTCCACACAACGGTCTCTCTTCACGGCCAAGTCAGATCGGGCTTCAGAAGGGCTCGAGGTCCACACAACAGTCTCTCTTCACGGCCAAGTCAGATCGGGCTTCAGAAGGGCTTGCTCCACCCTAGGAAAGCCTGAGACCTAAGGAGACTCCCACATTTCAGTGTCACGGAAGAAAGCCCTCAGCCCTGAGCCAGAGGTGACACCGCACACAACCACCCTTGAGTGGGGGCCAGAGCCACCAGGCTCTGCTGCTGCTCTTGCCTTCTCCTGGGCACACATGTTGCCTCCACTGTGAAGGCTCTCACGAATGCCACAGGGACTGAGAAATGCAAGTCTCATCCATTCTCATCACACTTGTGCCACTCCATCCCATGGGTGGGGGGAAAAATCTCCCCTCCTGGGATTTTCAGCCGACTTCCCTACGAAGGAGGGATAATAATGACTACTGGTCAAGCTGTTTAACTAGCACAGTTACAACAGCGCTGTTAGCCTCCCAGATCGCACCGGGCACTGAGATGGAGGCAACCCCATCAATAACGCGGGGCTCTAACATCTGCTCTGGTTAGTAAATAATTCACAAGCCAATAATTAATTTTCTAGCTGTTCATTCATAATTCATCAATATTTGCCAAATATCCAGAATCTGAAAGAAAGTCAGCAGAACCATCAGGTGAACTTTCCCCTTTAGTGACAACACTGCTCTCATTGGTGCCCTTTAGTCTGGCGTCCGATTACCACTGCCTTCTCGTCTTTGTCCTGGCAACTGAAGTGTTTCAAGAGCTGGGAAGACTGTCCGAGTCCGCGCAGAATCGTCACTGCTGCCTGGCTGTGACGGTTCAGTGGCCACGGGCATTCCCGAGCCCTTGAGGAGCCCCTGGTGTATTCACAGCAGCAGGATTTGGAGTGGATCTCCGTATGGGTACCCATGTGACACACACGGATCACAGCACCATGGACTGCTCAGGGTTGGGAGGGACCTCGAAAAATCATCCAGTCCTACCCCCCTACCACAGCAAGGATGTTCTAGGTGGTCAGAGCATCAGTAACCAGAGCCAGGACCTCTCACACAGCGACTCCAGGAGGGAGAAGCTCTCCTCAGCTCAGTACTTTCACACCTGTTACTTGACCAGAGCCACCGGGATTGTCCTGCATGACCATCCCTGAAACAGCAGAGCACCACTGCAGCAGGTCGTGTGTGACCACTGCCTTCCGCAAACCCATCGCCCCATCATGCAGCAACGTGCAGCCACAAGGCTTTGAAGAGAGTGGCTTAGAAAGAGGCAATGGAGTGCAGAGGCAACTCAGTCAGACGCGAGTGCCGCAGCACTGGAGCACTTGCACCAAGCAAAACAACTACCCCCTTATCTTCTCCTCCAGACAGCTTTTCCGAAGAAGATGGTAGCTCAGGTTTGAAACTGGGTCCTCAAAACCCTCTTGTCTGTAGCTGCGGCATCTGCTTGGCCACCTACTGTGAGGAGGGAGCACGTCTCACAGAGGGCTCTGCACACACTGCTCTCACCTGCTGGACGGCCTGGGGGGGAAAGGAGCGCACGAAGCCAAAGGCTGCTGTGCCCCCTCCCTGACTTACAGACTGTTTCCAGCCTGGGCTCAGCCTTGCCCCTCGCTGCCACTTCAAGCTTTATCTCCACCTACCGAAATCGACCACAGGAGGGTAGAGGAACCTGGTGCTCACAGTGCTAATGCCTTCTGCTCCCCACATGCTCCAGGAGAGAGTGGGTTCAGGATAGAACCACAGACTCATTCAGGTTGGGAAAGACCACTGTGATCAGCGAGTCCAACCAGCAACCCTAATCCACAAAGTCACCCCTGAACCAGACCCCCAGCACTACATCCAAGCGACTTTTAAACTCATCCAGGGATGGAGACTCAACCTCCACCCTGAGCAGCCCAGTCCAGGGCCTGACCAACTCTCTCTCCAGGAAGAATTTCTTCCTGATGTCCAGTCTGACCCTCCCCTGGGGGAGCTGGAAGCCCTTCCCTCTGCTTCTGTCATTAGTGACCTGTGAGAAGAACCAGCACCAACATCTCTGCTGTGTCCTTTCAATTAGTCGTAGAGAGTGATGAGGGCTCCCCTCAGCCTCCTCTTCCTCAAACTAAACAGCCCCAACTCTCTCCATCTCTCCCCATCAGATTGATTCTCCGGGCCCTTCCCCAGGTTGGTTGCCCTACTCTGCCCTCACTCCAGCCCATTGATGTCTCCCTTGTCCTGAGGTGCCTCAAACCAGCCCCAGTACTCAAGGTGCAGCCTCCCCAGTGCTCAGCACAGGGGGACAGACCCCTCCCTGCTCCTGCTGGATGCTGCAAGAACAAACTATAGGCAAAGAACCAAGCCCTTAGTGGTCTGAGCAGGCGACACGCAGCAACAGCCAGCCTGGCTGCAAGAAGCACCAGCACCGACGCCCGTCAGACAGACACTCACTCTCTAGCTCCCTGCTAGAGAAGAAGAACTGAGCGATGTTCTAGAGCAGTCTGCAGCTGCCTAGGGGTTACCCAGCAAAGGGGGCACTGCACTGCACTGCACTGCACCACATTTTGCTGCCAGAGGAACCTCCGACTGCTCTGCAGGAGACGCTTCTGCCTACCTGCAGGAGCACAGGGAGCAGCCTGGTTCTGCAGGCAACGCGGGGAAGCCGGCAGAAGGTTCATCCACGCTCACAAGTTGCTAAGTAACAGCACCCAGAGCTCAGGATCACTAATTACTCAGCAGCTCCTCTCCGAAGGCTCTGACTTGTGTTTAATCGGCTGAACATCAGTCCCCCTTGACAGCCTACTTGAGCAGCAGAGGCTGGCGGGGAAGAGAAAGCGCCGAGCTGACTGAACCCAGCCGAGCACCCGACTGCAAAGCCTGAGCTAACGTCTCAGGGAAAGTTCCCCAGGCGCAAGCACAGCCACCACCCCGCGGCCCAGCACCGGCTACCCCGCCACCAGTCACTCACCCCCGCCAGAGTAGCTCTGTCTCCCTGCAGCACCCAGTGTTCACCAGAAGGCAGGCGAGGCCGACGTGATGCCGTGGAGCCCCCACGTCGGGGCAGCCCCGCGCAGAGCAGAGTGCCCTCGCGTCGGGAACACCCCAGGAATGCAGCTGGTGTTCCTACCTGCCGGGGAACGTTCTTCCCCCATGTTTTTGTTACAGGAGTCACTCGAGGCCCCTAGCAGCACCCAGGTAAACACTGTTGGACCACCAACAGGACTGAGGTCAAAGCCATGGCTAGCGGCCTCCTGCAAATACCCAGGATTGCAATCACACGTTCTGATTAATGCTGTTAGAAATATCTCTCCCGTGTGAACGCGGTGACATTTGAGCAGTGATAGTCTCCCTGAGCCGGGCATTTCTGTCAGCAAACGCTGCAGCCCACGGCTGTCAGCCTCAGCGCCCCAGGGAACCCCAACAGGCAGGAAGGACAAGGCTGAAGGCAAGAGACCTGCCCTTGGCTCCCAGAGAGCACTCCCACGTCAGAAAGCAAGGATGGACAGAAGTGGTCTGGAGGAGCGAGCAGACAGGTGGATGGTGAACCGGCTGCAGGACAGAAACCAGAGGGGAGTGGTCTGTGGCACAGAGTCTAGCTGGCGGCCTGGATCTGGTGGAGTCCCCCGGGGGTCGCTACCGGGACCGGTCCTGTTCAATCTATTCATTAACAACTTGGATGAGAGATTAGAGCACCCTGTCAGCAACTTGGCTGATGGCACAGAGCTGAGAGGAGTGGCCAACACCCCAGCAGGCTGGGCTACCATCAGCGGGACCTGGACAGGCTGGAGAGCTGGGCAGGGGGACACTGAATGAGCTAGAACCAGGGCAGTGCACAGTCTGGCATCTGGGCAAGAACAGCCCCAGGGACCAGGAGAGGGTGGGGACTGACCTGCTGGAGAGCAGCGGAGGAGAAAGGGACCTGGAGGTCCTGGTGGCCAGCAGGATGGCCAAGAAGGCCAGTGGCATCCTGGCATGGATCAGAAGGAGGGTGGTAGATGGAGGGAGGTTCTCCTACCCCTCTACTCTGCCCTGGTGGGTAACCACATCTGCAGTGCGGTCTCACATTCTGCTGCGCCCACATCCCTTTGCCTGCAGTACTCTCCCAAGTCATGTAGTGCCCTCAGAGAGCTCACATCAGCTCCTCAGAGAACCAGCACGCTGCAGTGCAAACCAGTACAAGGTCTGCATGCCGGCTGAGCGCGCTTCATACCCTAAAGAAGGGATTAGCAGACATGCTTCTTGGGTGCTGTGTGTGAACAGTCTTCCTTTGCCTTCACTTCTGCCTTGGGGCTCGCAGCGCTGTGGTCCCTGGCCTGTGCTGAGACCTCTGAGCCTGGCAGCACCTGGTCATGGCAAAGAGCTCTGCAGCTCAAAGGCATCCCAATGGCACAGAACACCCCTCCCACACATAATTTCATTGCTGTGGCCTCTTCCCAGAGCTAAGGCACTGGTATTATGCAGACGATCGTGGCTAGACCTCAGGTTAGACCCTCTGGCTGGGGGACTTGTGCTTGTCACCCGGTAAAGCTCGTTGCCAAAGTGAGTTTACAGTGCAGTGTGTTCCCCTCATCAAGAACCTCTCCTCTGTCAGTCCCGGCCATCCTGGGCATTGCAAAGGAAAACGCTGGCCACAGTTGGCACGTCTGGTCCCAGTAGAGATCATGACACTGGACTGTTGTCTCAGGACGCGGCAGTGTGCTCCTGAACACCAGGAGCTGATCTAAGGCTGCACAAAGTTCCTTCCCCCTGCTCGCCTGTGCAGTCAACCCATCAGCTCCCGCAGCCCGTGTCAGCTCCCGCAGCCCGTGAGCACATCAATGAAGGCTCCAATCGCATCGACCTGCGGTGCTGTTTATTCAAACCATTTGGGGAGGCTGAAAAGCAACCCAGTTATTTTCTCCCTGCAGTTCCAGGAGAGGGCCAACACCCAGAGCGACAGCCAGGGGTACGCAAGGACATGCAAACCTGCCCGTTCACTGCCAAGGGACCCAGCTTAATTAGAAGTTATTAAGCCGGAGTCCCTTCGGCCACAGCTCCAGCTGAGCAGTTCTGCTGCTACCAGGGGCCATTAAGCTGCAGCCACTGGTAGCTTCAGTGCTCTCCCTTTTTGATAACAGGACCCCTACCAACCAAGCAGCAGATGCTGGCTCCAGAGCTAATCCCAGCCTGCCACCCACTGCACACCAACACATCAACCACACTACAGGAACTAGAGCCTTGTCCTTGCAGGCTGTGGCGTGGACACCTCAGGTGTGCAGGTGCCTGGGACCAGACATGATCAGTGCAAGAGGGACCAGAGGGAGCTTGTGGAGTCTCCTTCTCTGGAGATGTTTCAAACCCTCCTGGCCATGTTCCTGTGCAACTGGATCTAGGGGATCCTGCTCTGGCAGGGGGAATGGACTGGACTGGATGGTCTTTCCGAGTCCCTCCCATTCCCTAAGCACAGAATCACAGAACATCAGGGATTGGAAGGACCTCAAAAGATTGTGTGATGGCTTCCCCAGATGCCTTCACACTTCTTTCAAGTCTGTGGCTAAGAGAGGGCAAGGGGTAGCAGAGGTCAGCCAGGTAACCCTTGTACCAGGTGCAGCCGACTATTTTCTGGACTAATTGTGGCCTCACACACAACCTTTCCAGGACCAGCCCACAGGATGGCTGTGAGAACCTGATTTAAAGCACAAGTTAGACTTGAGGGTTGTGCCCTGTAACTAGGTATCAAAGCTCCTCTGTCCAGCCCTTGAGAAGGGCTGAATCCTAACCCCCAGGAAAGATGCTCCAGCTCCACTGACCCCTCCAGATGGTTCTTACATTCACATCTTTACACTGGTCCACACAAGAGGTCATTAGACTCTCAAAACCCTTCACACCAGGTTCCAGGGGAAGGCAAACAAAGGCCTGTGGCAAGAAGACAAATTTGTCTCTTTTTTTAGTTCACTTTTTTTGTTTTCATCTGTAGTGACTGACCTGCACTGGCAGAGAAACATCAGTCCAGTCCCTGCTGCTCTGTGATAACTTCAGCTGCAGCTTGTTCAGAATCAGGTGCTTGCCTAACGCCTCCACGGGGATGCGACTTCACTAGAGACCACGTCTAGAAGCATCCAGGCTCCGGAGGTTGTGCTGCCTGCAAGAGTCTAATTAGGTGATGGGACACCAGTATTTTTAGGAGAGCGTTCATTTATTACATGGAAGTGATCATCAAAGTTGAATGAGCTCTGGAAATAACTTGTTCTTTTCAGGGACGATTCGAAAACCTCATCTTTATTTTTAGACTCCGAATCTATCTTCATGTTAGGCTGTGTAGATACAGCTCAGAACATGTATAATTAGAAGTGAGAGGTCTGAATCGCTCTGGAGCAGGAGCTGCAGAGACTTCCTGACTGAGAGCTGCACCAAGGGTTGTTTACATCTGGAGACAGAACAGTGCTTGGTAATAAAAGGATCTGCTGCTTCTCAGGCTCTTCCAGGCACCATCACTCACTGCCTGCATCTGCTGGATCTAACCCCAGCCCTGTCCAGACCAACAGAAATGGAATCACAGAACCCAAGACTCCCAGAGCACCAGGGACTGGAGGGGACCTCGAGAGATCATCCAGTCCAATCCCCCTGCCACAGCCTCTAGATCCAGTGGCACAGGAGTTCTCCTTCTTTAGCAGCCCCCAGTATCTCCTCCCAGCCTTCCCTCCTGCACATGGCTCTGAACTCTGAGCCCAAAGGCTCCACCAGCGACCTGTGGCTGCACACAGGACTCAGTGCCGACAGTCCGGCTCCCCCCACACACCTGCAGGTTCATTTGTCTCCTGTAGACGCTGATCTGCCCGAGCTTTCCCTACTCATTCGACCTGGAAGCTTCCTCTCTGAAACAGGCCTTTTCTGAACCAAAAGCATTCAGCCCCTCGCACACCAAAAGAACAAAGTCTAAGGTGTAAGGAGAGAGTCTGCATGTCCGGGTGAGAGAGCCGCTCTCCATCTCCTCCGCACCACCCCGTCACGTCACACAGCTGTCTCCAGGCAGGGCACAGCTTGGCCAGGGCTGTTCTGTGCAGAGCTCGTGACGAATCTGCACTAGAAACCAGAGACAAATGGAAAATCTGGCTTTTGCTGCCGTTTTTAAAGCAAATGTCACCCGCAGAGCTATTTACCCATCACCTGCCATCCGTGGCTGGCAGGGCGGACTCTGCAACAGGAGTGGTAACGCTCCCTCCTGAGCAGCACTAGGAGGTGCCTTTTGCGTGATGTGATTATATCAGTAAATGTGTTTGATGTTCAGTATTGATTCCTCTCTCCCTGCCACCACACTTCCAACGCCACACACATCTGCAATGCAAAAGGCAGCTGCCACTGTCTTCACCCTGGGCTTGTGGCTTCTGTCAACCACCACCATTTCAAACAGAGCTGCTGGAGAGAGCCCAGTGCAGAGCCACAGGGATGATGGAGAGAGGGGGAGCGTCTCCCTGCTGAGCAAAGGCTGAGGGAGCCGGGGCTCTTCAGCTGGGAAAAAGGAGCCCGAGGGGTGACCCCATGGATGTTGATCAATATGGGAAGGGTGGGTGTGAGGAGGATGGAGCCAGGCTCTGCTCAGAGGCACCCAGTGCTGCTGGGTACCAAGGACCTGTCTCAGGAGGAAGCAATCTCTGTTTGGGCTCCTTCCAGTCCAGGCGGCTCCTTGCAGGTGGGACTGGTCTCTGGCAGGATGAAGCTCCCTGGCAGGAGAGCAGGCAGAACCTTGTCCTGCACCCTGCCATTACAAGGGTGGCAGCCAGCTGACTCTTCATCCTGACCGATTTATAGAGCTGAAGGGATCATATCTCACACCAGCAACACCCCAACCCATAATGGATCATGTCACTTCTGACCATCACTGGTTCACGGGGGCAACAAACCTCCCAGCAGGAGCAGCCTTCACAGCACCTACTAAAATCCATTTCTACGTAGCAATTGCTCCCCAAGAGAGATGTGTTGAACCCTCTCGCTCGCGTCTGGGAAGCAATTGCACAGACCTGGACTCAGAAGAGCCCACAGCACCCTTGAAACGCCAGGCGTGGACAATGGGTTCAGACTGCACCAAGTGCGCGTCTGGGGAGGAAGGATGGTCCCTCTCCCTTCTCTCTGCTCATGCAGCAGGGTTTATTTTTGAATGAAGGCCACAGGAGCTCAGATTAAATGTCAAACACAATCTAACGCTGAAGCATGAGGGGCTGAGCGCGTGCGTGTCAGAACCAGCAGCTCCTCTGAGCGGCTAATTGTGTCCACAGAATAATAACCTACAAAAAGATCTCAGATTTGCAGCTCTGAGGCTCCATTTCTCTGCGCTGGGATAGTTCTGACAAAGTGGGGCTGCAAAGCCTGTTCAGGTACCCACTGCCACACAAAGACACACACACCAACAAAAACCTCTGCTCTCCAGCCACCTGTTTCGCCGGGAGATGCTGCGAGCGGCTTCACAGCCAGCAACGAGAAGCAGACACTGTCAGGCTGCAGCTCAGCTTGTCCTGAACCAGAGCTCTGAAACAGGCCACAGGAACCAGAGCATCATGCAGGTTGGGAAAGAACCCTGGAACACCGAGTCCAACCACCGACCCTGCTCTACAAGGTCACCCCCAAACCACATCCCCCAGCACCGCATCTAAGAGACTTCTAAAGCCATGCACTCGCCTCAAGCTAGGGCTTGGCTCTCACCACCATCTCTGCCTACATGGTCTTGGCTGCTTCTCCTGCCGCACTACTGGCCATCACCTGCATGAGGGAGCTCAACTGGTAAAAGACAATAAAAAACAGATATGGACCCTTTTGCCCAGCTAGCATCCTGAACTGGTTCCCCAAGACTGATTATGGCTTCATGCAAGAAAGGGAAGGAAAGCACATGGTGGGGATAAGACAGAATCACAGAACATTGGGGCTTGGAAGAAACCTCCAAAGATCACCCAGTCCAACCCCCTGCCACAGCAGGATCCCCTAGATCCAGTCACACAGGAACATGGCCAGGTGGGTTCAAAACGTCTCCAGAGAAGGAGACTCCACAACCCCCTGGGCAGCCCCTGCCAGGGCTCTGAAGAAAATGTTCACCACATTGTTAAACCACATCCTCAGTTTATCTATCCATCGACCTATCCATCCAACCACCTTATCTATCTTATCTATCTAGTGCCTATCCATCTGTCTATCACCTATCCATCAATCTATCCATCTATCTATCTGACCATCTGTCATTTATCCATCCTCTATCTATCAATCAGTCAGTCTAACCATCCACCCATCTATATATCCATCCGTCCATCCATCCGCATCCCACGTGTGTGGTGCTTCAGGAGCTGTGGATGAGCAAGAGCCTTGTGTAAGCGCCAGCCAGCCTGGCTCGGGGCGGCACTTGGGCTGCGGGAGGGGATGACGCGGCCACTGCACTGACGCGGCTGGAGATCTATCCAGCAGAGCTTCACCCTGTGAGTGGTGCAGATTGGATGTCCCAGAACCAGCGGCGAAACAAGCTCCAGACTTGTAAAGCCATTCAGGGTTGTCAAGAGTGTTGTTGGTTTATTACTGTTATTTATCTTGATCGCATTTGTTCTGCTCCGAAGCCAGAGAACACAGGCGCTCTCTGCTCTAATTGCTGGGCCATTCTTCAGCAGACAATGAGCAGTGATTAGGGATGTTTTTTGGCAGCAGAGCCCAGAACCACCTAGTGAGAGTTCAAAGACCAGAGCGAGCGCTCACTGGAAGAGGCGGCTCCGCTCACTCAACTGATGCATCCTCGAGCCAGGCGCTGCCCCAGCACCTCTCCCCCACTTAGCAGGGCACGACGCCTGCCAGGGCTGTGTTGTGTCACGAGGCAGGAGCCTCCGAGTGCCAGTCGGGACAAAAAGTGGCAGCAGTGTTGGCACCATTTCCCATTGCCATCTTCATTAACCCCAGCCGGTGGGAGCAGGAGTTTCTCCTGGCGGTCGCCATCATCATGACAACACTCCCAAAGCTGGGTGCTGGGAGCTGCCACACACAAACCCTGGAAGTCCTCATTGTTCCGCCTCTCACATTCTCGCCCATGCCAAGGGTGATCTGAGATGCACAGGGCCCTTCATTTATCCCTGTGATGTCTCCTGACAGCCCGGTATGGTGTCTCAGCTTCAGGCAATCGGGCTGATTTCACAGTTTAATTGCTGCTAATCTGAAGGAGCGTGGCCAATGCTAATGAGCCAGCAGCAATCAAGGCTAGAACAGCTCCACTCGCCCTGCTTCTTCTCCTCCTTCCCTCAGAACAAGCAAGCGGCTCCTCCTCCTATGCACAACCACACTGAGAGATTAGAGGAGCCACATGCGCATTGGGGCAAGTCCAGAGCAGACCACAAGGTCCCTTCACATCATGTGCTCAACCCCTGCTTAATGTCAGTCCTCAAACAGCCTGGAATCAAGAAAAGCATCTACAACAGGAAGAAAGTCACCAGCGGGTCGTCCCCAGGACTGATGTCTCTCAATCCTACCAGTCCAAGCTGTAGGAGTGTCTCCAGGAAAAGAAAAGGATGGGGGGCCTCAGAAGCCTTTCTGTCCATCCACCAGCTGTGCTCCGAGCTCCTCCAGATAAACATTCATGGGTCTTTTCCTTCCTTGGAGTAGAACTGCTACTTGACCTCCTTGCTGGGAGGATTTGCTGAACGCAGAACCTTCTGCACTTGTGATTCTCCAGACAGAAAGCAACTCACTAGAAGCCAGAGCTCAAGCATCAGTGTAAATGTGAGATACTTCAGCAGCCTTCACAGAGTGGGACAGTCATCACACATCTAGAATCTTGCGTCCAGCTCTGGGCCACTCAGCTCCAGAAGGACACAGAGCTGCTGGAGAGAGCCCAGCGCAGAGCCACAGAGATGATGGAGGGAGGGGAGCATCTCCCTGCTGAGGGAAGGCTGAGGGAGCTGGGGCTCTGGAGCTGGGAGAAAAGGAGCCTGAGGGGTGACCCCATGGATGTTGATCAATATGGGAAGGGTGGGTGTCAGGAGGAGGGAGCCAGGCTCTGCTCAGGGGCACCCAGTGACAGGACAAGAGGTGATGGGTGTGAGCTGGGGCAGAGGAGGTTCCCCATCAGTGTGAGAAGGACCTTCTTCCCAGTGAGGGTGACAGAGCTCTGGCAGGAGCTGGCCAGGGGGTTGTGGAGTCTCCTTCTCTGGAGCCATTTCAAACCCACCTGGACTGTTCCTGTGCAAATGGATCTGGGGGACCCTGCTGTGTCAGGGGGACTGGCCAGGATGGTCTTTCAAGGTCCCTTCCAATCCCTGATGCTCTGTGATTCTGTGACCTCATGGTTGCTCTGGCAGCCACGAGCAGACTCCCTCACTGTGAATGGAGCAGAAAACCCCCGTGTTTCAGTGCCACCGTGCGTGACTGATCAGCCACACCTGGGAGGTCAGGCAAAATGTGGGTGTTAAAGAGCGACAGAGAAATCGGCCGTAACTGAAACGCTTTGGAGCTGAGTTTGAGGCATGTGAGCTGCTTGTCTTGTGCTTGTCTTGAGTTCATCTGTCATTACTTAGAATTAGGTGCTGCTCACTTAACCTGAAGGGAAACAGCTTTTGAAGACTGTTGTGGGCACCTCAGAATTGCTGACCAGAGTGGAAATCGGGTCCCCTTTGCAAACACAGATGTCTAACAAACCAGTGAGTGCTGGAAGGTCCCGTTGACAGCAGTGGCATTTACCAGTGTGGTAGAGCAAGGTGGCACTTGATAGGATTAAGTCTATTTCAAATAATTTAATCTGTTCACTGTGTTCTGTCAGTGTTTGCCTCAAACTCACTAAGTCCTGTTTAAAAGTGGAAAGGTCCAGGCTCTAATGCCACAGAGATCTGCTGTTTCACAGCATTTTTACACCTAATTTACCTACTCACAGAATCACAGACCATCAGGGACAGGAAGGGACTTTGAAAGACCATCCAGTCCAATCTCCCTGCCGGAGCATGATCCTCTAGGTCCAGTCGCACAGGAACAGTCCAGGTGGGTTTGAAATGTCTCCAGAGAAGGAGACTCCACAACCCCCTGGGCAGCCCCTGCCAGGGCTCTGGCACCCTCACTGGGAACAAGGTCCTTCTCACACTGATGTGGAACCTCCTCTGTTCCAGCTCACACTCGCTGCCCATTGTCCTGTCACTGGGTGCCCCTGAGCAGAGCCCGGCTCCATCCTCCTGACACCCACCCTTCCCATATTGATCAACACCCATGGGGTCACCCCTCAGGCTCCTTTTTCCTAGCTGAAGAGCCCCAGCTCCCTCAGCCTTTCCTCAGCAGGGAGATGCTCCATCATCCCTCCATCACCCCTGTGGCTCTGCTCTGGCCTCTCTCCATCAGCTCTGTGTCCTTCTGGAGCTGAGGGGCCCACAACTGGACACAAGATGCCAGATGCGGTCTCCCCAGGGCAGAGTCTAGGGAGTGGAGGACCTCTCTTCACCTGCTAAACACCTCCCTTCTTATGCCCCCCAGGGTGCCGCTGGCCTTCTTGGCCACTTTTGCTTCTGCCCCAGTCTCAGACAAAGGCAGCAACGTGTGCTCACAACAGGTGGCTCTTTCCATCAGATGCATGGCAGAGTGAGCACAAGCGGTGCAGGAGGGGCACATCGTTCTAAGAACATCTGGTATTTCATCACAGCACTGCCAGAAGATGCCAATGGAGAGTCCAAGTAATTTTAAAGAACCACTTCATTTACAAGGAAAGAGGTCGCTCCTAATTAGGTTGGAAAGCCTCTGGGGCTATCTCCAGCCTTTGCAATTCTGATTTCCTCGGAGAACTCCGGGTAAATCTAAGAGATACAGAGATTTCCATGTGATTAAGACACACTCGTGGAAACGGTGCTGGTCAGGCTGCTCCAGCAGCCTCACAGAGCAATGTGCTGCGCACAGCAGCTCGGGGCAACTGAACCGGGCGCCTGCTGCTGAGGACAGTAACACGGGGCAGAAGCGATAGGTTAATGAGTAGAAATCCAGGTTTAAGTTCTCACTTGTCTCCCTGAGCTGAACTCCCAGATGTTCAGCTGCCTCAGCTGGCTGAGGAGCTGGAACTTGGTGCTAAAGGGAATAAAAATGTGTGGAGCATGGAACTGCAAAACTCAGTGTGGGTGAAAGAGCCAGGATTCCCTTCTCTTCTGATATCAAACGTGTCTGCAGGGCAGGGACATCACCTGCTGCCACCAGTCGGAGGAGTCAGAGCTACAGGAAGGTCTGATACCCTGTTTACCCCAAAACAGCCACGTGTGTGGTGTGAGGCTGAGTCGTCTGAGCCAGTTCTCTGCAGACCCCTCTTCCAGGACACACTGCTCCAGTCCTCCTGCCACAGGGACAACACAGGGAGGACTCCCTCACCTGAGCACATTGCTGTCAGAGGAGATGCCCCAGACAAGTTCAGAAGAGAGGTGACAGTGCTGTTATCTAGGGCTGAGCAGGCTGGGAATCAAGCCAGAGATTACTGGAGAATGAGTCTGTCAACAGGGACCCTGAGCTCAGCCCGTGCGGCGGGTGAGGCACCACACCAAGCCAGCGCAGGTTTCAGTGACCTTCAGCCTGTAGCAGCAATTGCAGCAGTTTGCACCCCGGAACGGAATCACACTTGAAAACCAAGAGGTTAAACTACTTCACCCAGAAAGGCCGCCGGCCCCTCGCGTCTCCGCGAGCCAACTGCCTTCATGCGAGTTCAAGGCGGCTGCTTAGCGTGAGCAGCACAGGCTGGCGATGGTGCAGGAGACATGTCGGCCGAGCCACCAGAGAGAGCTGGAAGCAGCAGACAGGTCTCATCAGTCTCAGCTCATGCTTGTGGTGGAAACGGTCCAAAGCGAATAGACACTTCAGTAAGACAGGTGGTGTCAAAAACGTGACAGCTGTGAATCCAGGGTCACCAGCAGCCTTCACAGAGCTTCTTTCGGCAGCCGTGACGGGCGCCCAACAGGATCCCAGTCCTACGCTAAGCTGGCCTGACACCCAATCGCCACAAGTTCCACAGCACCATGTCATCAGGGCTCTCAGCTGACAGTAGAGCCAGCCAAAGGAGGGCACAGAGCCTTGGCTCCACCTTTGGTACCCACACTAGTTAAGCCAAGAAGGGGTTCCCACGTCACCCAGGAGTGTTAACTAGGATTCATTCAGCTTGGAAAAGACCCTTGAGGTCATCAAGTCCAACCATCAACCCTACGTGCATCTGCCTGTTTATTTGTCTGCGTTTGCAGCAATTCTGCAGGAGCTCGTTCATTCCAAAGCAGAGGACAGATGTCAGCCAGCAGAGCAGACACACAGACACAGAAGTGTCTACACACGGGCTTCCTTCCAACCTCCTTCACGTCCTCATCAAAGAGATGATTTTCTTTTCACAGAGCGCAGAATCATTCAGGTTGGAAAAGACCCCCAGGATCATCCAGTTGAACCATCAACTCTGCTCTACAAGGTCAGATCCCCCAACACCACATCTAAGCGACTTTTAAACTCATCCAGGGATGGGGACTCACCGTGGGCAGCCCAGTCCAGGGCCTGACCAAAATCAGTTCTGTGTGTGCTGGGAGTCAGATGGGGAAGGCAAAACTAAACAGACACTAACCTTGCAGAATGACCAAACCAGAGAACTTTCACCCGCTTTGGCTTCAGCTCTGGACCAGCACCAATGAGAACTCCCAAACCTGCCACGGTCTCACCTCTAGCTGTAGATGCCAAGTTTAAAAAAGAGGCTGAAAGATACCTCTCATGGGAGACCCAGCTCTCACTCCAACCAGGGTAGCACAGTGGTGCTCTGTGTGTTCTCCTGGACACCTTCACTGCCCGGCCTCCACATTGATACTTGGCCAGGTGGGTTCGAAACGGCTCCAGAGAAGGAGACTCCACAACTTCCCCTGGGCAGCCCCTGCCAAGGCTCTGGCACCCTCACAGGGAAGAAGGTCCTGCTCACATTGATGTGGAACCTCCTCTGCTCCAGCTCACCCCTTGTCCTGTCACTGGGTGCCCCTGAGCAGCTACACTGAGGCTGCGGACTGACCTGCTGGAGAGCAGCAGAGGAGAAAGGGACCTGGGGGTCCTGGTGGTCAGGAGCCAGCAATGGGCCCTTGTGGCCAAGAAGGCCAGTAGCATCCTGGGGTGGATCAGAAGGGGGGCGATTAGCAGATCGAGAGAAGTTTGCAGAGCTTCGGGTGAGGAAATGAAGGCGCTCTCGATCTCGTCTTTGTTCATCATCACCGCCCTTCTGCTAGAGAGGCTGCCTAGTGCCCAGTCAGATCCCGGGGCTCTGCCCCAGCAGTCCCACAGCACCGTCGGATGCCGGGTGCTCCGTGCCGCGGAGCTGGGCTGAGCTGCTTGCACTGACACCGAAGCAGCTGCGCAGCAGCGCTCAGCGAGCGCCTCTGCAGACCCGCTCGGGCTGTACAAATGTTAAGGCCCCACACCGACAATAAATATTCCAAGACTCATCCAGTATTAATAACACAAATGCAGAGTATTTATAAACCACCCCAGGGGAGAGCAGGCGGGCTTCGCTCGCGTGGGTTATACATCGCTGCAGAAAGACTTGGAAACAGCTGCCTTCCTGCCCAGCTCATGGTAGCTGATGGATGCTGCTGCTGCCTGACATCGGGTAATGCGAGAGCCGCTGAGGAGCTACAGCATCCCTCAGGACACAGAACCACAGAGCATCAGGGATTGGAAGGGACCTCAAAAGACCATCCAGTCCAGTCCCCCTGCCACAGCAGGATCCCCCAGATCCAGTCACACAGGAACATGTCCAAGTGTGTTTGAAACATCTCCAGAGTAGGAGACTCCACAACTCCCCTGGGGTCACCCCTCAGGCTCCATTTTCCCAGCTCAAGAGCCCCAGCTCCCTCAGCCTTTCCTCATTAGGGAGATGCTCCCCTTCCTTCATCATGTCAGGTTCTGCACTGGCCTCTCTCCAGCAGCTCTGTGTCCTTCTGGAGCTGAGGGGCCCAAACCTGGACACAAGATTCCAGACATGGCCTCAGCAGGGCAGGGCAGAGGGAAATCCAAATTTTGGAGAAGTGAGGAGATGGGAGCTCACAAGCCAGGGCTTGGAATGCACAAGGCTTGTCGCACCCCAGCCACAACACTGATGCCCCCGCACAGGACGCTGGCTTTTTCACCGCACCCAAGTCACACTCTGCAAATGCAAGACCCAGCTGCCTCACGATTTTGCTTCCTGATCACCAGGGTGGCATTCCTCACCTCTAAAGATCGAGGATGGATCCCAGAGCAAAGGGCTCATACATAGGCATGAGTCTCAGGGAGCACCGGTGAGCAGGGAGCTGTGCCCCAGGCAGCAGAGAGGTTTCACTCGCAGCACTGGGGGCCTGACCCAGACCCTTCCTGAGACTCACAGCTCCCTGTGAGCACAAAACAGAAGAGGAGAGGGCAAGTCAGGGACTGGGATCAAGCTCTGTGTCAAAGGTTGGCTTCTGAAGTGAGGCTCGCTCGCTCTACGGGGGCTGAAGCCACGCACTGCTCCCTCTATGTCCCTCTTGGACCGCATCTCAGAATCAGAGGTGTTTTGCTTGAGCTGCTGAGACACGAGTCATCCCTGCCTCTCACATAGACACAGACCCACCCTCGTCCTTCACGCCGCGTCGCAGCAGGGCTCGTTCTCCACACATAATCTGATTTCCTCGCGATGAAAAGCAGAACCGACAAGAGGCACCGCCAACACCCCTTGTCTCCTCACTGAAGGACTGCAGTTTGTGCAACGCTCACGGCTGGGACCCAGCGCAGGCTCTTGTGCATTAAAGCAACCCAATGCGACTTGCCAAACACGAAGATGACCGGCAGTTTCTGCTTGTTCCACAGCTGAGGAGGAACCCGCCCCGCGTGCACCAACAGGCGCTCCCAATCCGACGCACAGCATCGCCCCTGCTCCGCAGACCGCGGCATGCAGAGCTGGTGGCGGAAAACTCAGCCACGCAGAGCATGTGGCTGCTGGGAGGTAACTGGTCCTTCCCGCAACCCTCTCCTGCTGGCCTAGGGGAGGCAGACAACACGGGGCTCTGCTCTCTCGCTGGGGAACGACTGCTGCTCTCTAAAGCGGGAAAGCGGGGCCATATTAGAGACGAAGCCCTTTATAAACAGAGCCCTGCAGAGAGGGAGACGGACAAAAGGTTCTCGGTGATGTTCCTGCACCCGTTGGAGGAAGCAGGAACGTAGAGCCCAAGCAGGTCCAAAGGCATTTGCACGAGCCTGCTCATTCCGAGACAGACCCCAGGAGGATGCTGGCCAGCAGATCCCTGCTCGGGTCACAGCACTGGGCTGGGTTCACAGCGAAGCAGATTGCTCAGTTTCCAGAGCACACTTGAAACTCAAACACGAAATGCAACTGCCCACCTCCAGGCATCAAACAGCCAACCTGCCACAAAACGCTAACTGTCAGCAGCCCTGACAGGGACAGGAGAGCTCAGAGACCAAACAGTCACGGAAAGGCAAGAGCGTTTCATTTGTTCTACGCCAACCCCAGGGGTGTTTTCCAGCCCAAATGACTCTGTGATTCTAGTCTATGAAGAAAAGCACGGCAGCACCTGAGCTTTGGATGCCCTCGGCCCACCGAAGGAGCACCCCCTGGACTTTGTGGGCAGCCCTCATCACCCTCACACAGAGCCTGGCAGGAGATCACCCCGTCCAGCCACGCTCAGGCAAGCGGCAGGAGCTGACTCTCCAGCATTTCACCTGGGCTCTGGATAAGCATTAGGGGTCAGAAGGGACCTCGAAAGAACATCCAGTCCCATCCCCCTGCCAAAGCAGGATCCCCTAGATCCAGTTGCACAAGGAACAGTCCAGGAGGGTTTGAAAGGTCTCCAGAGAAGGAGACTCCACAACCCCCGGGGCAGCCCCTGCCAGGGCTCTGGCACCCTCACTGGGAACAAGGTCCTTCTCACACTGATGTGGAACCTCCTCAGCAGGATTCCAAGTACTTGCTAGAGCCCATCAGCACTCCCTGCCCACTGCTCAGAGACCAACCCAGGTGCTCCAGCAGGAGCCAACCCTCGACTGTGCCCTATGCCCTCCAAAACCTAGACCTGCAGAGCCAGGCAGTCCTGGTTCAGGGTCACCTTCGAGGGAGTATGGATCACAGGCACCTTTGCAAGTCTTTGAGAGAAAACCCAGCCGAGGTGTGAGGGCTCTGCCTGCGAGGTCAAAGCAAGCCCTGGGGCTACTGCAGGCAGGGCAGGACTGCACGTTTGGGTTTGCAGGTGGGTGTTGCAGCAAGGCTTAACTAAAACCAACGGGAAGCCAGGCTGTCTTCAGACCGCTGGGACCAGCACCGAGCCACTGGGTTTTACCTCCACCTACTGTTAGCACTCAGCTATCTCGAGGAGGGTGCGTCTCCAGCTTGTAAGTGCTCACACCTACGATGCTCCGGCGTCGCCTGGTGCTCTCACGATGCTCTTGCTCAGATCTGCAGCAAGAAAATGTCAGACTGACCCGATGGGGGAAGCTCTGCTTGGTCCAAAGCCCCTGTGTTATTGCTGTAACAGGGCTGCAGCTGGGAGCTCTGAGCTTCTGCCTACAGCTCCCACCCCTGTGCCCAAGCCAAGTGCACTCAGGCAAAGCGGGGAACAGACCTTTGCCTTCGTTCTACCTGTTTGTAGAAGGTGGGTTTCCTTTTCCTCCACACATTGCCCCATCCTCTGCTCTTGCTCGTGAAAACTGAATCACAGAGCATCAGGGGTTGGGAGTGACCTCTGAATGTCATCCAGTCCCATCCCCCTGCCACAGCAGAATCCCCTAGATCCACTCATCAGGGACTGGAATGGATCTGGAAAGACCATCCAGTCCCATCCCCTACCACAGCAGGATCCCTTAGATCCAGTTGCACAGGAACATGGCCAGGCGGGTTTGAAACGTCTCCAGAGAAGGAGACTCCACAACCCCGCCCTGGGTAGCCCCTGCCAGGGCTCTGCCACCCTCACCAGGAAGAAGGTCCTTCTCACACTGAGGGTTTGGACAGTACCTACAGCCAAGGGACACAGAGCCTAGAGACCTGCACCCACTGCAGGTGCTGGAATAGATCAGCCCATGTGTTATCATAGAATCACAGAAACCTTCGGGTTGGAAAAGACCCCTGGGATCACTGAGTTCAGCCATCATCCCCACTCTACAAGGTCACCCCTAAACCAGATCCCCCAACACCACATCTGAGCAGCTTTTAAACTCATCGAGGGATGGGGACTCAACCACCACCCTGGGCAGCCCAATCCAGGGACTGGCCACTCTCTCTGGGAAGAATTTCTTCCCGATGTCCAGTCTGACCCTCCCCTGGTGCAGCCTGAAGCCCTTAAACAGCCGGAGCTACCTCTGTTTTGCGCTCACAAGGCAAAGCTCTGCACCCTGTTACCACCCTTATCCTCAGCTTTGCACACACACCACAAGCCAAACCCGCACGTCGGTGCCAGCTGCTAATTTACCAATGATCTTTTACATCAAGACGTTAATTTGCTGACAAAAGGAGGTGACAGGAGGTTACAAACGAGGGAAGGCCGCTGCACATCAAAACGTCAGCATCCCTTTGATTCTGCAGCCAAGCACAAAGACTTCCAAAAACCCCGTGGCAAACACTGGTCTTCGCTCTGCTTTGCTTGTTCTTCTCATGCTCCAATGTGCTGGGTGCTCCTGCTGCTAGAGGGGCCAGCAACGTGGGGCTGACAGAAGGGTGGGCGACAGCACTGGTGGGGGCTTCTTCCACAGCAGCAGAGCCCTCATTCTCTGGAGATGTTTCACACCCACCTGGCCATGTTCCTGTGTGACTGGATCTAGGGGACCCTGCTGTGGCAGGGGATGGGACTGGATGATCTTTTGGGGTCCCTTCCAACTCCTGATGCTCTGTAATCCTGTGACAACTCACCAACTCTCAAGTGAGGACTGAGAGGACGGACCAGCAAGGGAGCTGGCTTAGGACCAGAGAGACCTGGGCTACCAAACTCATGCTCAGGAGTGACAGTCTCTGCACCTGCAGGGGACCCACAGTACTCCCCACGCTGATTGGTGCTCAGAACAGCAGACCACAGAATCACAGAATCACTGGGGGTTGGAAGGGACCCCAACGGATCAGGCGGCAACAAGGACGTTTCTACGTCACTGCTTTCCTGTTTTGCTGGAGGTCTGTGACCCCCTGCGTGGGACACCAACTGCCCAGTCACCCCAGCGAAGTCATGGACACGGGGCTGCTGCAGGGCTGAACAAGATCGGACTTCGATTTGGCCGAGTGGAAGGGACCAGAGGTCATCCAGTCCAAACCAGTTTAACAAAACAGCCCTGATCTGGTTCTGACAACTCACAGCCTTCTGCTGGGAACCTGCTTCAGCCGCAGCGACGGCCTGGAGGACATGGGGTGTTGCGAGGGAGGGGTAGCAAGGGAAGCACCTGCTGCTGACGCTGCGCTGGAGAGGCCAGTGCCAGCCATGAGCTGCGCCGGTCGTCGCGTCTGCATGAGAAGGGGAGCTCAGGAGCCACCAGGTGCCACATCCTTGCCTGTAACTGGAACCCACGTAACGTGTGGAGCCGCTGGCTGCTCACTAATCCCTCTCCTCCAGCCAACGGCAGCTGTGGTTGCTAGGTTACCCCAGTAAGACGGGGGGAGCAGCAGCTGCCTGGGCCTCACTCGAGAAGACGCCCTTTGCCGGCGCCAGCAAAGCCATCCCCGAGTCACCCTGAGTACACAGGAGCTTCTGTTTTGACTGGTTTTGGGAGACAAGCGCTGGGTCCGCCGTGCTTAGACAGAGGAGCGCCGCATGCCGGCTGGCGGAGCCGGAGCAAACGCCGTCGCTGAAGTGTGCAGGGCTGCTGCAATGGGCTGGTTTGCTCTTGACACGGAGAGGAGGTAGCCCGCAAGCCCGAAGCCTCCCACCGATGCACTTTGACATCCTGCACCGCATCTTGCCAGATGCGCAGAGTCAGAGGGCTGGAAGCTGACTTGGAAACCGCAAGGACCAAGCCCTCGCTGGCAGCCGGGAGCAGAGGCGGCCCTTCCCAAGGTGTTAAACCTTCCACTCTCTAGTCCCTGCGACAACAGCGCCGTGCTTGATGCACCCAGACTCCACGTGAGGATTGCCTCCCTCACTGCAGGTCACTCAGAGACCATCAAACAAAAGCCAACGCTCAGCCAAGTCAACAAAGAGCTGCTGAGGAAACACTCCAGTGGGTGACGGGCTGTGAACAAAGCACAGAGCAGTCCAAGACTGAGAACAGAGCAGAAGACAAAAAGACAACGTGAAGAACTGCGAGGGGACCGCTGGCAGAAAATCACCGACTCACAGAACATTAGGGACTGGAAGGGACCTCGAAAGATCAAACAGTCCAGTCCCCCTGCCAGAGCAGGATCCCCTAGATCCAGTCACACAGAAACATGGCCACGAGGGATAAGAGATTTGACCATGAGGATGATGAAGGGAGGGGAGCAGCTCCCTGCTGAGCAAAGGCTGAGGGAGCTGGGGCTCTTCAGCTGGGAAAAAAGAGCCTGAGGGGTGACCCCCTGGATGTTGATCAATATATGGGAAGGGCAGGTGTCAGGAGGATGGAGCCAGGCTCTGCCCAGGGGCACCCAGTGACAGGACAAGGGGTGGTGGGTGTGAGCTGGGACAGAGGAGGTTCCACATCAGTGTGAGAAGGACCTTCTTCATGGTGAGGGTGACAGAGCCCTGGCAGGGGCTGCCCAGGGAGGTTGTGGAGTCTCCTTCTCTGGAGACGTTTCAAACCCTCCTGCCCCTGTTCCTGTGTCACTGGACCTGGGGGATGCTGCTGTGGCAGGGGGATGGGACTGGATGGCCTCTCGAGGTCCCTTCCAATCCCTGCTGTTCTGTGATTGTCTCACCCAGCTGTGCAGCACCCACAGCCGTGCTGATTCTCTGCAAACCATGCAGGTGAGAAGAGAGTGGTACCTCTGATGATGCCTACTCCTTGTCCCGGGAAGCCGGGCGCTCTCCAGCAAACCATTTCAAGGAAGTGGGGATCATTTCCAAGCTGTCTCACACCCGTGAGGTCTGGATACCTGCAGTGTGCGTGAGCTGTCTCCCTCTTCTGGCTGATCCAGACAATCTGAGGGACTCGGCATGAGGTTCCAGGTTGGGCGCAGGCACGGTCCCCTCAGCTACTTTCTTGTGTGAGTTTACATGGAGACACCAGCACCTATTTACAGGTGAAATCTGCCACTGGACCGACTCCTCACAGTCAGCGCTCTGTCCTCAGCCTTGCTCTGCCCTCTAACTCTCCCCAGAAGGAGGGGGTAAGCAATGAAAGAAAGAATCACATCTGGGATCCTGTGTCCAGGTCTGGGCCCCTCAGTCCCAGAAGGACACAGAGCTGCTGGAGAGAGCCCAGCACAGAGCCACAGAGATGACGGAGGGAGGGGATCCTGCTGTGGCAGGCGGACTGGATGATCTTTCGAGGTCCCTTCCAGTCCCTGATGCTCTGAGAGTCTGTGACTCTGATCTGAGATGCCAACACCACCACGAGGCACTGCTTCTGCGGTGGCTGTATGGGTAGGGGACACACGGGGGCTTTTGCACTGCCAGTAGACAAACAGTTGCCTGCAGAGGCTCCAAGTGCTGACTGCGTTTGCATCCCAGTCACAGCTCCCTTCTGCTGGCACCAGCCCGGGCTCCCTCCCCGGCACGCGCAGCTCACAGCACGACGGCGCTCACCACCGACAGCTACGCTGAGCAACAGCTTGTTTTGCTTCTCTGATTTGGAAAACAAAGGCACTGCGAGTTGTGCCGACTGCGAGGTCACACCTCTTCAACACGCAGCACAGGGGAAAGGAGAGGGAGGGAACATCCTTCAGTCACATCAGAGATCCCTCTTTGCTTGCACAGTGCCCTGTCAGCAGACCTGACCCTCTGCCACCAGCCAACACTGAATGAAATCGTTATCTTTGCTGGGTACACAAACTAGCACCAGGGAACCCATTCTCTGTAAATCACAGGGTACAAAGCATCAGGGACTGGGAGGGACCTCAAAGGATCACCCAGTCCCATCCTCCTGCCACAGGAAGATCTCCTAGATACAGTCACACAGGAACAGTCCAGGAGGGTTTAAAACGTCTCCAGAGAAGGAGACTCCACAACCCCCCTGGGCAGCCCCTGCCAGGGCTCTCATCCTCACTGGGAAGAAGGTCCTTCTCACATTGAGGTGGAACCTCCTCTGTTCCAGTTCACATCTGCTGCCCTTTGACCTATCATTGGGTGCCCCTGAGCAGAGCCCGGCTCCATCCTCCTGACACCCACCCTTCCCATATTGATCAACATTCAGGGGTCACCCCTCAGTCTCTCTTTTCCCAGCTGAAGAGCCCCAGCTCCCTCAGCCTTTCCTCAGCAGGGAGATGCTCCCCTCCCTCCATCATCTCTGTGGCTCTGCCCTGGGCTCTCTCCAGCAGCAATGTGTCCTTGTGGGACTGAGGGGCCCGGAGCTGGACACAACATTCCAGATGTGGTCTCCCCAGGGCAGAGTAGAGGGGGAGGAGAACCTCTCTCCATCTGCTAACTACCCCACTTCTGATCCACCTCAGGATGCTGTTGGCCTTCTTGGCTACAAGGGTCAATTGCTGGCTTCTGGCCATTCTGTTGGCCACCAGGACCCCCAGGTTCCTTTCTCCTACACTGCTCTGCAACAGGTTATGCACAATAACTACTACTACTAGTCTTATGCCCAAGCAAACACTCCTGTTAAGGCAGTCGAATGTTTCACACCAGTGCAGACAAAAACGATAAAGATCAATTTTTAATTGAGGTCAAGCCTATTAATTAAATTAAAACATAAACTTATGCAGTAACTGACCGCACCAGGTGACAGATGAAGCGCACTGCTCTCCCCTCCAGAGAACACAGGACCCTTTCCATTCACTGGTGCTTTGAAATGTCTCTGCTCTCCAGCCGGAGACTGCCTGACGGCTCCGTGCAGTGAGCAGCGCGCTCTGTGTGCATCAGCTCGTCACCCCGCGCACGCGCCTGCACAGACCCGTGGGCGCACGCTACCCTGCGGCAACGCTGCACACGTGGGGATCACCCACATCTCACGTGCTTCGTGCGGAGTGTCTCCCGACTGATGGGCATCGTCAACAGAGCACAACGTGCCAACAGCTGTAACCCTGCAGGACTGGGGATTCAACTGGGATGGACGGTCCCCATCCTAGAACACCCTAAGCCATCGGGACCCTGACCCTTTAACCCTGCAGGACTGGGCATTTAACTGGGGTGCAATAGAGATGGTTGGATGGACACCCCCACACCCCATGGTGCTCTAAGCCATCAGGACCCTGACCCTTTAACCCTGCAGGACTGGGGATTCAACTGGGACAGAATCAAGATGGTCAGATGGACCCCCCCCAGCGCTGCCCTAACCCTTGAGATGCTGTCAGCGCTTGACTTAATTTTATTGCACTTATCGCGTGTGGAAGCGGCTGCCAGCAGCAGCACCCGACGCACTGGACACCTCCAGCATTCTCCCAGCATCCTCGTGGCCTGGAGGACTTGGAGGGAGACTAATTTCCATATCAAACCCAATTTAGATGAAACATCTTGCTCAAAAAAAGCAGCAGCAAAGCAGGCAGCGCATCAATAGCCCCTTGATTAGATTTTCATCTCCCGAGCAGACAAATATGAATATTTATCACCGGGAATGCAGATTTCCCTCTCTCCACTGCTCTGATCTTGACTATCACCCACCACTAATTTCTATGAAAATGCAGGCAGCACAATGTTTTCCCATAAACCGACAGTTCTCGAGATAATCCCGTTATTGTTTGGGGGGAAATGACAGGTCTTGCTCATTCATGTGTTAACGAGGGATTAAATATTGTTTTTCATCACCGTAATCGAAGATGGACTGGAAATTAAAACCTGAATGCGGAGCACTGGCAGAGCTTTGAGGACCAGAGTGTGTCTGCACCCGCTTTGCAAAGATCTGAACCTTCCCCGTTCAACCACCCAGTGAAATCTGTGTCATCAGCCAGCACTAACATTTGCACAACAGTCATCGCTCTGCCTGCTGCAGGTAGAGAGCCAGAGGCATCAACGGCCGGCAAAACATGGCCAGCTGTGGGCCCTTCAGTTCCAGGACACAGAGCTGAGGGAGCTGGGGCTCTGGAGCTGAGGGAAAAGGAGCCTGAGGGGTGACCCCGTGGATATTGATCAATATGTGAAGGGCGGGTATGAGGAGGATGGAACCAGGCTCTGCTCAGGGGCACCCAGTGACAGGACAAGGGGTGTAAGCTGGGACAGAGGAGGTTCCACATCAGTGTGAGAAGAGCCCTCTTCCCAGTGAGGGTGCCAGAGCCCTGGCAGGGGCCACTCAACACAATCATTCTGGTTGGATAAGACCCTTGGGATCGGCGAGTCCAACCATAATGACCAGGCTGTGGGTAGAGGGAAGATGCTGACATTCAGGAACCGGTAAGACACCCGATCCAAACAAGTACCTGCCTCTGCATAAGGACCCCACGCTCCTTCTCACGAACACGCCCAGCACTAGCTGCCAAGCCACAGGGACGGTGACAACGGGGAGTTCTGGACAGAACTGTCCTGTGGCTTCGCCTCATGCAGTCAGCGCTGGTATCTAAATCTCTCCTCCCTACAGATGTGCGACGGTGCGCCAGGGAAACTCTGCTCCAAAAGCAGAGGCTGAACCCCCACACCAGGCACAAGCCCCTTGGTGAGCAGACCAGCCACAGGAGACAAAAAAGACCCACCCTGGCAGGACGTCAGAGCTCCTGGAGCCACCGGCAAACGGCACCTTGCTCCTTTGTACACAATACTGAACAAAAAAAGGACGTGCTGTGGTTGCCATGACAACTGCCACATCACTCAGCACCTTGGGCCTGCAAATCACACCGAGCCGCCGTGAAGGAATGCGTGGACCTGCACAGCACTGGAGCACTGGCGCTTTTCATACTGGGAAAACAGGAACTGGTACACGCAGAGGGTTGCCTCTGGAAACCAAGGGCTGCCGTATTCATCTCAACGTTCTAATCCCACTTCCTCGTCACGTGCTTCCACCGGCTGCAAAGAGGGTGGAGGGTGTCACCTCAATCAGGGCACAAGGAAGGAGACGACTCCTGGCACCCGATTCCCAAGCTGAGGCTGTGACCTGTCGTTCAGCTGCCAAAACACCTCTGCTGTGCAACAATCAAACCCAGCCCAGGAGATAAACATCGGACCTTTACCCCTCCACAGCCAGAGATGGTGGGAGATGTGACACAGGTCAGCCCCAGTGGCACCCAGGCATCTCTGACTCTACCAGCACACCCTGGATGTCGGCTGATCTGGGGCCGCAGCTGCCATCGCCCGAGGTGATCTCTGAGTGGGGGACAGTCACAGAACCACAGGTCATTAAGGATTGGAAGGGACCTCGAAAGACCATCTAGTCCAGTCCCCTGCCACAACAGGATCCCCTAGATCCAGTCACACAGGAACGCGGCCAGGAGGGTTTGAAACATCTGCAGAGAAGGAGACTCCACAGCCCCCCTGGGCCACAGAAGCGCTGTGAAACACTCCAACAAGCGTGTTCCCCTCCGTGTACCTGCTGCTTTCATTTGGCTGTTGACAGAACCCCTGGATTCAGTCATTTGGGACTCTGCTCCGCAGTGAGCAGTGAACGCGGCGTGCTACCACGATCCCTCATGCCAGCCACAGTGCCCTGTGCACAAGCACACGAGACACTACACGACGGAAACGCCGAGCTGCATGGATGTCTTTGGAGAAACTAATGTTCTGGTTAGTCTCATTAATCACAGAATCATTCAGGTTGGAAAAGACCCCTGGGATCAGCAAGTCCAACCATCAGCCCTACTCCACAAGGTCACCCCTGAACCAGGTCCCCCAACACAACATCAAAGTGACTTTTAAATTCATCCAGGGCTGGGGACTCAACCACCATGCTGGGCAGCCCATCCCAGCCCATACCTGACCAGTCTCTCCAGGAAGAATTTCTTCCTAGAGGCCAGTCTAACCCTCCCTGCTGGAGCTGGAAGCCCTTCCCTCTGCTTCTGTCGCTAACGACCTGTGAGAGGAGCCCAGCACCAGCATCTCCACAGGGTCCTTTCAGAGAGTTGTAGAAAGTGATGAGGTCTCCCCTCAGCCTCCTCTTCCTCCAACTGAACAGCCCCAACTGTCTCCATCTCTCCCCATCAGACTGATTCTCCAGGCCCTTCCCCAGCTCTGTTGCACTCCTCTGGCCCTTGCTCCAGCCCCTCGATGTCTCCCTTGTCCCGAGATGCCCAGAACTGGCCCCACTGGGCAAGTGCAGCCTCACTCCTCTCAGCTCTCGCAGCACTGCTGTAAACACCCCTGGATGTCTCACGTGTGATCAGCACCACTCTCCTACCACAAACCTGCACTAATGAGACATCAGTTGGAGCAACAGACTGCCAGCCACCACCACACACAATTCAGTGCCTGCGGTGTCAAGAAAAAGAAACCCTTATTCACAAAACAAAGCCCTCCTTCACAACCAGCCTTCCTACGACGCTTCACAACAATGGGGCTTTGATGATAATAGCAAGTGTCCCCATAACTTTAACACCGTGAAGCCCCAGAACAAATCCAAACCAAACTGCACAGCTGGGCTAACACGGTTCGGTTCAACCCGGAAATGCCCCAACCTCACACCCCGGCAACAGGAGCAGCCACCGGGTTGTGGCAGCCCGCTACGGCCTGTGCAGGTGAGGCTGCAGCCGCCTACTCACGAACAGACTGTGACAGGGCAACGGAGACGGCTGGGAGGGCTCCCATCCAACAGAACACTGGAGCAGCTGGGTCACTTGCCAGCTCTTAAATTCACTGATTGCCGAAGGCGGCCAGAATCCAACCCTTTTGCTCTGCCTTCAGCTATCAGCCAGCGTGAAACCGTTGTCAAATCCGATTGCCTCAAACTCATCCAGGCGCCACAGAGCAAACCCACGTGGTTGACACAGGACACGAGTGTCTCCGCACGCCTCAGCCTTGGTGCCTCTTCAGGCCCAAGCGTGTTCACAACATGAGCAAAGCAACACAGAGGACACCTCAGCCAGGGACCTTCCAGCTGACAAGGTAGAAACACAAAGGAGGAGGAGCGGCAGCAACTGGATGAAGTTAACCCCGTCAGCACCCGGAAAGCTAGGGACTCCTGGCTCTCAACACCAAGCAAAACTGAACCAGAAGGACAAGGCATTTCCATAGGGCCAGGGGGGTGGCGACGCTCACTGTCAGTGCAAGTACTTCTGTGGGAAGGAATACAAGAGACCGGTGTCCTCACAATCAGCAAGAGAACCAGCAATCAGCTGCGGCTCACGCGACGCTCTTAGCAGCCAGCGTCACCTTGATCAATAAGCGATGAGCTGCGCGGAGCAGCTTCTGCCTGGCAATGCTACCGCCATCACAGGCGCGCGCATCTTACTGACGCCTCAAGTCGTGTCCAAAACAAGCGAGTCCTTCACCGTCAGGGTCTAACATCTGAAGACCCTTTATCCAAAGCTGAAACTTTCGTGGGCCTGGACGAGACACGGCTCCACCAAAACCAAAGGGGCCTAATACGACGAGCTCAGCCGCTGGGCTCAGCTTTCGGGGAGCTGGCTCCTCTGACGGAGCAAAGCAAGGAGATGGCCTTCTCAGAGCCAGCCGCACTGCCCTCGCGAGGATGGGGCTGTGTTCTCCGTGGGATGCAGAGCCGCTTGTGCAGCAGGTTGTATTCTGGCAGGCGTAACCGCATCCTGAATTGGCCCTCAGTGCTCTCGGACCTGGAGCTCATCACAGATGCCCCACCGCCGCGGAAAGCTGCGCCGTGGTTAGAGTAACTTGGAGAGATCAAATGCTCCCGAGGCACTCACCTCCCCAACGCCCGTCTGCAGGATCTTCAGGCCAGTTGCCTTCTCCAGCCTCTCTTTGTTGACAGCTGTAAGGAAGAGAAAGATGGAGAGAGTCACAAGGCATGGGGAACACGCACGACTCTGCTTCCCTCCTTCCACAAAAACCCATGACCACTCTCACCTGTGGCTTCAGTATCAGCAAAACAACTCAACCCCAAGGTGACGTGGCAAAGGAGCGCTCGCTATGGCTGTAGCGGCACTGGCGACCCACATGGGCTCAGGGCAAGACCTTGAGTACTGCCCACACTTCCACATCATCAGCATGGTCTTCATGACTTCAGCCTCTGCCCCCTGGAATCCTCAGGAAACAACATCCAGCCCGGAGAGCATGAGGAGAGGACGTGGGAAGGCTTTAACCTGCTGCCTCTAAACTGCCACACCTGGAGCTGGGGCTAAAACGCTGACACCTGGCTCCAGTTACTGATGGGCAGGCACTAAGCCCTTGCAGCCTCGTTAAACTCGCCCCCTCTTGGCACCTCGGCACTGGCTGTGCAACCCAAGTGAGTCACCTCATGCCCTCTGCTGCCAGCAGAAGTGGCTGGATGCTGAACACAACAAGCCACCTCACCCACCTCACCCACATCTGCAGGCACCTGTCTCTTCCTTTGTCTCTGGACACAAGCTGGGTCACAGAGCATTAGGGCTTGGAAGGGACCTGGAAAGGTCGCCCAGTCCCATCCCCCTGCCACAGCAGGATCCCCTAGATCCAGTCATTAGGGCTTGGAAGTGACCCCAAGAGATCCCCCAGTCCCATCCCCCTGCACAGGAGGATCCCTAGATCCAGTCGCACAGGAACACGGCCAGGCGGGTCTCAGCATCTTTGGGTGGCCCAAAGGAGCCGTTCCCACCACAGAAGACAAGCCGTGCACCAGAGCTGGCTGCATGCTGCACAACGATGTGACAATGGTGGGATGAAGAGACTTTTTCACTCCTTTAGGAAAAGTCTGCCTCAGCTGCTGCTGTCCAGAACAGCTCAGCCGACAGCAGACAGGTCTCCCAAACGATCCTACCCTGAGCTGGTACTTCATCCAGCTTGTCCGAAGGGCGACACAAGTGGCTCTCTGCACTCTCGGTGGGGAGCAGCGTCCTTAGGGCTCAGTCTGGCAGGGGCTGCCCAGGGGGGTTGTGGAGTCTCCTTCTCTGGAGCCATTTCAAACCCACCTGGACTGTTCCTGTGCGACCGGATCGAGGGGGTCTTTCTGTGGCAGGGGGATTGGAGTGGGTGATCTTTCGAGGTCCCTTCCAGTCCCTAATGCTCTGTGACTCTGTGATTAAACTTTGCTAGACACAATGGTGACCTGAAGACAGCAGAGCCCAGCTGGCAGCCTGCGAGGAGCTGAGGAAGAAGGAGAGGGCAGACCCACTCAGAGAGCAAGAACAAGCCCCCAGCCCTTTGCAGCCTGGCCGGCATGTTGCAGTGCTGCTTGCTGGCCCCCCTTCAAACACAGACATGGGGCAGATGACGGGTCGGTGTAGAGTCTATGACCAGGAAAGGACCCCGGTGGGTAGGACAGGCTATTGCTGTGCCACACTCCACCAAAGGAGACTGTTTATGGCCACAGTTCAAAGCCCTGAAATACCAATGGAAAATGGACAAGCCCATCACCAGAGAGGCTATTACAAGAGAAGTGGGAAGCCCACCACACAAGCCCAGCCAGCCGGCCAAACAAAAATCCCTTCTCTTAATCTTCCGCTGAAACAAAAAGGGCTTCCAAGCACACACAAAAGGCAGCCTTGGAATTACAGTCACTAGATGAAGGATATGCAAATTGCCGGGAGAAGCGGAGCCCTGTAATGTTCTCGAACCTCCACAATGGCCAATTTAATTAGTATTTTAATTTATCAGAACAATTCCTTGCTCTCAACCATTTACGCGGCGTTCCATGTAATCAAGCACGGCGCTGCGGCGGGACGGCTCTGCCTCCTCCCTGCCTGCCAGGGACTTTGGCCGGGAGGAACCACCGCAAGTCTCCTCCGTGACCTAAACTGCAATGGGGACACCCCAACGACTCTGCTTTAGTAGGGATCACAGTAAGGGGGCTTCTGAGGGTGGCAGCAACTGCCACTGACCATAGTCTTCACTAACCTGGGGAGGGATGATGAGATTCCTGAGGGCTAACGTTCGTTTCCTTCAGCAAAGGCATCTGTCAGTGGCTTAGCTGACAACTGGAGTGTCCAGTTTGGCAGGTGGCAGGTTTAACCTTGGAGCCCCTAAGTTATTCACAGAGTCACAGAGCATCAGGGATTGGAAGGGACCTCCAAAGATCTCCCAGTCCAGTCTCCCTGCGACAGCAGGATCCCCTAAGATCCAGTCGCACAGGAACATGGCCAGGCGGGTTTGAAATGTCTCATAGAATCATAAGGGATTGGAAGGGACCTCAAAAGATCACCTAGTCCAATCCCCCTGCCAGAGCAGGCTCACCTGACTGGAGAAGCCTTGGAATCAGAGTCGCTCAGGGTAGGAAGGAACCATCATCTCGTTCCAACACTCCCAGCACAGGCAGGGACACCCCACCCTAGACCAGGCTGGCCAGGAGGGTTTCAAACATCTCCAGCGAAGGAGACTCCACAACCCCCTGGGCAGCCCCTGCCAGGGCTCTGTCCTCATGTCCAACCTGAACTTCCTCTGGTGCAACTTGAGGCCACTTCCCCTTGTCCAGTCCCTTGTTCCTTGTGAGAAGAGACCAACCCCCACCTCTCTGCCACCTCTGTTCAGGCAGCTGTAGACAGCAAGAGGGTCTCTCCTCACCCTCTCTCTGTAAGGTTTGTTCTGCAGGCCCTTTACCAACCTTATTGCCCTTTTCTGCACCCACGTAACTGCGGTGGGGGAGTCACGCTGGGAAGGCAGTTCCTACACAAACTCACTTCTAACAGACAAAAGCACTGAGGTCTCGTAAGACACACAAGAGATACCTGCAGGGTGTGATCCTACCTACAGCATACATGGTCTGTGTGTGTGAGGTGATTTGCATAGCTTTGCATATTCATTGGATGGCCAATCTCTTCCAAACCAAAGGGCAACAAAGGGGGGTGCAGAACGAGAGGCAACAGAAGGCAGATGCGTTTCTCTTTGTGCTCACTTCATGCCGCACAACACTCCACCCCTCTATTTTCTCACCTAAAACACCAGCAAGGTGTTTGCCGGTGCAGGAGACACCGAATCGCCAGCACTAATGGCGCACCAGAGCCTGGCACGCAGTCACTACCTTTGCACTCAACCCGCAGCGGTTAGCACTTAAACAATAACCAACATGAAACGAACGGTACACGCGGCTCTGCGCCACTTTGCGAGGATGGTCCCGGCAGTCAGACACGTTCAGGCCACGCGCCCGGCCCGATCCCAGTGCAGGCACTGCCAACGGTTTGTTAAAGGGGATCGCGCAGCACTGATGATTTGGCAATTCCCCGGCACATAAACTCGGCTCCTTCATCACCTCAACCGCAGGACTGCACCTGTCTTTTAACCCACCGGTTTATTTCTCCTGCGATCTCAGTGGGCACCCAGAACACACGATGCCCTGTCACAAAAGGACTATTTCAGCAACAGAACTGTTAGGGGAAACCACCACTTCGACAAGAGCAGACCCCTCTGATGGGAAAAGCACTTGGAGCATCTGAACCTGCTTTCTGCGTGCAGCTTGAACCCCAGCCCTTCAAAGCTCTTGCTGCTCTCGCTGTGGAACGTGAGATGCTGGCTGCCTGGCACCACAAGGGGACCTGAAGTGCCCACCGGTGCCTCACAGCCCCAGTGCAAATGGACCTGGCCTCTGCCTTCTCCCAAGCAGCATCGTGCAGCAGCCCAGACAGACACACGGGCAGCTCTCTTCTGCAAGTGTCAGTGCCGGCAGTTTGTGCTCAGTCGTTCCAGAGCCACAAGAGATGACCAGACCACGTCAGGCAAAACTCTTCTGTGTCTGTGCTGGCCAAAGCTCCTCACAACTACCGGCCCACCTCGTACAGGCTGCAGCATGCGAAGAGCTTCTTCGCTGAAGCAACAAGACACCAGCTCACTAGAAGTCGAAGAAGGCCCTTCCTTGTGCGAACGCTTGCCATGTAGCCATCGGGTGAACGTGACCACGGAGAGCAGATACTTGCAGTACTTCAGCTCTGCGACCACAGCTTTACGAAAGAAGCCGACCCCAGGGACGGAGTGAGTCAGAGGTGCTCTGACTGGGGGCTCTGACCGGGGTTCTTACTGGGGCTGTTCAGCACTACCGCGCACCTCCTGGGACCCAACTCTTGCACCTCCAATAAGCCTGTAATGGAAAAAGAGCCAACGTTTGCCACTGCTCTGACCTCTCTCCCCATACAAGGAAAACGGTCGATAACTTGTCTCCTCTGTCCTCACAAAGCGAAGCTTTCTATCCCAGCCTTCTGCAGCCACCAAACCCCTCCCGTGTTCTCATTCTGTCCTGCAGCTGCACTTCATCAAGTCACTGCACGGAGCGGCTCTCCTCACCCACTCTGTCACCTGAACCTCTCTGCTCCATTTATAACCCAAACACACTGTTCGCCACCTCTTGTCCATTAAATCCCGTTTTCAGATGATAACAAACTCATCACTACTAAGATACTTCACCTTTTCCACTCAACTCCGAGATGCAGGTCATGACAACGATTGGCTCACAAGCTCTCCAGCAAACACAGAGGCGTCATCCCTTGGAAATAGCGCACAGAGCAGATCCACAGCCGCAGCAGCTGCCGGCCAGCCACTGCCTCAGTACAGCCAGCGAGGCTCTGAGCTCTGACAGGGGCTGCCAAAGCCAAGCGGTGACTTGCACTGGACACAAGCAGCAGAAGGTAGGCAATGGAGAACAGTGACAACCTACAGCAAGGAAGGAAACCCATCTCCCTTCCCTGCAGCGTCTCGTCACAGGTAACAGCAGCAGTGAATCTCAAAACACACTGCTCTGCTGCACGAAGGGGATTCCCGATGAGAAAACACCCTTCACAGCATTTAACAGGAGATGGGAACATCTTGTACTACTGGTAGAGCTCCACTGATTCCAATTAGTTTAAGCCTTTGAGTAACTATAAATCAGAGAGCAGAATCGGGACCAATCATCCTCAGCGAGCACAGCGAGTGCTGCGAGGAGGCAGCCGAAGGCTCAGAATGAGATGCAAAGGAAAGCCTCCAGTCACAGAATCCCAGAGCATCAGGGACTGGACTGGGTGATCTTTCAGGTCCCTTCAGATCCCCAATGTTCTGGGATCCTCTGGAACGCACACAAACGTCTGACAAACTGCAGGAGGAAGGGTCCAGGTTTTGAAGCCAAGTGGCTGCTTTTCTGGTGGGGATTCCAGCACCGACACCTCACAGGCTGCTGCTTCAGCCTCCTCTGATTCAATACCGAGAGAACAGGGTAAAGGACAGGAGTTTGTGGCTCTCTGAAAGAAAATCTGGTTCCAGGGGAATCCTGTCAAAGCCAAAAGCAGAGCTGAGCCTGCTCTTTTGTACCAGGCTCCAAGGACACGTACAACCCTCCATAGCTCCAAAGCAAATACTTTCAGATGCATCTTCTCCCTTCACTGGAGCTTTCACCAATAGAGCACTGCTTTGGCTCACTGAGTCCACACTCCTACCCACGCCTGATCCAGCATGCTGCTGTGCCTTGACTTATGGACTGAATGTCCTTCCAGAGAGCTGCAGAGAGTGTTGGGGTTGTCTGACTGATCACAGTCACCTGGATCCTCCATTTATGCAGGAAAGTTCAGCAATTCAAACAAACCCACAGACTTTGTTCCCAGGGACCGAAGTGGCAGCCTTCTCATTACAAGTCAATTCACAGCTCAGAAGCGGGAAGGGATCGATGCAAACCATCTGCACCTGGCAAGTTCAAACACATCTCCCTTTCAGCACCGGCGGCGAAGCAGCGGGAGTGATGCAGAGCATGGGGGCCGCTCTCACCAGTCACTCCTAGGGAAAGAAGCAGTGACCCGGGCCCAAGGTGACCTCATTACTGAGATTTGTTCTAGCTGTCATTTGCCATCTCACAGCGCGTCACTCACGTCGGGAAGGGAACGGGAGACACTGACCCACGGCACTGGTGATTAGAGATAAGAAACACTGCGATGCCTCAGGAATCCTTCGGTGGGAAGGAAGTCTGTACAGTGCTCAAGACTTAGTCACCCCTCTGACCCATCATTGCTGCCTTCACAGCTTTCTCCTTCTCCTCCTAGTTAACTCTCTGTCACAAGGGACATCACCTTTCCTGGAAGAGCCCTTCCCAACTGGAAGTGGTTGGACCCCTCAGGCAGCAGGGGGTTTTTGCTGGCCCTGGCAGTGCTGCTCCAGTGCAGACAGCACTTCCTCCTTCACCACCCAAAGTTAGAACTAGACTGATCTCACCTAAGACAGAGCATCAGCAAGAACAAGAGCAGACACTGAGATGGTGGTGGCATATTCCTAGCCAAAGGGATCTTCCAGCCTTCAAAACAGGACTGGCCAAGAAGTCAGTGAGTGGAACAGAACAGTCCAGCTAGCTGCCACCTCCCAGTCCGAGCTCTTTTGCTCAGATATTCAGGACTTTTGCTCGGATTAAGGACTTTTGCACGTCTCTTTGATTCCATTCAGTTCCTCATTGCAGAAAACTGTCTCTGCATGAGCAACCATCCCTTCGTTTGGATTGCAGGACGGCCATGGTGTCCCAGCAAGGAGCTGCGGGGGTTAAAAAGCAGACCCAGACTCCAAAGCTCTCGGGAGCCTCATTCCCTGCCCAGCCCCAGACTGAACCACATAACCTTGAGCCCATGGCTCGGTGTCTCTATCTGCAGCACTGAGTAGTAAGAACTGCCATCCTCAGCCTCTGGACATACAAGCTCAGGAGAAGTGGTGGTGGCATCAAGTGGTGGTTTGCAGAAAGCCCTGGACAGTCCAACACACTACTGAAGTACTTCTTAACCTCATAACAGACAGCAAATCACTTGAAAAGCTCAGTGCACGAGAAGTGTCTCCCACATGTTTTTCAACTGCTTATGAAGCATCTTGTGGAATCTTCGAGGACGTGTGGCCTCCAAAGACACCAACTCTGACCACTGTGGGACCTAACAGAGGGGACTGAGCTCCAACCAACCTAGGCAATTCTTCCACAGTCTGAAAACAACAACCAGAAGGAGAAGATGGGTTTTTCCCATGCAGGGTACCGCAACTGCAGCTCCTCCAGCTGTGAGCTTCACCAGCACCTGCTCGTTAAGCACCAGCCTTGCTCCAGCAGCGCCAGCCTTCGGGAGCCGTATGCAAACCAGAGCATTTGCATCTGGCCTGGAGCAATGCACCTTCTGCACAACAGAGCTCCCCGCAGCTCTCGACGCGCTGACAGACTCCGCTAACCAGCCCTCCAGAGAGCCGGCGACTGGAACCTGCCACAGCCCCGCAGCGGGGATTCCGGGCTTCACAAACAACCGCACGGCGAACCAGCACAGAGCTGGTGGAGGAACGAGGCTCGGAGGCGGCCCTCACAGCAGTGATGGAGAAGTCTTACCGTGGAAACCAGCCAGCCAAAAGCAGAACAGTAACAGCAGGGCAAGACTTCTCATTGTAGAGCTGATGAATGAGATTTCTGCAGGTGACCTTTCTGACCTCAAGGGAACAGGCTGACTGTACAGCTTCATGAAGGTGAGAAGGAGCTTCCTCCCAGTGAGGGAGACAGAGCCCTGGCAGGGGCTGCCCGGGGCGGCTGCGTAGTCTCCTTCCCTGGAGATGTTTCAAACCCACCTGGACATGTTCCTGTGTGACTGGATCTAGGGGACCCTGCTGTGGCAGGGGGACTGGACGATCTTTCGGGGTCCCTTCCAATCCCTGATATTCTGGGGTTCTGTGATCACTTACATCAAGTCGCACAGAACTTGCTCCCTGGGAACAGACTCCATCCCTGTGCAAACCATTCAAATCCAACCCTCTGGAAGGTGGGAAATGGCGAATTACAGGTGCTTGTGCAGCTCAGTCTAGGCCTCTGGACCATCTCTGCGATGAAACCATCTTCAACTACGTGACCACAGGCTGCTTTTGCACAGCAGAGCTGCAGCGCTTTCTCTGCAGGTGGTGCTCTGAGAACTGCTGTTCTGGGACTGAGCCAGGTTTATGCAGTGAATGAGGCTCTCATTGCTCTCTGCCTCATTTGTTTCAGGAACTGGAAGGTCTATAATGAACCAGCAAGGGACTACACAAAGACAAAATAAGATTTAATGGCAAGACAGTTGCCACTGAAGGGCTGAATCCCATTTCAGGACCTGCCACGGAGTCCCTCCGTACCATTGGACAAATCACTTCACATTTCCCAGAGATGACCATTAATTTGAGGTTCCTCGTTTTCTGGTCTCCGTATGAGACAACTGAGGTGAGCTATTGAGCATCTATTGAACACTCAGAGCTACAGTTGGCTGGGATTACAACATATTTATACACAAAAAGATTGATAAAGTTACAGAAATTGTCAGAGAACCATCATTTAGAAAGTAGCTGATACCCTGCCAGCGCTTCAGTTCCTCTCTCTGTCCTACTGCCCATCACCTGTAGGGAAACCAAGCCCATGAGACGAATGGCTAGGGCATCATGCAGGTGACTCCACTACCGTGAGAGAAGCGGCACAGAAACATAGAACATCAGGGGTTGGAAGGGACCTTCAAAGACCATCCACTCCCATCCCCCTGCCACAGCAGGATCCCCCAGATCCAGTCGCACAGGAACAGTCCAGGTGGGTTTGGAAGGGCTCCAGAGCAGGAGAGTCCACAACACCCCCTGGGCAGCTCCTGCCAGGGATCTGTCACCCTCACGGAGAAGAAGGTCCTTCTCACAGTGAGTCACTGGTAGGACTCCACAGCCACATCTGCTCCCACAAGAGCAGCCTGCTGGCTGCTGGAGCCTGTCTCTCCTGCAGAGAACTCAGGACAACTCAACTTGCTCTTGTCAGGGAGAGTGGTGCCAAACCGAGGTCTGCTTTGGCCCAGCCCCTGGCTCTGAGATCAAGCTGAGGCTCCCTCACACCCTTTCTGCTGCTTGGACTCCCAAGGAAAGGCTACGAGGCGCCTTCCTTCCTGCACAAGCGCACTGCACGATTGCGGGAGGCTTGGACAGCTTTTCCAAGCAGGCTCCCCGCTGCTCCGTGCCACGATCTTTCCTCTTCTCCCTCCACAGCAATTTCATATCCATTACATTCGCAAACAGAGGGCAACCTGGAGCAACGAGCATCCTGCACATAATTTCCCCGTGTTCACGGCCAATTTGCTGCGTTTGGCTGTGAATTTCATGACCAGGAGCCCAGAAGGTGCTGCTCATACCCACCGGTGCTTGTGTAGTGCAGGCGGCAAAACAAAGGGCTTCCCATCCCAACACCCTGCGCCTTGTGTGTGTTTGCGTCACCTGGAGCACATTACTGCTGCTTCACAAAGTGCTGGCGTCAGGGCAGGAGATGCCACAGCTCCAGGAAGATGATGCAGGTGAGCAGAAGAGAAACCCCTCCCAATACACTGAGTCAGTCACTCAATCACCTCGAAAGATCACCCAGTCCCATCCCCTGGCCACAGCAAGATCCCCCAGATCCAGTCACACAGGATCAGTCCAGGAGGGTTTGAAACATCTCCAAAGAAGGAGACTCCACACCCCCCTGGGCAGCCCCTTGTCCTGTCACTGGGTGCCCCTGAGCAGAGCCTGGCTCCATCCTCCTCACACCCACCCTTCACATAATGATCAACACTCATGGGGTCACCCCTCAGGCTCCTATTTGCTGTCAGCAAACACAAGGCAACCAGAGATACCAATAGCAGTGTGGCTGAGCTGTGACCCCCAAACTCTGCCTATTCTGGGAGGGCTGATATCCAGGTACTGGGTCTACAGTAAAAAATGACTACGTGGTGCAGAGGTGGGGGAGAGAGAGACGATCTTTCGCTTTTTATCTGCTACTTGTACAAGGTTTTAACCCCTTGATTCCTGCACCATACAGCCTGTACATCCTGAAGAACCAGACTCTGTGGGGCTGAAGCTGCCCTGTCTGCACTGCCACTGTGTGTCTGCCAAGGTTTGAGCCACAAACACACTGCCAGTGCCCATGCAGTGCTTGTACAGCCCGATCGCCACATGGTACCCACACAGACCCACAGCTAGCGATGGCAGAGCCACCACCATGCAGCAGGCTGAAGTGTGGCAGAGCTGGTGCCTCCTCAGGAGATCGCTTTCCTAACCCCAACGACACGTCAGACACTTAGAAATGTGCAGCTGCTCCATTCTTCTGCTTTCAAACTGCTCGTGGTCCCCACAGCTCCATCCCTCAAACAAACAGGGAAGCTGCTTTCACAGCCCATCGCCAGGCACAAAGCAACTTTCATGGCTGCTGATCCCTCTCCCTTGCCCAAATTTCTCTCAGAACCCACTGCTGTCATTTCTCGTGCTGCCGAGCTGAGCAAAACCAAAAGGAGTCAAATTAAGGTTATTGATTTAACGTCTTCCCACTCCTTGTGAGCATCATTGTGCATTTTACACCAACTTATGCAGCAGCCTGGGGTGACAGTGAGGGTGCCAGAGCCCTGGCAGGGGCTGCCCAGGGGCTTGTGGAGTCTCCTTCTCTGGAGAAGTTTCAAACCCTCCTGGCCATGTTCCTGTGTGACTGGATCTAGGGGATCCTGCTGTGGCAGAGAGACTAGACTGGGTGATCCTTGGAGGTCCCTTCCAACCCCTGATGTTCCGTGAGTCTGTGAAATCATCAGCTCTGTGACTCTGCATGGTTGAGTTAGCAGCAGCCACCTGGGTCATACCCTGCCCCGAGGAATCAGTCAGCTGGAAAAGGGTCCGACTCGCACTGCCAAGGCAAGGGAAAGCTCTGCTTTCCGCAGGCACTCCCTCAGAGCTCGCTGCAGCTCCTCATGGCGTTGGACAAAGCTCGGGCGCCCTGGCCCTCACGGCGACAGCTCAGTGGGCTCTGCAAGGCTGTTCCCAGTGCCCCCGAATATGGCAGAGCCATTTCCGATGGGGAGAGCCCATGGGGTCTTCTCCCCAGGCTGGAGCGGCGCTGTGTCGCTCAGAAGCTGCAGGCGCACCCCCATTCCCACCCTGCACACAAGGGCACTCTGACCCAGCAAAAGTTCCCGTCTGCAGCAGCAGCGACAACCAGAAAACAGCTGCTTCCTCACCTCTGCTGCAGAGGTGCCGTGATGCAGCTTTGCAAGAACCAGACCGTGAGCAGCCAGGTCTGTCCCGAAGTTCCACGAACGGGCTCAGTAAATGTTTGTCTTAGGAGAAGCTGAAAAGTGAGACCCAGTCTCAAGCTAGAGCCTTCAGCTCTACCCTTCCCAGACCCAGCGACTTGCGCAGCTGGTGCCCCGGCATTCGAACCCCATGCAGCACACAGTGCTGTGAGCGCTGGCTCGGAACAGCCTGGAGGGCTGCAGAAATCCCTCCTGAAAACACCCTGCAATGATCGTTGTGGCCACTCTCCAGGAAAAACCCCACAGAGCGAGAGCCACCAGCCTCCGCTGTGTGGGCAGAGCACCCACTGACATCGTGGACGCGGGGGTTCAGCTGGCAGTGGGACAGCGATGGGACGGCTCCAGCTCAGCCGGCACCCAGTGATGGGCTGGGAGCAGAGAGAGCCCACTGGTTCCCTGGGTAGGACAGACAGCTCAGGCGGTGGTAGAGCGTGACCTTTAGAGCTCCCTGTCACAGAACATGTACGAAACAGACGCAACAGCATGACCTTTTGAGTTATGCAGCACAGAACAGCTAAGGGGACACTCCTGCTCCTCTTCCTTTCTGCCACAGAAGCCAGGATGCAGCAGGAGCTGCCCATGGGGCACTGGTGGGGTCTGGAGCTGCAGGTTTTACTGAATCCCCAAATGACAGGAACCTTGGGACTGGCCAAACCTAAACTTGTCCCCTGTGTGCCCAGGATGCAGCTCTCTAGTGTAGCTGGAGGTAGCAGGGCAGCTCCAGCAGGGGTGTTTCACACTAACACCCAAAGCAGAAAATAGGAATCACAGGATCACAGAACATCAGGGGTTGCAAAGGACCTCGAAAGACCACCCAGTCCCATCCCCCTGCCACAGCAGGATTCCCTAGATCCAGTCACAAACGAACAGCCCAAGTAGGTTTGAAATGTCTCCAGAGAAGGAGACTCCACAACCCCCCTGGGCAGCCCCTGCCAGTGCTCTGGCACCCTCACCATGAAGAAGGTCCTTCTCAGACTGCTGGGGAACCTCCTCTGCTCCAGCTCACACCCGCTGCCCCTGGTCCTGTCACTGGGTGCCCCTGAGCAGAGCCTGGCTCCATCCTCCTGACACCCACCCTTCACATATTGATCAGCATCCATGGGGTCACCCCTCAGTTTCCCTTTTTCAAGCTCAAAAGCCCCAGCTCCCTCAGCATTCTACTTCTCCTTTGCCCTTTAAATACAAGAACATCTCTCCTGGCCTGTCCTGATCTCCAGGAAAGGGAAAGAAATCCATACACTTTTCAAGATTCATGTCGGTTCTCTAAGGAAGCAAACGCGAACACTGCCAAGCCTGTGTCTAAAGAAATCAAAGCCAGCAGTGACAATCACCCTGCTCCTAGCAGACTACGAAGACGCTTTTCAACCTTCACACTTAACATCACCTGGGAGTCAGCTGTTGACGCGGCAGTCCCCAAGGGTTACTTTCCCTGTATCAGGCGCAGGAGACTCGCGTGGGCCAGCGCTCGGCAGTCCTTTGTGCCCTGCAGCTTGAAGAGAAGCCGCCCAGCAGAGCGGCGGTAGCCGGCGCACAAGCGCAGAGTCGCAAGGCTGCGGCTGAAGGTCAGTGCAGCTTATGGAAATGAATATGGAAAGGTTACTGTTGTTGTCTTCTGTTGATTTCCTCTCGAAAAATGCAGAGAACAAAAGGTCACCCTGTGCCGTTCCTAAGCTACTTTGGAATTTACTAATCCCCCACCGAAGGAAATAAAAAAGGGTTAATAAAATAGACTCGAGGCACAGAAAATCAGATTAGAGGTGGCATTTCACTGCGAAACCTTCTTTAGACAGAGGAAGAATGACCCCAGCGTCGGAAGGGAAGGCTGCGCTCAGCCTCTGATCACCGCACAAATATTTACCAGCCAACTAAGGCTCTTTAAAAAGCGGGGCTGGAGGAGCCGCATGTCACGGAGGATCCAGCTGTGACAGCGGAGCTGGCACCCAGCCCTATCATGACCGTGAGGTGCAACAAGTGTTCAGAAGCCCTGCTCGGGCAGACCAACGGACACAGGTGTTGTGCACGGAGTTCACAAGCCAAGCCCAAGCAAAGGAAGAGGCAGACGGGCAACCGCGCAGGAGGCTCCGTCACGAGGTGATGCATCAGCGACTGAGGGCCGCCCTTGGAGGACACACACCGGCACTGTCCAGCTCAGGCAGCAAAGTGCTCGGGTCAGAGGAACCTTGAGGTGAGAGCAGAACCCTCATGGAAGGCAGGTTAGCCAAGGGCAGATGGAACAGGGCTGGGCAAGGCACCTCCAAAGGCTCAGGCCCGACCCAAGGCTGAAGAAAACCCAGATGCAGCCTGGGTTCAAAGCCCGAGTTAAAGTTACGTTTCTCTCCTCCGACGAGCTTTCGTCCTACAGAAACCGCAAAGGGCTTCGAGTTCTTTGGCCACTGGCGGCGGCTCCATGTGGAGGGACTGCAAATGCACCAGCTATCTGGGGGACACCCATGGTGGTACTTAGCTGCTGCAGGGTGAGGATATGATCTGAGGGAGGGATGAACCTGTACCTCGGTCCCAGCACAGAGCTGGGGCTAGGGAACAGCAAAAGCAGTCCGAGGGCTGCTTCAGGCGCCGTCTGGAATAGAGCCACCAGAAGGTTGCATGTTACTGGGGAAAACCAGCCGGAATTGGGACTCGCTGTGCAAATCTGGAGTCTCCTTCTCTGGAGACATTCAAACCTGCTTGGCCATGTTCCTGTGTGACTGGATCCAGGGGATCCTGCTGTAGCAGGGGGTTGGGCTGGATGACGCTTTGAGGCCCCTTCCAATCCCCAATGCCCTGTGATTCTGCAGACACAGCAAGAGCACGGAGCCTCGGCTGCATCCTGCACGGCCCTGACCTGCAGGAACTCACCCACGACACTTGAGCAGTGAGGTGGTAGAGTGGAAGGGGAAGGTCACCTTGCAGTTGGCACCGCTTGTCGTCCATCCTGCCCTTTGTGAGGCTTCTGTACTACTCCAAACGCCAAGTGGCCAGAACATGACAGATGAGCCCGATCCCAATGAATTCCGGTGGGAACAGGTCACACTTTATGTTCAAACCAGGCTTCTGGCCGGAGCGGAGGGTCAGCTCTGAAGACGACTGTGCAAACAGCTTGCCGACTCAAGCCGTTTGGCAGCGCCAGCATGGAACGGAGGAGAACGTGTAGGCGTTTCCACGGAACAGCTCTTGCGCCGTCTGCGTTAACCTGCTACGGGAAGTTGGAAACCATCCATCACAGAATCGTTGGGGTTGGAAAAAACCCCCGGGGTCAGCAAGTCCAACCACCAGCCCTGTTCTGCAAGGTCCCCCTAAACCAGCTCCCCCAGCACCACATCTGAGCGACTTCTAAACTCATCAAGGGGTGAGACTCAACCCCCACCCTGGGCAGCCCATTCCAGTGCCTGAGGAGGAGGAGTATCAGCCTTCCCTCGACTTGTCTGATGCCACAAACCACGTCCAGTGGTTCTACACCTTTTCATTTTTGAGACCCTCAGCTCTCTTGAACTGACCTGTTCCCTCAGCTCAGCAGAGCAGCAGCGGTGGTTTCAAGCCCCTGCCACAGCAGCTTTGCCTCCTGATGGCCACATCCGTTACTAAAGACACACATCTAAGCCCTGCATGTTGTCGTCTTTGGGGCAACTTCTAGCCGGGACCAACAACAATGACAAGGGGACAACCTCTGGCCACAGCACAAGCCGTGACGATGGAGATCAGGCTGTGGTCAGCTGGTGCTGTCTCTGGCCACAGTGGCAAGTGCTGCTTTCCAGCCCAGCTGAGCCGCTGAAGGTCACTGGAGATGTGCACCAAGAAACAGCCTCTGTGCCTCCGCATTAGCAGACAAAACAGTTGCCAAGGCAACCACCGGACAAGCCAGCTCGCCTGCATTCAGCACTCATTTACAGCATTTCTTTTCCTCCCTGGTCTCCTTGGAGTCAGCGCTGAGAAACACAAGCGCTCCAGGCTCTCTAATCCGCGACTGCCTTTGAGGGCCCCTCTGGCGTGTGTTGAGGTTGGGCCAGTTAGCGCTGCAAGGATGGGGCGAACCCAGAGAATCTGGCGAGGCCGTGTTACCCATTTGGGCCGCTCACGATGGCAGCGTGGGCCTCGTGCAGGGGGAACTGCCAGCTGCTCCGTGCATTTCTGAGACACAGCTACCATGTGAAACTAACCACGTGAGCGATGACCGGCTCCCAGTGCCCGGCGGCACGCCTCCACTAACCTCTACCAGCTTGGCCCACAGTCTCCACAGCAGATCCCAGTGCTCCCTCTGAATTTGGGGGAGCATCGGGAGCCGGGGAAATGAGAAATGGGTGACAAGGAGAGCAGGCAACTGGCCACTAAAACGCACGGAATGGCAGCCTCACAGAAGGAAAGGTTTGCTTCTTCCTACAAAGCTGGCACCGCAGCTGTTGGCTGGTTGTCGTTTTCTATGCAGCGCTGCCGCTTTTCAGGGGCAGCATCAGCAACGACAATCTTCCCTGCGCTAACAGGGAGCTCCTCCACATCACCGCTGCACAGAAACACGTTCTTCTCCCTCCCAGGCACCAGGGTGACGGCAGCACTGGAAATAAGCCCTGTCTACGGAGAGATGAATGAAGGGATGAGCCTGGCACTCTGCAAGCCACGGCTGATCCAGTCACTGAGACTTGGCTGGTGCCAGCCAGCATCTAAACCACAGAACTGCAACCACAGCAGCATGAGTCAGTAGCACCCCACCTGCCCTTCTCCAAAGGGGCAGATCCAACAGGCTCCTGCCCACGGCTGACACAACCGCTCCTGGCTCCAAGTGCAGACGCTGTGCTGGCTCCAGGGGATGCGGGCTCTCAGCGTTACAGAGCACAGCGCAACACAACCCTGATGATAAACCTGGTCAATAAAGCACCTCAACAAGCTACAGGCTCAAGAGGAACCCACTGTCACGCTGTTTCTGCCGAGCGCTGACATATGCGGAACAAGACCCACACGATCAGGTTACATCCAACACGCGGCAGAACTACTCGCTCTGTAAGTCGTCTAACTCCTGCGAAAGACACCACTGGACGTCACGGAACAGGAGGGACTGAAAGGGACCTCAAAAGAACATCCAGTCCCGTCCCCCTGCCAGAGCAGGATCCCCCAGATCCAGTCACACAGGAACATGGCCAGGAGGGTTTGAAACTTCTCCAGAGAAGGAGGCTCCACAACCCCACCCTGGGCAGCCCCTGCCAGGGCTCTGGCACCCTCACTGGGAACAAGGTCCCTCTCACATTGAGGCAGAACCTCCTCTGCTCCAGCTCACACCCACTGCCCCTTGTCCTGTCACTGGGTGCCCCAGAGCAGAGCCTGGCTCCATCCTCCTGACACCCACCCTTCCCATATTGATCAACATTCATGGCTCAGACTGTGAGCCAGTGACATCCACCACCAAGCCCAGCCCTGAACACCGGTGCCACTTCATTTTCCACGAGGAACAGAAATGCGCTGAGCCTGCAGCCCCCGTTCCGATCTTCGCCAGCCCACAAGGGTGTGCAGCTTTCGCCCCTCCTTCTCTCCAAGGCCGTTGCCCAGAGTCAGCTTTCTAAAGGACAAGAACAGATACGAATTCCAACTCTCTTTCCCATCTTGGAACGGAGACCCCTGCTCAGGGCCGGGCTGCGGGGGCCATGGCGGGCTGTGCTTTGGAGGCGGCAGAGGAGAGCAGGCAAAGCAGTTTCGCTGCTGGACTGCTCTGCACACACACCCCCCTTCCCCAGCGCCGCCCAAATCTCAACTGGAGGCGACTCCCCATTTGTAAAAGAAAAGAGGTTAAGAGGCACTAAATAAAGATGACAGATCGCTTCGTAAGATGATTTCAGTCGCTCTGAGAAAGCACCTGGTGCAAAACAAAGATGCTGCTGTTTACAGAAGCGATATTTAAACCGTATTAATTAAAGCCGGAGCAGAGCTGCAAACGCGAGAGGTGCTTTGAAGATGGAAGGCTCTGGATGCCACGGGAAGCTTTGAAGTCTCCCAGTTCCTTTTGTTTCTCACTCATAATACATGAGGACACTCAGCAGCAGCTCAGCTCCAACTTCCAAGGGACCTTTTTCTGTTTGTTCCACCATTAATGAAGGAAAAAAACATCCCCTGCTCCTGCTATTTGTCTGTCGAATTCAGGGCAGAGAGAGTCGCTGCTGCTGAGCGCTTCCGTGCCAATCTGGGAAGGCTGACGTAACCCACCGAGGGCTCCACTTCAGCCAGTTGCACCAAGCACACACCAGAACTCGGCGTGAATTGACCCCAGCAGCCACCGAGCTCAGCCCCCTCCAGCCTACAGAGGCAAAGGCAGCGACCACACAGCCACAGCTGGTTCCAAAGATGCTCTTGAAGCTGAGACTAAAACTCCCAGTCTCACAGAATCACTCTGGTTGGAAAAGGTGCCCAGGACCAGCACGTCCAACCATCAACCCTACTGCACAAGGGCACCCCTCAGCCAAACCATCTTGTTTTGTCTCCAAGCAGCCTCTGTCGACCATTTTAGCCAAAAGCTGCGCTGGGAGTAGGAAGCACTTTGTACTGGTACCTCCTGATGTGGGAGGGCAGAGGAATTGGGAGAGAAGGCACAAACGTCGCGAGGAAGGCTTTGCTTCCTGCTGTCGCTGACGGCCACTGTCGCATCCAGCACGCGACTGTACGGACTCAAACAAAGAGCTCATGTGCACTCATGGGCTCCCTGACCCTCTGTCTCACCCAAGGAACAAAACCAACTCCCTTTCTTGCACCAAATTCCTGCAGTACCAGAGGAGAGCCCCTTCCTCCGCCCCGCGCTGGGTTTAGGTAGGGCAGCTGCTCTCTGGGCATCAGCGCCTTATCTGCAGAGAGGCCACGACCACGTCGTCACGCAAGCACGCAAACAACACAGTTGGTTGCCGCGGTTCCAAACTGAAACGCCAGCGTCCTTTGCTCACAAGCCCAGCACAGCTTCCTGCAGAATAACCGGCAGCAAGGCAGCAGTGCCTGGACGGGTCTGTCAGAGCAGACGAGTTCTCCGGAGACATTTCAAACCTGGCCGGCGTGTTCCTGTGCAACGGGATCCGGGGGGTCCTGCTCTGGCAGGGGGACAGGACGGGGTGATCTTTGGAGGTCCCTTATGGTCTGGGATTTGCGTGGCTTCAGACAGCTCTAAACCCTCTGCTATGCAGAGGGCTAAATCCTAGGTATGAGGTTTCTTTAAATTTCACTAGAACTTCTGAGGTGGCACCTGGGTCCCATCATTAAAACATTTTTGCACAGTCGGGCTGACTTTACCTCATTTAAAAGTAAATGAAAGGCAGGAAGGCCAGGTTCCCAGCCAGAGCACAACGCCACTGGGAACGCGCAGCCTTCCAGTCCGAGCACTCAGGACTGCAGCAGCTGGAGGAGCTTTACATTAGAAAGGAAGAAAAAGAAGTTTTACAAGTCTTCACTGACTGCTGCTCAGAAACTGAGGTGGGGCTCTTGAGCTGGGAAAGAAGATCATCCAGTCCAGTCTCCCTGCCACAGCAGGATCCCCTAGATCCAGTCACACAGCAACAGGCCAGGAGGGTTTGAAATGTCTCCAGAGAAGGAGACTCCACAACCCCCTGGGCAGCCCCTGCCAGGGCTCTGGCACCCTCACTGGGAACAAGGTCCTTCTCACATTGATGCGGAACCTCCTCTGCTCCAGCTCACACCCATCACCCCTTGTCCTGTCACTGGGTGCCCCAGAGCAGAGCCTGGCTCCATCCTCCTGACACCCACCCTTCACATATTGATCAACATCCATGGGGTCACCCCTCGGGCTCCTTTTTCCCAGCTTAAGAGCCCCAGCTCCCTCAGCCCTTCCTCATCAGGGAGATGCTCCACTCCATCATCCCTGTGGCTCAGACAAGTCAGAGAGAACCTTTCTGCTTGCAGTAAGACTAAAGATGGAAATGAGAGGCATCTGGCTTGACCCTTGCCAGAAGAAGTGGGGCTGGCTCAGCTCTCAGCTGCACAGAGGCCACTGAAGAGCTGTCGTTTCCCGTGTGGGTGTGACCGCGGGCTTTCTCCCAGAGCAATGCTGTCTAGAGATGGGTGCCTGAGGCACCCAAAGCAGGTAGTTTTGCATTTAACCAAGACCAGACAAAACAAAACGAACTCGCTGAAAGTTCAGAAACAGCAGGTGTTCTCCATTTAAAACCAGAAATCAAACCAAGACGTGAAGGATTTATTATCCAGGAGCGCTCACTGATAGACTCTCTCCCAAAATTAATATTTATCATGCTCAATTAAACCCTCTCTTCCACCCCTGCACCCTCCACTTCAAGCCTGCATACTAAACACCATTAATTATGGCTGGTGCCCCGACCCACGCAAACACCAAGCACACGCCTCAGGAGCCGACTGAGGCAGTCAGTTTTCATTACGGGAACTCCCCAGACACGAGCTTTGGCACTTGTGATTTCATGGATGATTTTCTGTGTGGTTTCGACTTCATTCTGCAAATTAAAACAGCATGAAACCCCCTATTACCTTGAAGGTCCTGTGGCTCTTCCTGAGGGGCTCTAAGGCAAGCTTCCAGAGCTCGCAGCAGCCACGCTCCGCACATGCCTGCAGCACCAGGCAACAGGCTCCTCTGCACGCTGGCATCTTCAGCACCAACAGCTGTCGGACCTCTCCGTCCATCAGACAACAGGGCCGAGTCTGGAGGACCCAAGTGTTCCACCACTGACTTCAGGACACAGCTTTTGTTCCCGGTGTGAAAGGATTCTCGGCGGGCTTTCTGCACTGTTTAAATTAGGAAGGGTCTGGGGAAAATTCCCTTCACACCCGGCTCTCAGGCAGAGTGAAGTCTCCTTGACTCTCCAGTACCTAGTAGCTGTGTACGTCGAGCCAGAACCGTGATACCTCTGCAACAGACTAACCAGGGGCTACCCTTAGAAGATCAGAGCACCCCAAATGGCACAAACCTATTGCAAATCCAAACACTCTGCTAAACCACAGCTCCAGCAGCCAACACCCCCAGGACAGAACCAAGGTCAGCAGAAACACAGCTACACTCCGGGCTTGTCAGTGCTCCCTTTACCAACATCCTGCCACATCCAGTTGTCATCTGCCTTCTCTCCAAGTACCTGGGCTAGTGGCTCAACTAAACCAAACACTTCATACATCCCAAAGGGATGTTTAATTCATGGGACCTTGGCTGACTCAGGAAGCCTCATCCTCCTCATACATGACACTGTCACGCTCGTATAAACTCTGACATCAAACATAAATGCACGCAGGAACGCTGCTCCATTTTTTCTTCAACATATGAGACCCTCCATGGAAGCAGGCCATTTGCCTTCTAAGACAAACACGCCTTCTCTGGAGACGTTTCAAACCCACCTGGATCTGTTCCTGTGTGACTGCATCTAGGGGATCCTGCTGGGAGAGGTGGATTGGACTGGATGGGCTTTTGAGGTCCTCCTTTTGTTGTGTGAACCTGTTGACACCCTGCCCCATCTGCCAGCACACCTTGAGAGGACCCAAAACACCTTCCTCTCCATTCCTCTCTGATGTTCATCCCCCAGTGCTCCCCAAACAGGGCTCTCTGGCTGCCACACGTGCTGGTGAGGTCATTTGGGGACAGGTACCTGCTGGTGGCTGCTTTCTTTGATGTAGCTTTGACATTCACATCTCAGTACCATCTTAGTCTGTGAAGCCAGCAGAGGAAACAAAGGTCCTAAAGCAGACTTCACTACCAGTGATACGTCACTGATTTCAGACACATTCAAGTAGAAATAAGTCTGGAGCACCAATTTTTCTGGGAGCATTATTCTGATAGAAACAATTAAGAACTTACTAACCTAATTGTTATGACACCAAGCTGGAAAAAGAACCACAGAATCATTCAGGCTGGAAAAGACCCCCAGGATCAGCGCATCCAACCATCAGCCTCACTCTACAAAGTCACCCCTAAACCACATCCCCAACACCACGTCTAAGCAACTTTTAAAGCCCTCCATGATGGGCACTCAACCCCCACCCTGGGCAAGCATCTCCTCAATACAGAATCCCAGAACATCAGGGATTGGAAGGGACCCTGAAAGATCATCCAGTCCAACCTCCTGCCACAGCGGGATCCCCCAGACCCAGCTGCACAGGAACATGTCCAGGAGGGTTTGAAAGGTCTCCAGAGAAGGAGACTCCACAACCCCTTGGGCAGCCCCTGCCAGGGCTCTGGCAGCCTCACCAGGAAGAAGGTCTTTCTTGTTGAGCCCCCGACACAACAATAGAGCGTAAAAACAACCAGGACAGAGGCAGCCACAGTATCACAGTAATGATAAGGTTGGAAAAGACCTTAAAGATCATCCAGTCCAACATAAATCCAAATAAACCAAGTAAACCTAACATCTAACATCTAGATCATGCCACTCAGCACCTCATCCAGCCTAAGCTTGAACACCTTCAGGGACAGTGACTCAACCACCTCTGTGGGCAGCCCACTCCANAAGTCTGGTGACACAATCAACAGCACAAATACTTTGCTTGAAGCCCTGTTTCCAGCAACAAGCAGTTCAAAGGCTCTGCACACAGGGAGGCTGACAGGCACGCTTTCCAGAAGAGTGCCGCAAGGCAGGCCAGAGCGTTTCCCAGCCAGAGCAAAGCACGCTGCAGTTCAGACCAACCTGTGCTCCAGGTTTCTTTGCTCCACAGAAGCTTTAGCCCTCCCGCAAACGGCAAGGACACGATCAGCCTGCCACCGCATTGCCTGCGGAGCCACTTCTGCTCGTGGCCAGCCTGTTTCCCAGTTGCCGGCACTGCACGGGCAGCGCTGGAGGGACTCTTGTCACACAAACCCAAACCCTAGCCACGGCCCCTCATCTTGTTTTGAGGACAGAAGAAACGCTCCAACCCCACAGAGCATCTCCGCGCTCGCCATGATACTGCGGACATCTATCATGTCTGTCAGCTGCGCTGCTGCACAAAGCTGTCTGCTCTAGTTAACCCTTCTCCGAACACCAGACGGTTCACGTCTCCGATCTGCCTCATGGAGCCTCTCCAGATCTTTGCCTGTAACAGTGCCCTTTCACCTCTGGGAGAGGAGTGGAGCAGAGCTCCGCGCACTGAGCCGCCCTTTGTCACGCAGACATCATGGAGCTTCCTCAAGCTTTCTCTCCTTGACTCTCTGGTGTCTAATTTGCTTCCACAGCTGCTATCGAGCGCTCAAGTGGCACTTCCACAGAAACAGGCATCACAGCCTCCAGCGTCAGCCCAGAGTGCCTGCAGGCAGCTGAGGGTTCATCACCACACAGGTAACGTCAGGACTGAGAGCCTTTTCATGCCTCAGGACCACGTAACGGACTTTCATCTGCTAGTTCCCTGCCCAGTCACTCAGGAGTCCTCCTCCAGCCTTACAGAACCAGCCCCTTCTCTGGAGCCATTTCAAACCTGCCTGGCCCTGTTCCTGTGCGGCTGGATTTAGGGGATCCTGCTGTGGCGGGGGGATGGGACTGGGTTGTATTTCCAAGTCCCCTCCCATCCCCAACGCTCTGGGATTCTGCGATAATAAATCACGTGGACTCTTCTCCAGATTCCGTGGCTTTCTGACCTGAAGCTTCACCGCTAGAGTCAGATTCCCACCTGAGCAAGCCCAGCTCGCCAGGAGCCGAGTGCATCCGCAGACTCCGCGCGCACAGGGAAGGGTGCTGGCGATGCCTCCTCGGAGCAGGCTGCCCGCCGAGGCCCAGCCGTCGCTGCTCGGGATCATTACCTATGACTGAAGGGACCCGCCCCGTTCGTTTTGGTCCTTAACAGGGTACAAAAGCGGTCGCGCGAGCGGCACCACCACTGGTCTGCAGACCAGTGCGGACAGCAAACATGGCTCACGGGTCCTGCTGTGTGTCGGCGCCGTCTATGCTGGTGCAGCCCACCGGCGGAAGGACGCAGCGGGAGCATTGCACGCACCGAGAATTTAGCGAGACTGCAGACAACAGCAAATGTGCGGCAGCTGCAGGAGGGGCGCTGGGTCCCGAGCAGTTCAGCGCTGTCGCAGTGCCGTGGGAGTCTCAGCAAGGTCCAAAGGGTTGAGTGTGTTTTCCACACCTTAATTGCCCGCAGACTTCGAAGGGAAAACGCACCCGTATTCTGCCTTCTCCTGTGTTGAAGGACACCCAGAGCCGCAGGTTTACATGCCGGCAGGCACACGCAGCGGCTGGTTTACACTGCAGCGGTTTGCTTCTGCTTGAGAGGGAGCCACTGGCACTTGAGTCGGCCGAGAGGCAATCACAAACACACACACACTGCCAAAGCCCTGATGTTCAAAGCACTGGAGCAGACCCCCAGCGCAGCCAGAGCTGAAGTCTAAATGTCATGGCTCTTTCCGAGACAGGATCAACCTATGACCTTATCCGAACACAGTCATGCCAGCTTCCAACATCCGAGCCTGCAGAGGCAGAGCAGAGGGGTCTTGCTCTCTCATCTGCGGATCTCAGCTGTTGTTTTGCTTTCTAACTGCCAAGCAGCTCCTTCACTCCCTGTCACTGGTGACAAGCCCTGCGCATCGACTGCTGTTGCCTTTGTGCACTGGGATGACTCTCACTACTCACGAGAGTGTCTCATCTGGCAGGAAGTTCTCCCCAGAACGTTCCTGTTCTCATTGCTGTTCCCGTGCAGTGGCTACAGGAGCCCGCTGAGCAGCCATTGTGGCCGATTCAATATTCCCACGTGGATTTCCACCTCCAAACACACGGACGGGGGTGCCAGGCTTCCGCGGGCAGCTCAGGTGCAGAAGCCACCTCAGCAACGCAAAAGCCTGCATTCGAATCCTTGGTGACTACCTGAATAGAGCGAAAGGCAGCCAGAAAGGCACTGCTGCTCACGCACAAAGTGAGAGGATGAATATAGACATTTGTCTCTCTTTGTCTCTGAAGAAAACCACTGACAGGAGATTCCCCATCTGCACACGAGGCTGTCACGTCAGATTAGCTCATCAGGTAATGAAAATCTGGCCTCTGATCCAGAGAGGGTCCCTGTGCGCTGCGAGCGGAGGCTGCTGCAAAGAGATTGCGTTATCGTCGACAGCAGGATGAAATGAACGTGGGCAGGACTGCTGGAGGAAGCGTCTTGCCCAGCGTGCACTCGGCCTTGTTGTGCAGAGCACCCACTCCCCGGGAGTGATCCTCCCCGACATTTCTCGCTGTGTTTTGACCGTCCTTGCACCCCAAGAGCAGACGAGCGAAGGGCACCCACGCGAGGCGAGGCTGACGGGCTGCAACTAACCTCTCCAGGTGCCTTCCCGCTGGCACACGGTGGGAAACAGCAGGACACACACCCTGCTGTCAGACAGAGCCGTTCCACCCCCCGCCAGTGGAAAACCCGTCGGAGACAACCAAAAAGGGCCAGAGCCACAACACAGATCTGGCAAGGACTGTTCTCCACCAGCAAAGGGCAGAGCCCAGCTCCGGGTCTGTCTCCGAGGGGCAGCTCGCTGCGTTACGCCGAACACACAACCACGCAGACTGCCAGAGCAGCAGAGAACCTTGAAAGACCACCCAGCCCCCTCCCCCTGCCACAGCAGGGTCCTGGGGATCGCCCTTGCCGTAGGCTGCAGCGTCAGGCAGTCCAGGTGCAGCGAGGGTTCGACTGGCCCATGCTCAGTGTAACAGTCCCTACAGGAGGGGCTTGAGATCTAAAACAGGACTAGAAACCTGTTCACAGACGTGCTAGAGCTTGCCTCATTACGCACGTACATGGGTCCCTTCGCTTGCCGCTAGCACAAAAGTGACCTCATGGCCGATAAAACAAGGGAGAACGGCCCAGGCTGGGTGCAGGAAACATTAAGTGATTCCACAATGAGGTCATCCTTTGGCAGGGAGCTCGGACTGGATGATCTCTAGAGGTCCTTTCCAACCCCTGCTATTCTATGGTACCATACCTCCAAGGGCTTTTTATCCACCACCTGCCTCCATGAGAGCTCCAGAAGGTCTCCCTAACACCAGCTGCCCTAGACTCACTGCCCTTTCAGTTTGGTACTTAGCTGAGACAATCGGATCTGGCAGCACGTCTTGTGCCCACATTTTCTTCAGTGTAGGGTCACAGAATTGTTTAGATCAGAAAAGACCTTTACGATCATCGAGTCCAACCACCAAACCCAGCCCTGCCAAGGCCACCACTGAACCACATCCTTAGGAAAAGAAGTTGGGCAAACGAGAATTTCTCCTTAAAGGGCAAAGAAACGTGACGGGGGAGCTGCACGTCGGTGCCGAGAGGCCGTGCAGGCAGCAGTGCTGTTCACCTACGTTGGGTACTCTCACAAAAGAGACTGGGTTCTGGAGAGGACTCCCGGCCACGACAAGGAAGGACCACCTGCAGGGGTGCAGAGGGGCCCCGGCCAGGAGAAAGGGAAAAGAAGTGACATCTCGTACCAGAGCCAAGGCAGCCCTCACAAGGACACTCATCTCAACGTCGATCGCAAGCGGCCACAAAACTTCTTTCAAGCAGACCGGCTGTTCTGGGCACTGACCTGCAAACCGCGACTTCACTCCCATCGCAAGCGGCTGCTTCTCGTTGGAGAATAGCCGCCTCATGGGACGGCCCTCACAGCCAGCAGCTTCTCCGGAGGAGCCACAGCTGCAGCAGCTGTTTCTGGAGGGACAGCTCGGCTAGGCTCGCTTCCTCCTCACGCTGGGCAAGGAGAGTGTCGCTAAGGGCTGACTGTTTCTACAGGCATGGCGCCTGCCCTCAGCAGAAGCCAGACGTGCACTGAAGTCAGACAGACCTTTATGACTTGCACCTCCAGAGATCACAGGACCACAGAGCATCAGGGGTTTGAAGGGGCCTCCAAAGACCATCCAGTCCAATCCCCCTGCCACAGCAGGATCCCCGAGATCCAGTCACACGGGAACAGGGCCAGGGGGGTTTCAAACATCTCCAGAGAAGGAGACTCCACAACCCCCCGGGCAGCCCTTCGCTTTCTTTCTCTGGAGAAAAATTAATGTTTTTCTTTAGCTGCAGCTTGTGTTTCAAACTGATTCACTGCCCTCTAGACCCACAGCTTCTCCTGTCTGTGTTCACCTATGCGCTCTACAGTACCTGTAAAGTAAAACAGACGGCTTGCTGTTGCTGACTGTTTGTCTGGCAGAGCCGATCGAGGCTAAGAACCACCCCGCAAAACAAACAGTCCCTTTCAGCTGCTACTGCAGCGAGGTTCCAGCCCAGCTCCAACGGCAGCCACTGAAAGACTGCAACTTCATCTCATCGGGTTCAGGCATGGGCTTAGCCCATCAAACCCTGCCCTCCATCTCCATAGGACACACTGTGGCCAAGATCATCACATCCTGAAGGCTTGCATTCTTCCTGCACGCAGGGTAAGGGGGTCATGGTCACCACGTGCCCACGTTAGGTGTCAGCTAAATCGGCAAAACCGGAGTGGAAAGACAGCTAAAGATCACTGCAGTCACAAGGTCCTGTGAGGGGTTCAGGAGCGCAGCGGAACATCCCCAGCTCCTCCAAAGTGTTCCTTGCTCACCTGTTTCCGTCACACACAAACATGCGCACACGCACGCGTCTTCCGTAGCACGGCAGAGCCTGCTAGGGAAGAAGAGCAATTTTACTTCAGCCTGCTAAAAATGGGAGACGCCACCATGCCAGGCAGACGGCACCACCAAGCAAACGGCGCCTGCACAGAACCACAGACCCGTGAGGGCTGGAAAACACCCCTGGGATCAGCAAGCCCTACCATCAGTCCTACTCCACAAGGTCACCCCTGAACCACATTCCCTGACACCACATCTACACGACTTCTAAACACATCCAAGGATAGGGACTTAACCCCCACCCTGGGCAGCCCATCCCAGTCCCTGACCAACTCTCTCTGGGAAGAACCTCTTCCTGATGGCCAGTCTGACCCTCCCCTGGTAGAGCCGGAAGCCCTTCCCTCTGCTTCTGTCACTAATGATCTGTGAGCAGAGCCCAGCACCAGCATCTCTGCAGGGTCCTTTCAGAGAGCTGTAGAGAGCCATGAGGTCTCCCCTCAGCCTCCTCTTGTCAGACTAAACAGCCCCAACTCTCTCCATCTCTCCCCATCAGATTTATTCTCCAGGCCCTTCCCCAGCTTCATTGCCCCACTCTGTCCTTGGTCCACCCCCTTGATGTCTCCCTTGTCCTGAAGTGCCCAGAATGGACCCAGTACTCAAGATGCGGCCTCCCAAGTGCCAAGTGCAGGGGGACAGTCACCTCCCTACCCCTGTGAGAAGGACAGAGGCACACAGATGACACACAGAAATCACGTGTGTGCCCAGAACACTCACACATGCGTCGGTGCAAATAAAGATGCATTTCACTGGTTCCACAGTGTCGAGGCCCCACATCTCTCCAGCTCCACATTGGTTAATCCCAAAGCCTCCATTTAGTCAATTTTATCAAGTGTCATAGATGAAATTACTCTCTATTATTCCTTCGCCTTTGCTCTGCACAAAACCACAGTGAAAAGTGGATTTCACAACTGGTAATTACGTGACATGAGATCGCCAAGGCTGCTCCGGCTGAGCAGATTAGCATAGACCTGCTCTGCTGACAGCTTTGACCTTCACTCCAGCAAACACTTGTCAAAACGCCAAAGCAATTACCTGGCTGTTTAGGACGGAGTAGTGGGTCCCTACCTCCTCCTGCTACTGATCTAAAGTGGCTGTAAAACTTTGCCAAGAGGCCTCCCCTGGATGCTGGCACACAAACACTGTCCTCCTCGTCCGTATGCCCTCTTGTTCTCCAGCAGGCTAGCTGTTGCGGTTCGGAAGTGGTGGGTGCTTGGTCTGAGGAAAGGGGAAGCCCAATGGCAAACTGTGACAAACAAGCTGGGAATTCCAAGCTCTCCCTTGCTATCAGCACTGGTCAACAGGAGGCTCTGCAAACTGGCACCACTCGTTTGGAGCTTCCGGTTTCTAGCTTCTTCACTGTTGTCTTTGTTTGCTGAGAGGCTCATGGCACTGGGCTCAGCAAATCTGGCCCTGGGAACGCGTTGAATGGAACCTCAGAGATCAGTGCAGGAAAGACCTTGCCTGCAATTCACTGTTTGCTACATGGAAAGAAGAGTCTTGCCCTTGCTCATGGTCCACAGGCATCATCATGCTGGAAATGGGGAAGACTGGCAAGATGCCGGCGCCATGATCTTCCTCTCCCAAGAGCAGACTGCTGCCAGGCTTGGGTCAGCCACCTCTGCACACCGCTGCCCAACAAGAGGCTTCTGGAGAAGCGTCAGTGCTTTTCTCCAGCACAAAGGGGTGATAGCTGGATTCTAGGAGGTTGCTGTCTGTTATTGATGTTGTGTTTTCTCTTGTGTTTCACACAAGAGCCACTTCTCACAGAGCCCTGCAGCAGCCCCACGCTCACAACTTTCTATTAGCTGGCTGAGACGAGAGCTCTCACTTCCAGTCACAAGACCACCGATCGCCCCATTTCATCTATTACAAATAGGATATTAGTTGCATCAGCTGAAGGATGTTTGTTTGCACCAGCTAAGAGGGAACTCAGTCCTCTGCTCCACGTGGAATCTGCTTTATCTGTTGGGTTTATCTCGCTCTACTTTTTGAGAAGTCTTAATCAACCTGACTAATTGATGGGAAACACGATGCGCTGCCTGTTCTCTCGCAGGTAAAGGCTGGGTTTCAGTGCTGTCTGACCTAACAAGGTTCTTTAATGCCCCTGTTTACGCTCGTCTCAAAGTCACGCAACCACCAGAACAACATTTCCTCGGCCCACCAGCCCCTTACATAAAGGCTCCCGGGCACACACTGGCCCTGCCAGGTCTGCTCTGACAGCACTGCTCCCAAGCACTCTCCGAGAGAGCTTTAATCTCTTTATTAATCTCTTTACGACCTGCTGCAAACACAGAGTCCCCCAAGTCTCTGTTCTCTTCTCGTCTCCCGAGAAGGCAGAGGCAATGCAGACAACCCGCTATTCAGGCAGCTAAATGAATTCTACCTGCAGAATCCCCCAGACTCCGTATTCCCAGAGGGACAGGTTTTAAAAGTTATCCCTGAAGTCCTTTATCAGCCTTTAAGCCCTGACATAAGCACTGTCCTTGTGGGCTGACTTCTACCTGTCTTCATCGGCCTGCCTAGGGATCTGGGAAGAAAGCGCCCAGCAGACGCACATGGACAGCAGCAGATCAGCTGTCCTGACACAAACGGCGGGTTCTGGGGCGCAGACAAAGCCAACCCCCTGCTGACCGCTGCACTGGCTGCGCCGCAGCCTCGTCTAAAGAGAGTTCTCTTCCCGACAGCCGCTCTCCGCTCACTTCTCATAACCTTTAGGCTGAAATGAAACGAGATCCACATGCATTTGCCTAAACGATGCCACGTGCCGGGCATAAGTACTCCCGGAGCAGGTCATCTACTTCCAGAGAAAGCTTTCTTGCACATGTTGAGATGCAATTAGACCGCACGGCGGAGCCTGGCTTGGCACACACAAGCGGGGCACAGGACAGCAACTCGACGCGAGACACATCTGTGCCACAAACATCAAGGCACGGGACACCGGCAAGCGCTGGCTGTCCTGCTCCACAGCCAAGGAGCAAACCAAGGTGCTGTTAACACGAGAAAGCAGCATTCACATTCCAAACCGCCCTGCTGTCAACCTGCCCGTCTAGTCACTGCGCCCCAGGAACTGCAAAACTAAGTAATCAAAACATCTGCCCAGAACCGGGGCTGTGGGCTACGGGAAAAGATTTGCCAGCCAGAACATGGACAAAGGATTTGAGAGCTCTTGCTCTGCAGGCTGGGTCTCGTGTGAACCAAGGAGAACAGATCTCAGACTTCCAGAAAACATGGGAGACATTTGCGTTGTCCTTCCCTATGTCCGTCTTCGGCAGCCATTCCGAGTTGTTCAACTGTTTGCACACTGGCCACTGGCTAAAGAACCTCTTGCCTGCTCCACCCTTCGCGTTTGTCAAATTCCATAGCAGAGGATGAAAAGCATGTATTTAGCCCCCCCTGGGAACGCACCCCTCAGCCTAAAGAACACAAGGGAAGGATGTTGTTTACTCATTGTGGTCACAAGAGTATCTCCTACAGGAATCACTAGGAATCACAGGGGCACAGCAGCTTTTCCTGTGGCCATCGGTGAGTGGTTCACGTGCACAACTTCTGCACAACTAGGCACCTCTTTACTCATCTGGGTAATTCATATTCCCATAGTTACAGTGACACCTGGTTACCTCACACTCTACATTCTTCTCATTGCTGAGGGATCAATGGCCAGTGAAATTCTTCTCCAGTTGCCCTATCCACTTTCTGCAGCCAAAATCTGCTCTCAGAGTCGCGGGTGGGTGCCACCTAACAGCAAGACACAGAGCTCTGCACACTCTGGTGCCTCCCGTGGCAGTGCACAGCAATCCATCCCACTTCTGTGCCCTTCGGCAAATGAAGGTTTGGGAAGACTTTTCCTCAAGATGCTCTTGACCTACAACTTCTAATCACAGCTCACTTCAGAGAGCTCTTCTCATGTGACTGTACGAGGCTGCTCATCTTTTCAATGGATTTGGCTGAGACTCTAGAGATCTGTAAGGACCACGTTAGTGTGAAACAAATGAACTGATCAGAGAACACATGGACCAGCTCCTGCAGCCCAATTCCTAGGTCTGCAAGCAAAATACAACCCTTTGACACCGGAAAGCGTTTGAGAGCTGGGCAGGCCTGTGCGTGAGTGCTGTCCTGCGCAAGGCAAACGCAGGGATCGCTACAGCACCACTGCAGGCGGTGACAGTTCAGAGGAGCTGCTGACCGACCCCTGCAAAGCTCCTTCCGCAGCCGTCAAAACGGGAAGATTTCAATGAGCTAGAGAACGTGCCCTCACAATACAAAGGGTTAACTGGAGCAGGTGAGTCTGTAGAGCTGCTGTCAGGGTAGTGGGGCTTGTCCCCAGAATGTCCCTGCTTTGTCAGCAGCACTGAGCTCCAGCGAGTTGAAACCACTTTAACCCCAGCAAGAAAGGAAAGTTCTGTCGCTTCTGCCAGCTTTGCCAGAAGAAAACAGTCATCTCCAGATGTCAGAGTAGCCGCTAGGACGAAGCCAGGGCACATCAGGAAGGCTTTGTTAGCCACAGCAGGCAAAGCTCCACACCGCCTTCCAAACTGCTGAAAGAGCACCCTGGGGCAGATTTCTACCACCTTCTGACCCAGAACCTAAGGCCAGGGCGCAGTGCCATTTCTGTTCCCTGAAGGGAAACACCAGAAGAGTGAGCACACTGCATCCCCAGTCATGAACAACCGCCCTGGGGTTAGCCTCCACGACAGCGCTCAAGAGCCTCCCTCTGTGCCAGGCCTTGGCTACAAGACCCTGCTCAGTCAACGCACTCGACATACGAGGAAGCCTCCGGCAGTTTTAACCGATCAGAGAGGGGTCACTCCAACTTCCCACGTGCGCCACTCACCTCTCGACCGCTTCGGTCTTTAAATCTTAATCTTCTAGGAAAAAGGCAAGTGCCTGGGCTGTTCACAGCGCTACTGCTCGTTTAGCCCACGTGTGGAAGGCAGCAGAAGACGGGGACCTACCTGCTGCTCTGGCAACATCTGCCGTGGAGATGTCCTGGCGGTTTGCGTGCACTCTGAAGGTCACAGCTGGCCCCACCACGCTGCAAGAGATGATTAAGAGACGCTCAGACTTCTACCCAGGAGACACAGCACAGTCTTCCCTACCAAAATCAGCTTTTAAAGAGACTCATTAAGACACCATTTAGTCCTCTTCCCTCGGCTTCATTAGCCGCATTTGCACACGGTTTCACACCTCTTGTGGTTTCTCGTGCCCGTCTGTGCGACTTCCAGCGCCGTTAGCTCGAGCGCTCCTGTCACAAAAACTGCCCACCAGAGGCGCTGGCAGCCTCAGTCACCCAAGTGCGGCGCAGGCTGGCAGTGCCACAGGCGTTCGGCACGCAGCGACCGTCACTTGGAGCTTCAGGTTCTATGCTCCTGTCGCCAGCGAAAGCTCAGTGCTCTCGTGGTGACTGAGTCAGAAGGACAATAACGCTCACAGTACTAATGACAGGATGAAGGAAAATGGCCTTGAGCTGCATCAGGGGGAGGTTTAAACTGGATCTTCAGAAGAAGCTCTTTGCTGAGAGAGTGGCTGGGCACTGGCACAGGCTGCCCAGGGAGGTGGTGGAGTCCCCATCACTGGAGGGGTTTAACAATGGAGTAGCTGAGCGCTCGAGATCACAGAGGGAATCCGACTAAGAACCGTCACTTCCACCTTCAACTAGGAAAGCAGGTGCTGTGCAGGATTCACTCTGCAGTGAACAGGAGCTGTTGACAACCAATCGCTTCTCACAAAACACTCTCTGGGGTTGTGGGAAGGAGAAGAGGCAGAGGCTTGATGGCTAAGGACGCTCCAGATGCCCAGCTCCTTACTTGTAAGAAACGTATTTCAGTAACAGCAGGAAATACCCAAACAGCAGCCTCGTTCAGTGTTTCTGGTCACAGCACTGAACAAGAGCAAAGCACAGCTGATTTGAGATAGCTGCTCTCCAAAGGTCCAGGCCATGCCCTGACTCTGTCACTAGCCATCAGCTGCAGAACCATCTGTGACTTTCCAAACCTCAGACACTGACTGTGACTCCTTTGGCACTGCCCTCCTTCCCGCATCGCCACCCAAAGAGTAACGATGGCTCCTCTGGTTGCTCAGACACTTACAGCATCAGCAGCAGTCTTAGGCACTGACCCAGCGCACAGCCACCCCGTGACAAAGAAAGGGTGACAAAGCAACTCCAGGGGTTCCCCCCAAACCTACACTGCACCACCCACTACAGCTGGGAAGGGGGACCCAAATCAAAGTGTCAGGGCTGTGCAGTCGCAAGGGTCTACCAGCTAAGACTCTCAGCTTCTTTGACTCCTTCCCTCAGTCCTGTTAATTCTGTCTCTGTCCCACAGCTCACTCCTGCCTCAGCCCCTGCAGTTTCGCAGGACACGCCATCGCTACGGGCCCCCAGATCACAGCGACATTGCTCCGGTGCTCCAGCCCCAGCAGCGAGGAAGCCTGGTTGGGACCATCACTATTCTCTAGTGACTCCACCTGGAATGTCCAGGAACAGGACAGGATCCCAGTCCTGCCCACAAGCGCTGTGATCTCGCAGGGAAAGAGACCACAAAACCCAAACGAGGTGGGAAAACCATTCCTTGAGCAAGTGGGGTGACACCAGGTTATCACCGTCCTTCCGCAGGAGAGAAGTCACCCAGCCACACGCTGCTCTGCCGGACGTTATCGTTCTTCTCTACTGCAGCGATCGGACGCTCAGACCTGAGGCACTGCCCGAGCACCGCTTCCACAGCCTCACCTGCTCCCTTTCCCGGAGCGCTGAGGAGAAAGCTGCTCTGCCCCTTCGTTAACCGCAGACAAAAGACCTGGAGAGTCCTTGGTCAGGACTGCATTTCTGCTTCACATTTTGGACACCGACTGCTGCAGGAGCTGCTGAAATGAGGTTTTCCCCATGGGCGCTCCTGGCAAAAGCCCTCCACAAACAAACATTTCAATCACAACAGGCACCCTCCGGGATTCCTCACTGCTCATTACGTGCTGGCCCACAGCATTTAAACAACCAGTCATTATGGGATGGTAAAATGGTTTTTAAAGAGCCATCAAGAGGAGGGCAGCTGGCCTGAGCAAAGGCTGTAAGAAGCATAAAGAGCACCTCCGCTGCCTCCTAACAGGAGCTTTAGATAAGGCAGAGGAAACTGCATCTGCCTGTGGCTGTCAGTCCCTCCGAACCCCGGCTGATCCAAATGGCAACTGTCCTCACATCACTCTAAATACAGAGGCTCAGGGAAGGGCACCCAACTGGTTATGAGCTGATGGCCTGCAACCAAACCACTCCTCCAGGCCGGGGAGGCTGCTGCTGGGCACCCCAGGCATGCCTCCTGGAACACAACCTACAGCTAAGATGAGCGTCTCCGGCAGACACAAGCACAAAGTTCAGGAGCAGAGACAACCTTGCAAGTCATTTTAGCAGCCCCTTTGCCCTTGCCAAGGCGCCTGCTGCTGCAATCACACCTACATAAGTTTGAAGTTGCCTCCTGTGGCAGAAGTGAACTCAAACCCCCCCAGCAAGAGAAGACTGAGTCTCAGAAGCCTCCGGGCTGTGCAGTTACCACCGCATCACTTCCTTCTAACACTTGGTTAATAAAGGCAACCAGGTCTGGCTCCAGGGCTGAGTGTCTGCTCCCGCCCAAGACTAACTGATCGCTTGAGGTTTGCTAATTCCCTGCTCTGTTCGCATCATGACTTCTGCTTTATTTTGCCTTCAGCCACAAGAGTTTGGGGCTTTCTAGCAAAGCTCTTCAACAGCTATAAGGGAAAGCGTCGAGGTAAGGAGAGAGACGTGAAGGAAAGCAGAAGTCAGTCGCTGCAGCATCAGCCAGAGAGGGGAGGAATCAGCTGGAAGCCTCGCTGCTAACTGCAGGCTGAGAACAGGGGCTGTGCAGGTGGAGAGACTGTGCATCAGCACCATCTGTCTTCACTACACACGGAGGTAGCCAGCTAAGCGGAGAGCTGAAGCCCACCCCGAGGAAAGCTCTCAGGAAACCCTCAAGTAAGAGAACATTAACAAAAATTCATAAATAACTCATATCCTCATCAGAAACCAGTTCAGTCACCCATGTTCTGATCCACTGGCTCCAGCTACCGATTCTGAGGGGCCTTCCCATCACCCTCACAGCTGACAGATTTTAGTGCTTTTGCCACGGTGGGTGTTCCTCGACGGCATCACGTGTCTGTGAGCGCTCTGCGTGATGTGTGAGCCCTGTCACTGCGCAGAGCGGGTCGGTCCGGCAGGCAGCAGAGGGGCACGTTCCTCCGTTGTCTTTATCTCAGTAAACACAAACCTCCTGACGCTGCCACCCCTCTGACTGCAGCCCACGGTGCCAGCCCAACCATCAATCAGCAGGGGCACTGGACACCCATAATTAGATTATAAAGCCATAACCACAGTAATTTTACGTCTGCTTGCATAATTACATCAGCAGGCTAATACCCTCTTAATGGTCTCTAATGATGGAATAAAAAGTAATGGGATTTATTAGACAGCTACACAACCATCACCAAAACACATTAAGCACAACTCTCTCTTCCACACAGACCCGGGCTGTATCTGCAAGTGACAGCCCACAGAGCGGATCTTTTACCCGGCGGTGAATTATTTCTAACTGTCACCTCCCTAAAACCAATCATTCTGGTCTGTAGGAACAGGCCCAGCGCTCTGGCAGCCAAGTGTGAGGCTGTGGTGGGAGCTGTGGGACACCGGTTCCAACGTGGGAGGCTGCAGGAGGGAAAATGAAACAAGCAAACAGGCCAATCACCACCAGCCACCCGCTGATAAGGAACAACATGGGGACGGGCAGGAATGCTCCCTCACCACACTTCAAGGCACAGGAGAAAACTCAAAATGTAGAGAAGAGTGAAAGACATCTGCAGGTAGCACTAACCAGGGCTGTGACTGGGACGCAGCCACTTCAACGTTATTGTCTTTCAGAGAAGAGGACGCGCATCTCCTAGCTGAGAATGTGAAGACCCTTTGGAGAACTCTCCACTCGGTCACAGAATCACAGAACATGAGGGATTGAAAGGGACCTCGGAAGATCACCCAATCCCATCCCCTGCCACAGCAGGATCCCCTAGATCCAGTCACAAAATCACAGGACATTAGGGATTGGAGGGGACCTCAAAAGACCATCCGATTCATCTGCAGGAATCATGTGGAGAACAACTGCAGCTCAACAGAGCTGAACTGCCTGTGGCTCACCAAGTGAGTAGCTAACCAAGGGGTCCGACGCTGTGTGCCACATGCCAGACTCAGAGGCCCGGGTTCCTACCCATCTCTGATGTCCTTTTCCCCTCCCGGCAGCACTAGGTACAAGAACCGTTACAGGACTTTCCTCATGCAGCACTCACGAAGCCAAGGAAGGGGTGGCCTCACAGCTGCTCCTGGCACAGCCCGCTCTTCCCGCCTGGAGCGCAGTCCCCTCTCATTCTTTATCATACTTTCAGTTCCTTCCCGTGGCAGGGGTGCTAAGAGACACTGCACTGCCCAGCCGTATCTCTCGCGCAGCGCACACTTTGGCTCTGGCACCGAAGAGCAGGCACTTCTGCACAGGCTGAGCTGCTCAAAGGCAATGAGAAATCCAATCGAGCACAAAGGGTCAAATTCCACGAACGTACTTGACATCGTCGAAGGCACCCATCTGCAGCTTCAGGAGGTCGGCCACGTCCTTTATTAACTCCAGACCCTTTTCTACGCTCAGGGGGCTGTTGAAAGGGAGTGAGAAAACAGAGTGTTACGAGAACGGAACTCATCAATACTTGAGAGCCTCCAAGTCCCAACAGAGTTATCACCTCGGCCGCTCGGAGCCAGAAAGCCACCACTAACCATATTCCTGTCACACAGCAATCGCGACGCCAAGGGAATTGGGATCAGGTGCTTCTTCGGGCATGATGAATCACCTGAATTTCCCAGCAATAAGACAAACAATAAGGTGTAAATGGAATTGTTAGGCGGCGTAATGGGCCCATGATACAGCAACCAGTCCATCTCGGTCCTCGATGAAAAATGTAATGAAGCAAAAGGACAGAGAGAGAGCAGGGGATTGATGAGATGAGGAGGGAAACAAACAGGGAAAGGCAAATCACAGCCTCGGTATCAGAGGGACAAGGGAAAAGCACGTTTTAAAATTCATTATATTGAAAACAAACCCTCGCCCAGCGAAAGGACTCACAATTACTGTGGATTTGGAAGTAAAGAGTGGAGCGGGGCTCGCAGCGCAGAGGGCACGGATTGGAAGCACAGGGTTTGCTTGGGTGCCCAGACGCGCTGCAGCCAGAATCTGCTTGAAACCTGCATCATCTCTGCCGATGCCACAGTCACGTGTTTTAACTTAGACAGCCAGATGCCACCAAGCCCCACGGAGCGCTCAGCCACAGGCCAAACTCGTACTTGCAAAAAATGCAGGCTGTTGGGATTGCTAGAGCTCAAGAGAGGCACCCAGACCATGCTGTCCCCAACACACAACTTGCACCTTGCCCACAGCTCAGCACCACAGAACCAGATAGTAAGGCACTGGGTAAGTAAGGAAGTGCACAGAGAAGGAGCTGATACAGCAGCAGCCTTTCTAGAACAACAGAGCCTGATGTTCTGTCTCCACTGAGGTTACAGAATTGTTTTCAATCTGTTGGAGACCCAGAGACAATAAAGTCCAACTGTGCCAGCCTGACACAGCTCCAGCTTAGGCCATGGAAAAGCCGGAACAACCTGGAAGAGACTAACCCAGGGGAAGAAGGGCTCTGCATTTGTCTCTGCCAAGGAGCTGCAATGGGGGAGAAGGAAGTGTCCAAGAGGCAGTGCTGTTGGACCTGACCTCTGCCACTGGAACAAGGGGATGAAGAGACTTCTTGCAGCTTTGCGCCTGGGACACTGCCTAGGCTCCGTAGCAGAAGGGTTTCCATCTGATTTTGCATTGCAGGGACCACCACCGCCACCGCACTTACTGGCCCCAGCAAGCGCTGTGCAAGCGTTTACTTACTCGTTCCTTTGCTGTGCTGGGCTCCGCACAGACTGCCCCGAGGGCACCTGCGTCTCCATAACGGGAGACGTCATGTGGATCTGGGTGCGGAAGGAATCGCTCAGCCTCCCTTCATGCTACCAAGCCCAAACGCTCAAGAGACCTCCTGTCACACAGGCAGAGGCAGCCCCTCCAGGCGCCAGATGAGCCGGAGTTTTCTGCGCTGTCTCAGGCTGAAATGTTCTTGCGTGGATATAACAAGAGGATCTGATCGTTCGGGCAAGGAAACAAACGTCCTGCAGGTTATTCATGAAACCCCGATACTCCAAGGGCTGGTGGTGAGTAGAAATGGGATGACTCCCACCGGTATGACAGCAGGTTGCCAGAGGGGCTCAGGGGTTAATTCAATCCTTTCTCCCCAGGATGCTGGCTGCAGTTTTATGGGAAGGACTGGTGTCAGCACGTGGCTTTCACTGCAGCAGCGAGTGTGGGCAGTGGTGCAGGCAGCCTGCTGCCACAGCGGTGTCCTTCTTCGCTAAGGAAGACTTGTTTGTAAGAGCTCAGCCTCGTGCTCCCTGCCTACCCCTCCTTCCCTGGATAAGCGCTCCACTGCTTCAAGCCAGGCGGGCTGCCGAGAGCCAGCGCGGCAGAACCCACAGGGTACGGAGTCAAAGCTGAGGAGCACGCGAACGCAATGACCCAGCAAGAACACGGAGGAAAAAACGGGAGCTGGCGCTGGGAGGGCTTCGTGTTTTCACAAGCCTGAGCACCCCAGAGCTGCCTCGGCAGCTGCCGCTCAGCGTCGAACGCAGACGCTGCGGTGTGCACGGACGGGCTGCGCGCGAGGCTGAGAACTGCAGCATCACAGGACGTGAGCGACTGGAAGGGACCTCAAAGACCACCCAGTCCAATCCCCCTGCCAGAGCAGGGAGGGATGGAGAGGGAGGAGATCCTCTCTTGATGAGAGCCAGAAGCAGCGCTGGAGCTCACCTGGTGAACCCCGAGTCACTGAGGCAGAAAACCCTGAAAATGCCAGGTCACTCCTTCACACAACCAGTCACTGAAGAAGACTGAGAGCGGGTGAGGGGACGCATCGCGCTGCAGTTCCAGCTTTGCATCTTTCTCCTCCTTCAAGGTGGCTTAAAGCCCAGAGCAATCTGCAGCACAAACGGTTTCAGCCGCAAATGACAGATTATCTGACCGCGCAGAGTTCAGGGAGAGACTGTGCAGGAGATCTGAACTTCACCGACTTTGAAATAACATTTTGTAAAAGCCCTTCTCCATACTCTTCAGAGGTCAACTCCAAGTTGTTTCTGCAGTGGCCGTGCCTTGCCTCACAGCACCTTCTCCAGACAAGTGCCGACGGAGAGACAGAAGAGCTGCTGGAAAAAACAACAGTCTTTCTCTCTTCTGACAACTCCTCACCCATTTTCTACTGAGGGAGTCTCCTTCTCTGGAGACGTTTCAGACCCGCCTGGCCACGTTCCTGTGCAACTGAATCCAGGAGATCCTGCTGTGATCCAGGAGGACTGGACGATCTTTGAAGGTCCCTACCAACCCCTTCTGTGAAACTTCGTTTCCTTTACGTAAAAAGTTCTCACGGTGAGATTAATGTGACTTCATTCTGAGCAGCTTTCCTGCTCCAGAGTTTTCGTTGCTCAGACAGTATCCGAACGAGGAAGCCCCAGAACATTTTCAGGCGTGAAAAGAAATGACGGCACTTTCACACGGGACCTCCCAGGGACTGGGCAGAACGACCAAGGAATCCTCTCGATTTGTGTCTCTCCAGCAGGACTGGTGCTGAGACACAGCGACAGAACCGCCTCCGCTGCATCAACTCACAGACAGTTCTTTTCCACCAGTGTTGTTCAGCAGCAGGCCAGGTTTTATGGTCGTCCTTTAAAAGCAATGACGGAGGTTTGTGAAATGTCCTTATATGAGGGTAGCGACTGCTGGGCAGACAGACAGAGCAAGGAGTAAAGACATGGCGCTCCCGCCAGTTCTTAATGTGGACAGCTCTGTCCCTTGCTGATTCCAGCAGCCTTCAGAAGAGCAAGCTTTTCCCATCCACGTGTGATTATAGCTGCTTTTAGTTCCCGCTGCACAGGTGGGCTGAAGAACACGCACAGCCCATTCTCCTCGATGAGGTGCGCTGGCAGGCAGCAGCACAACTTCCAAGAAGGACGCTGGCCCAGGCTGGGAAGGTCAGCCCAGAGCTGCCGTTTGTGCGGGAGTGCAAAAGGGTGAGAACATTCTGCTGTTGTTTTCTGAGGGAGAGCCGAGAAGCCTCGTGGACCAGGAAAGCTCAGCTTCTAAGAAACATCAGACCCTTCCCATACAGACATCGGTAAAACCTACCCGCTCCATTTCATGGCTGCGGGCTTTGTGACTCTTCTCACCTGTTTGCTGCGACTTTCATTTCTAAATGCAATCAAAATGCACTAAATGTTTTAACCTGGCGGGAGAGACAAACAACGAAGATGATAAAAACACAGGGCTTCCTGACTTCCCTAGGAAGACTTCAGGGTCCTAACCTGACCACCGTCCTGTGGAAACGAATCCTCCTTGGCAAAGCGGTAGCATTTCACAGGATCACAGCACATGAGGGGTTGAAAGGGGCCTCGAAAGACCGTCCTTCTGAGTAAACAAAGAAATTCACTCAATTTGATCGGTTTTCCAGGCCAACAAAGTGCTGAAGCAGCACAGAGGAGGACCTGCTGGGTAGTTAGAATCATAGAATCGTTAGGCTTGGAAGGGACCTCGAAAGATCATCCAGTCCAATCCCCCTGACACTGCAGCATCACCTAGACCAAGTCACACAGGAACACATCCAGGTGGGTCTTGAACATCTCCACTGAAGGAGACTCCACAACCCCCCTGAGCAGCCTGTTCCAGTGCTCTGTCACCCTCACCGTGAAGAAGTTCCTTCTCAGGTTGATGTGGAACCTCCTATGTCCCAGTTTACAACCACTGCCCCTCGTCCTATCACTAGATGACACTGAGACCAGCCCAGCTCCATCCTCCTGACACCCACCCCTCACATATTTGTAGACATTAATGTTTTCTGCACTGAAGCTGTCTGTCACTCCTGAGGGCGGTGCCGTGGCACGTTACGGATCACACTGCTCCAGCCACCCGAAAGGTCACTCGATAGACACAGCAGGAGTGACCTATTGTTCTTGCCGCTGACAACTGGATGCCATTCTGACTACTGAGTCTCTCCACCATCACAAATCTGTTCTTCAGTTATTACAGGGTGACACTACCTGTGCTGTGTGGCAACTGGAAGCTGGCACCTCAGGAGCCCACTGAAGCGGCCTCATCATCTCCTCGGATCACACCTGCAAAGCCATTGAGACCTGAGAATCTAGCAGAACGGATCGCCCCTTGCATGTGCCACCTCCACCACAGAGGGCAATATTTTCAGTCCCATTTTCAGATCAGAAGGTGACAAGAACTCGAGCTGCCACCCCCGGTGCACAAGCACCTCGGACGTGTTCCCTTTGTCACCAAAAGATCACTGCTACCAGCTGTAAAAATGAAGCTTCAAAAGACTCTGTGGCAGATAAAAATTGATGGGTGCAATCTGTGACCTACTGCTTCGTGGAGAAAGCAGCAGCCCAGGTCTTGGCTCTACACACTTCCTGCAAGCAGCCAGGGAGGTTTCCAGAGCAGGAAGTTAGTGACAGAGGAAACTCACGAACTGATGTTCCTCCAAGGAGCATCTGCATTCCTCTTTGGAGCAGCGACAGCAAACACCCGCTAAGGTCAAGCTAAGGCTTGACCTAGGCAAAACGCTTGCAGGCTCCCCCAGGAGAGCTGGCTCCCTCCTGGAGCAGGCGCCTGAAAAGCTCAGGGTGCAGGCCATTAAATGACGGTTAACGTTGGTCACAGGCACACAGACAAGTCAACGGAAACGAAAGCATTCGGAACAACTCGAGACATGCCCCAAGACAAGCACTCCACAGCTCCCAGAAACTCTTCTCTGAGTGGGGACTCATAGAAATGGAATAAAATTTAATACTAAAACAGTCACAATAACATTTGGGATGGGACATACCAGCGACCCAAGGGTCTGCCAGCAGAACTCTGGTTCCCACCGTGTTCTCGCAAGGAGAACTTCTTTCAGCATCTCTTGTTCCAGTAGCTAAATCAGACTTATTTTCTGCAGGATAACCTCTGGGTCCTCACAAGACACACTCCCTACACTATCTCTAAGGAGTGGGTGTTTGTTCCCTGCTTTCTGAGAAGTCTCTGCTTCTGCCTTTCTCTGATGTTTGCAGGCTGAGGAGCCTCAGCTTTCATTCTTCTTCTGCCTTTGCCCCTCCATGCACTGTACAAAATCTCTTCCAATGGTCTTCATGGTCCCATCTTGTCCTCTCTTCATGAACTCATCTTTCTCAAGGGTTAGCCCCTGGGAGAAAGTGAACAAGATGTTGTCTCTGATACCCAGCCACCTGCATTTCAAAGCAACAGTGTGGGAAAACAAAGACTCCTCCACAACCCGATTGCTTTTGACTGATTATTAAGTGTGAGATAGTTGAACGGATCGCTTCACGCCAGGGAAACTCCTGTCTTGGTTCTCTGTAATGGCGGCCAGAGATTTCTCAGCCTGTCCTGGAAATGCCTTGTTTTGCACAGAATTGTTCAGGTTGGGAAAGACCCCCGGGATCAGCAAGTCCAACCAGCAACCCTACTCTACAAGGTCACCCCCAAACCAGATCCCCCAGCACCACATCTGAGCGACTCCAACTCATCCAGAGATGGGGACTCAACCTCCACCCTGGGCAGCTCAGTCCAGCGCCTGGCTGCTCTCTCCAGGAAGAATTTCCTCCTAATGGCCAGTCTAACCCTCCCCTGTTGGAGCTTGAAGCCCTTTCCTCTGCTTCCGTTGCTAATGACCTGTGAGACCAGTACTAGCATCTCTCCAGTGTCAAGAGAGCGATGAGGTCTCCCCTCAGCCTCCTCCTCTTCAAAATAAACAGCCCCAACTCTCTCCATCTCTCCTCATCAGACTGATTCTCCAGGCCCTTCCCCAGGTTGGTTGCCCTCCTCTGCACTCCAGCCCCTCAATTGTCCTGAGGTGCCCAAAACAGGACCTAGTACTGAAGGTGCAGCCTCCCCAGTGCTGAGTCCAGGGGGACAATCACCTCCCTCCTCCTGCTGGGGATACAGTGTCTGATCCAGGCCAGGATGCCACTGGCTTTCTTGGCCCCCTGGGCGAGAGCTGTGATGAGCTGTGGTCTCTGACCAAACAAAATGCTCTCGCAGGAAGGGAAAGGGAGCAGAAGTGCCCACATAGTTCCAAAGGCCCCAACGTCCCTGTAACCAGCCGCGTGTTTCTTGGGGGAAGCAGCTGTCCTGTGGAGCTGCAACACCACATGTCAGTTCATTAGCGACACAACCTGACAGCACTAGGTCCTCCTTTCTAGACCAGCTGCAACTGCGACGTCTGGACGACTCTCCGTGCTCTTTTCCAACAGCAGTGGCAGCACGGAGAGCATGGCCCTTCCCTGTTGTATAACTGCCTCGAAGGGCTGCCTCAGCATCGATGTCTGGGCCACTTCCAAGTCCAACTCCTAAGCACAGGCATTCTCACTGACATAACAGAAGGTCGCTGGGAAATGAGAAGATAGAGAGAGGTCAAAGCAAAAGACCTGCAGACCAAATCCCTTCCGTGCTGGAGGAAAGTCAGCGGTCTGCACGACAGAACTGCTTGTTCTGTTTGCATCAAGGTACCGGCCAATCTCAGGCAGTTTCAGAAGCCCTGAAAGTCAGGCCTGTGGCACTTCCCTCCCGCCCACCCACACTTTGCGAGCCGCAGCAACTTCACCACCGCTCCAGGCAGAGCCACCCTCCCGACCGGCAGCTGTACTCACTCCTTGGCGGTAACGATATAGCCATATCCTCTCTGCTCAGACGGCTTCACTTGGAGCTGCAAGCCTTGCCTCGCAGCGCTCTGAGGCTCCGCACGAGAGTCTCCATCCTGCGCGAGAACATCCGTAACCCAGTAGCGGGGCTCGCTCGCGGCTCGGGGCTCAGATTCGCTGCCCTTTGCCGTTGTCAGTTCCTTCAAGAACGTTTCACTCTTCACGTTTTCCACACCAGCGGTTATTTCTTCCGAGGAAGACGAGTTGGTGTCTTCAGACTTCTTGGACTCTGCCTTGGGAGCTTTTCCAGACTCCCGATCTTCAGGGACGGCTTCAGGCGGAGCACTCGCAGTCAAGACCTGAGCCAGCTCTGCAGCGTCCTCCTGTATTAGAAGAGCAGAATCATCATTAAACCCGACATGGGAAACATTTCACAGACCCGCATCTGGGCATCATCCTTCAGAACCTCAGTGACCGGGAGAATCTACTCGCACACGCGGCCCGCGGCCGTTCTCCTTGTCTCTCGGTGCTGCCGGGCTGCGGAGGCACCTCGTGCTTCTCAGCAGTCGGCATGGAGCAGTAACCCACCCCACAGCGCTTTTCGGCAGCTTGGATCAGGGCAGAGAAATTCTGCAGGCGGCAGTTACTTCCCTCTTCAGAGAGCACAGACTCCAGAGACCCTGTCTTTCGCCTGGAGCGGCTCTAAGAAAGCGCCAGCGGCGTTTTCGCCGGCACAGATGAACACATCAGCGCTCACCCCGTCGTGTCCCTGTGCCGTTGAGAACACAACTCTGCTGTCAATCAAGATAACGAAAAGGAGGAGTAACAGAAATTCCACCAACGGGCCAAGTGCGGGCTGGAAAACCCTCCTGGGGCTCACAGGTCGCGATACGGGAGAAGGAGCAGGGACCACCTGACAGATTACATTCCACTTACTCGTCTCTCGAAGTCACGACGGACTGCGAGCGACCGTTCAGCCGAGCACCTGATCACGAAGCTACCTCCCTACTGAGCCCAAGCCACGAGCAAAGTTGCGAAAGTCCAACCAGGTCACAGAATCCCTGAGCGCTCAGGACTGGAAGGCACCTCGACTGATCATCCGGTCCCACCCCATGCCAGAGCAGGATCACTCAGACCAAGTGGCCCAGGAACACGGCCGGGCCGCTGCCTGGAACCCTTCCGTAGCCGATTTTCCTCACGTGATTTTACTGTAGCCACACGCCTGGGAGCAATTGGTGGCTAAAGGGAGCCCTGCTCTGCATCACGGCAGGCTCTCCTGGCACCAAGAAATCCACGTGAGGCAGCTTCTGCAAGCCTGCTGTGAAGGCAGCGCCATGTTTCCTGGAGAATTTCTTGTGGGTGGTTAAAGCTTGGCGTGCGTTTTCTTTGCTCGGTGAAGAGAGCCGACCGGACATGAGAGGGTTTGCCCGCTCACGGTCCTTGCACGGTTAGCTCTGCCAGGGTGCACAGCAGGAGAAGTTTCACTGCAGTTTCCTTAAGGTTTCTTTAAGATTTCCTACAGAAATTTAAATACTTTAAAATACATATTCTAAATATTTCAAATATTCATTTAAATATTTATTTGAATATTTTAGATAATTATTTTATATTTTAAATATTAAACATTCTAAATATTTTAACATACTCCCTTCTTCACAGTGAGGGTGGCAGAGCCCTGGAAGGGGCTGCGGAGTCTCCTTCTCTGGAGACTTTCCAAACCCGCCTGGCCATGTTCCTATGCGACTGGATGATCTTTGGAGGTCCCTTCCAATCTCTCACGTTCTGTGGTTCTGCAATGCCTTTAACACTTCTCTGTTCCATGCCAGCCAGAAACAGGCTGGTGGATGGACCCGAGGCGCCTGTTGAACATAGACCTACAGGCAGGAGACAAGGATCGTGAGGAGGGTTGCAAAAGCCATCTGGACTACACTCCCGACAGAAGTGGGGGTCATACAGGCTGTCAGATGTAACAGCCAGAGCCTTTGAAGTGCCTCTGACATTCCATGATCTGGAACAATTCCTGTGAAGTGAAGAAGGGATGAACGGCAGGGTCTGTGGAGGGAGAGGGAATTTTGAACTCTCCGGCAAACAGTGCCCTCAGAGAGAAGCTCTTTACTCATCTGCTTCTGAAAAAACAGATTCTCTGAGCATGTGTGTTTACATCCCACAGGTGAGAAGGTGCCCTCGTGAGCACCTCAGCACTAAGAGCCTGCTGACCCGAGGAAAAGGCCACGTTGGTCAGAACTTCGGGACCTGTTATGGATTCTGTCCACTTACAAGATATAGAAGGGCAAAACAGGACTTGATTTAGGCTTTTTGAGCCGCAAAGATAATTCTGACTGCAGCTTTAACAAGCGCTCGTTCACGACTCTGACGCATCAAGAGCAGTACCCCGAGTGCTGCGACAACGAACCACGCCCTTGCAAGACACCAAACAAGTCCTGGATTCCCAGAGGGCGTTTCTGACGTCGGCTGCACACAGACCCGGCACTCTGAGGCGGGGGAGATGTCAGACACAGGTACTTTACCTCGCCATCCGGCCTCGCGCTGGCTTCTCGCCCTCCTTTCTCTGTAGGGTATGAAAAACACACAGTTACGAGGGGAAGACGTCGCACATGAAGCAAACAGCACGCACAGGCTGCTTTGCGGTAACGGCCTTTCCACGCAGCTTGAACATGACGCCATCAAAGCTGCAAGGAGCCAGCAGAGCGCTCTGGATAACTAAGCCCGGCTACTGGAACCCCACTTCAACAGCAAATGAATGCGAGATCAACAGACAGATTGCCCCGAGAGACAATGTCACAGTGTTGCCTGACTAACTGAGTGACCAGTCTTCACATCAGCTTATCAATTCTAAGATGAATCCATACAAAACAGCTCCATTCAGCTGAGGGGACGTTTACATCAGAGAAAAGGGAAACGCACACAGCCCTCGGACTCACTTGGGTGACAAACAGACACTGAGTGCAGCAGACTTCATCTACCAAAACCGCATTACAGCTGAACTGCAGAGATGGTCATGGAGATACATCATTAACCTCAGCCAATTAACACTGTCCTTCTGGCCTATGAACGGATTCCTATTCATCTCCCCCAGCATGATTCTGAAAAAAACCTGCCACCCATTGTAATATGCAAGAACAACTGGTAATTAAAATAATCAGACCATTCCTAGCCAGTGCGCATCTCCGCCTGCCGCTGGGAAAACCACTGCTTGTGGCTCCTCGCGTGTCTTTGTTGGTGCCCCAGCCACCACAGCACCCCTAAAGAGTGGAGGGAAGCCCCACTGTGGTACCAGCTCTCTCATGGCAGTTACTGTAGGTCCTGATGCCATTTCACCAGGAAAATACGTGTCCAGGCAGAAACAAATACCTCCAGCTCTTGTTTCCCTCAGCCAGAGATTAGAGATTTCTCTAAACAAAGATGATGGAGGGAGGGGAGCATCTCACTGATGAGGAAAGGCTGAAAGAGGCTGGGGCAAAAAAAGAGCCTGAGGGGTGACCCCATGAATGTTGATCAATATGTGAAGGGTGGGTGTAAGGAGGATGGAGCCAGGCTCTGCTCAGGGGCACCCAGTGACAGGACAAGGGGCAGCGGGTGTGAGCTGGAGCAGAGGAGGTTCCACATCAGTGTCAGAAGGACCTTCTTCCCAGTGAGGGTGCCAGAGCCCTGGCAGGGGCTGCCCAGGGGTGTTGTGGAGTCTCCTTCTCTGAAGACATTTCAAACCCACCTGGACTGTTCCTGTGCAGCTGGATCTGGGGGATCCTGCTGTGGCAGGGGGCTGGGACTGGATGATTTTTCTAGGTCCCTTCCAGCCCCTAATGTTCCTTGATTCTGTGAAACGAGGAGTTTTCTAGCTGTACCTTCCTGACTCTCTTCTGCAGGTACTTGCTGGACATCAGATAAGGCTTATCTAGGCAGCATCACACTTTTCCTCGCTATGTTTTGAAACACGTGCTCAGAAGGTAACAACTTTCTACCATCAAGTGCTTAAACACTTCAAGAAAGGGAAGCGAGAGCACAGAGAAATTGGTATTTCAATAGAATTCCGTGCCTAGGTTCATCTTGTCTGTGAAGCTGAAGACCAAGAGTCCATCAACAGATGCACTCGTGGCACATAATCTAAGACATCCAGCACAAGTGTGGAACGCAAAAGGACCAACCCTCCAGCGACCTTCGCACGTGACTAAGGCAAGAATCTCAGAATGAATACCTGGTGCGTAAACACTGTTTTCCATTAGCCCAGCCCAAAACTCTGGCCTTCCTTGAGCAGCATCTTTCTTCTTCTGTGCTTCTGCTTTTTCATTTTTAGCTTTTCCAGCCCCCTCTCCTATTTCTTCTGGAAAGCCAATGGTCTGGATTGCGTTGGCAACAGCATCAGCAATCTCGTCCAGTTCTGCTGAGCTGAGATTCTCCACGTTTACTTGGTGCTCCTCCAGGTATTTCAACACATCTTTTACCAGTGTCTCTGGATCATAAAACAGCACAAGCATGAGATTTAGCCTCACACACAGAACATCACAGAACATCAGGGATTGGAAGGGACCTCAAAAGAGTCCAATCCCTGCAAAGAGCATGTGCTTGCATCAGCACATGTCATTCGTTTTCCTACGAGATACCTTGTTCTTCATGGAAGGGGTCTCCAAGAGTGACACGCGGTCATGCTGCATCTTTACAGAAAACATTACACCGTGAGCAGATGTTAGAGGTTAAGACAAAGTGCGTCCATGGCAGGTCCTGGGGGACATACGCCACTAAAACCCAGTAAGTTCTGCTAGAGACAGGAGTCTAACAATCAGTCTAGAAGCCCCCACCTCGCCAAACAAGACCCAGACAACCCAACCTGAATACCTACACTCTGAAGACTCAAGGGCAGTGGGTATCGCAGGTGAGCAGAAGATGCAGCACAACTACTGTTCAGGACAGGTTGCATACACTGCGCCTGCGTTTCACTCTGCAAAACTCAGCCTGCTGTCCCTTGGATGATGAGACATCAATGCTAAACTCTCCGTATCTCAGCTCACGATCTCCTCCTTGCACTTCCCTCCCCCGTCTCGCTGCAGATTTGCAGACGATCGGGGTGAAGAGTGGCTGTGCGGTGTCAGCTGCCTCGCAGGTTAACTCTGGCCACACAGCGACCCGACCGCGCAGGCAGTACCCTGGCACATCACACCGCTCCCTACAGATAACGGTTCCCACAGATGAACAGCTCCACATCGCCATCACCCACACCCTTCCCTCAGGGGACTTTCTCAGCTACTCCACCGGCTGCTGTTTTGCACCAATCCCCAGCGCTGATCTGCTCAGGACTTTCTGGACTGTTCTCCCAGTCAGGTTCTTCTGTCTAACCCTGTATCAGATGCAGCAGAGAACTGAGCTGCTGTCCAGGTGTTGACCAGTTGTGCCGTTTAGTGAGCGTGAGAGAGAAACAACCCGCAGCTTACAAGGTCCTACATCACCAGAGAGACCTGAGGAAGATGAAAAATCAGGAAGAGCCGGCATGGCCAGCCTGGCACCAGAGGGCACGTAAACGCCGTGCTGTTCCGAGCGCCATGGCACATGGCAGGTGGGTTCTGGGAGGTCTGCAGGATGAGGTCGTTCGACCGGTGATCACTGCTGCTGTGAGTATTTCAGCCGACACAAACACGACACCAACAGGAGGTCGATCAGAACATCTAAGACTGCTCTGAATTCTGAGAAACGCTTAGCAAACCCAAGGGCAGCTTCCAAGAACTTAAACCAAGTGAAGAGCACCCTTACCATCCACTGCACTCAGAAGGTCCTTTGCATCGTCCTGGGAAGCAGATCTGTGACCCAGCATCTCAGGTGCTGGCCCCAGCAGACCAGGCGCAGGTCTGGGCTGGAGCAGCTTCTTAACCCCAGAATCTTTTCCATCTCCTTTGTCAAAAGTTCCATCCAAAGAACGGGCTTGTGAAGAGTAGAATCCACCAGCATAAACATGAGACTCCCGAGTCCCACCAGGAAGGCTTTTACCACCGCTCTGCGCTGACAGGTTCTGGGTGACGTACGTGCGCAGCGCGGCCACCAGAGACTTCTGGTCCAGCCCCGGTTCTGACTCTGGCGAGAATTTGTCTGGCTGGGGCTGGCTGAGGGTCCTCGCGTGCTGAGTTCCAGCACGCTCTCGATGGGACAACGCACGGGCCAAAGGAGGGGCTTGTTCTTTGGGTTTCCGCACCACGTAGTACCCGAGAGCATCATTGTAGTTGTAGCTCTAGAGAGTAGAAGATGGCAAAAAGGACAGGTCAGCACCACTTTGCAAAGATTGATGTCATGTAGAAGCCACAGACATCACCTCTAGCGTTTTCCCCACCAGGAAAACACCAGTGAGAGTATTTGGTGAGTGTGAACTGGTCACACTGTCAGGGTTGCTCTGCAGAGGCACCGTCCCTTGGGTACAAACTCTGCAAAGCAGTTCACTGAAGGACTACAAAGGAAGGTGGAGGGATGGGAAAGCATCCAGCGGGTCCCAACACATCTGAATGCTCCCAGAAGTGTGATTTCCTGCCCCTGCAGCCAGAAAACACAACCCAGACAGAGGTGGTTGCTCACAAATTGGATCAAAGCAAGTGCGAGGCCTCTGCTCTAAGAGCCCCTCTATCAGGAAGGGTCAGCCCCATCACAGCTCTGGGCAGGACGATGCAAGATCAAATGTTCTATTCAAAGCACAGTGCCAACAGCCCCGCTGCCTTCACCATGCTCGCAGACACCAGCTCAAGGGATGTGCTTCAGCCTCACAGAGACATCTCGCACCCATCTGGCCATCCTCAGCCTAAAGGAGTCAAAATTGCCCTTTCTCACAACCCCACAGGCTGCTCCGCAGGCAGCCCTACACGCATGCATGCTGGCCGAAACAGCAGCACAGAGCCCCAGACTCTGGGTTTGCCTATGTGGCTGGGAAAACACACCTTTCACAGGAAAAGACCGGAGAGCACAGACAGGAGAACTCCACCTGTTCTGTGCAACGCAGAACCCAGGAACAGCGCACACAGACCCTCCAGAGCCGTCACCTGACAAATCGTTACCGTAAAACTTAAACTCCAGGTCACACCGGACCATCGGACTGTGGATCTGCGGCACAAGCACGCTGGCTGGAATGTTGCCGGGACTGCGGCTGATGTTCAGCGCAGGGGCACCCGTCCTCCAGAAAAACCTGCTGTCTGCACCAGACTCGTGCAGGAGGGCCAACAGGATGGAAGTTGTCTTGTTCCTGACGCTTCAATCACAGTGGTGGAATCACAACCTGAAATGACTGCTCTCTTCACTGCTGCAAAAAGGAGCTTGGGCTGGTCTGTGCTTCTACAGCATCTCTACTCAGTCAGAGGATTCCTGCTGCAATGCCCATGGGACGCTGGTTGTTCTGGAGTTGTTCTGCTTTAGGGGGTTGGCTCATTTGTTTGTTTTCTGCTGGGTTGTTCTGGGGCTTTCAGGGCGAGTTTTAACCTTTCAGTTCACTGAGAACCACGAACAATCCACAAGATTAAATAGTTTTTTGGGATTTGAAGCTGAAGTTCGGGGTTTGGTGGGGGACTGGACCGGATGATCTTTCAAGGTCCCTTCCAAGCCCCGATGTTCTGGGACGCTGTGAGTCTGACTTTGAGACGTCTAAGTACACTTGGATCACATCTCAAACCTTTCTCTTTACGTGGTGACCGAAGAACTATTCTGGGTCAGACAAAAGCAGTGGCACTGAAACAGCCTGAAATGTTCCCTGCAGGGACCTGGAGTTTTAAGAAACTATGAGTTAAGATCAGCCCTGGCTGCATCGGCTCAGGGCTGGTGAAGGCTGGGAGAGAGGACTGTCTGGTTCCACACTGAAGGGTTTCGTGCCCCCCCTGTATTTTCACTTTGCCACAGCCACCCATGATTTCTCGGCCAGCACCTTTCTTTTTCCACCTTCTTTATCCAGAGATTTCCTCAGCATTTCCCCTGCGCCCCTGCTTTGCAAAGGCTCACACAGAGCCTCCCAGCAGCGAACGTGCCAGCTCCCCTTTGGCAGCCGACTGGCTCCAGCAGCACCAGCCCTGCGCTGGCTCTTCCAATCATCCACAGCTCCCACAGGGTTGTTAACAGGATGGTCATTTCTCTACTCTTTCCAGAGAGCAGAAGGGCAGGGGGATCCACACGCTGCTTGAAGCACCTGCGTTTGCTGTGGCAGCAAATGAGACCAACCCAGCTCTGCGCCTGCACCCAGCTCCATATCCTTCTCCATCTTAAGTCCAGATTTAGTGGGAAGAAATCACAACCCTGACAAAGATGTGTTTTGTGAATGGCACAAGCCCCTCTCAGCTCAACTAGGGGTGGGGAACAAAACCGGGAGCCTCCCTCGGCTGATGCTTCAGTGGCAAATGCCACCAAGTGCCCATTCTCTGAACAACTCTCTCAGCGGAACTCGAGTGAGACGCTCCCACTGCTGTAGTCCTCGAGAAGAGGGACCACCGAATCTTCTGACTCGCTGCCAGTTCCCCAGCGGCACAGTCGGTACCAGCTGGACTGCAGCCCACAGCAGGTACTGTCTAGACACCGCAAAACCTCCACAAGCTCGTGATGAACCTCGAGCGCTTCAGAAACCACCAGAGCAGTCGCGGCAAGAGATGGCAGCCATCACCGGGCCTGCAGTCCACCACACGACTTAGCAGCAGTATTTCAGCGGCGCACCAGGAGAAGGGGGGCCACAGCTCCCTCTCCTTCCCCTAGGTTTTGCTTTGCCCTATTTCACACTGTCGCGCCGGACTGTGTGTGCACTGCCCTCGTGTCACGGAGCTCTGCGTTCCATCCGGTAACAGGCGAGAGAGAGAGACCGCCGCAAACCAGAAGACCCAAGGTTTGTACCACGCTTGGGTCCCGCGTCGTCACTGCGCCACACCAAAGCACTGCTGAGGCATCACAAATATTTTAAAGCATCTTTGCTTTTTTCTTCCTCTGTTGGACTCTTGGACAGGGTCCTCCGACTGCAGCTTTGCACAGACCACGATCCACACCCAAGTCTGTCCAGAAGCACTGAATTTCTGTGGGATTCAGCTACACCTCACAGCCAGTGAGGTATGAAAGTCATCAGCATAGGGTTAGGGCTCCTACTACCCCAGAGCAAGAATGAAGAGGCAGGTAAATACCGGTCCTGGTACCTGCAGGATGGCCAGGAGCCAGCAATGGGCCCTGGTGGACAAGAAGGCCAATGGCATCCTGGGGTGGATCAGAAAGGGGGTGGTCAGCAGATCGAGAGAAGTTCTCCTACCTACCTACTCTGCCCTGCTGAGACCACATCTGGAATCTTGTGTCCAGTGCTGGGTCACTCAGTTCCAGAAGGACACTGAGCTGCAGGAGAGAGCCCAGCTCAGAGCCACAGAGATCATGGAGGGTGTGGAGCATCTCCCTGCTGAGGAAAGGCTGAGGAAGCTGGGAAGAAGGAGCCTGAGGGGCGACCCCATGGATGTTGATCAATATGGGAAGGGTGGGTGTCAGGAGGATGGAGCCAGGCTCTGCTCAGGGGCACCTGATGATAGGACAAGGAGCAACGAGTGTAAGATGGAGCAGAGGAGGTTCCACATCAATGTGAGAAGGACCTTCTTCTTCCCAGGGAGGGTGTCAGAGCCCTGACAGGTTGTGGAGTCTCCTTGTCTGGAGATGTTTCAAACCTGCCTGGCCATGTTCCTGTGCGACGGGATCTAGGGGATCCTGCTGTGCTGGGGGGGTGGGACTGGATGATCTTCCGGGATCCCTTACAACCCCTGATGTTCTGTGAAAGAAAATCGTTTCTAAGGGGGAAGCCCACATGGCTGAGTTGCTAACTCGAAGCAGGCTAAAGCACCTCATTTTGAGCAGGAAGGCCCAAGCGTTCCATGAAGATAAGCTCCTGCTACCATTATTCCATGTAGGTTCATAACTGATCCACACACAGAGCACAGAAGCCAGGTCCAAGACGTCGCTGAAGAACGTGATTCCCGTGCATCAAGTAGCCATTCTGCACCCCAAGAGGTCATGGCAAATGCAGCTCCTGCAGTTACTTCCCTTCCTACTCCTTTCAAACCACTACTTTTCATTCTTCGCGCTTTCCCCAGAGTAGCCAAAATCCTGGTTTCCCTGTAAACGTCACTGCGTTACCAACCCCACGAATCAAGGCACAAGCAGCATCCCTCTTTCTTCTCTTTGAAGAGCAGCAGTTGCATTTGATTTGCAGAGGGCAGGGAAAGGTCTCCAGGATCATTTCAGACCGATGACTGATGACCAACTCTTCTCCTTGCATTGCAAGCGTCGGTTACGGTCTTGCTCCGTGCCGGCTGCTCTAAAAGGCTCCCCGGCGGGCAGCAGCGTGCGGTTGCTCCGCCACGCGCTCCATTTCCAGACTGCCCCTCCTCATCTCGCTCCCCCAGGCTGCAGAGTGCCCATCTCCATGGCAACCCTCGCTAAGGTTGGTGGGTGGTGTTCTCGCAGCAGGCAGCCCCATGGAAGGTCTCAGCTGTACAGATTATTTATGAACTCGCAGGGCAGAACCAGGCTACTGAGACACCTCTGCAGTGAGTCTTCTGGTCTCTGGAAGCCCGCACCCCAAGGCGGCACCTCCCCGCTGCAGTCAGCACCCATCAGGAGAGCTGAGGACAAGACCCACAGAGATGGTCACTCATCCATCCCCAGCGTGGCCTTGCTGCTGCTGCCTGCGAGTCTCTCCCGCAAGGGGAACAGCACACATCATGAGTGTTCTCTGCGCTGGGTTAGCAGCACCCATCAGGAGCGTCACACACACCCATCACTGAAACCAGAACCTTGCAGCTTCTGATAGCGGTCCCTATACCACAGCAGCTGCACCATGGCTGAAGAGTCGACACAACTGACCTGTTACTGGCACTGCTGCTGCAGATGCGCTACCGCCCTTCTGTGCTTCTGTGTTGATGCCTGTAAAGAAGCCAAACTCTCTGGCTTTGACGCTCTTTTCTTTGCCCATTTCTTGTCCTAAGGATCGGTCCATTTTCCACCCCGGTTGTAGCGCTGACCCTGCACTCCTGCCAAAGATGCTTTTCTGGAAGGGTTGGTGTGACAGCAGCTGATTGCTTAGGACTGGTCAGGGCCTGTCCCTTGTGCAGCCCTCTGGCCCCTCACACAACCGGTTCATCCAACTGCTGGTATAAATTTGTTGGGTTCCACTTGAGAGCTAGACAGACGTCACCTGGGAAAACAGTGGTTAAGCTCTCCAGCAGGCACTTGTGTGGTTGGGGCAACGTAGCCAACTACCACAGAACATCAGGGATTAGAAGGGACCTCGAGAGATCAGCCAGCTCAATCCCCCTGCCACAGCAGGATCCCCTACATCCAGTCACACAGGAACATGGCCAGGAGCACTCAAAACGGCTCCAGAGAAGGAGACTCCACAACCCCCTGGGCAGCCCCTGCCAGGGCTCTGGCACCTTCACTGGGAAGAAGGTCCTTCTGACACTGATGTGGAACCTCCTCTGCTCCAGCTCACACCCACTGCCCCTTGTCCTGTCACTGGGTGCCCCTGAGCAGAGCCTGGCTCCATCCTCCTGACACCCACCCTTCACGTATCGAACAACATTAATGAGGCCACCCCTCATGAACGGTTGCGCTTCACCTTCCTAGCTCCCCATACATCTGTACAGCTGCGCACAACGAGACTTCACTGGTCACAGTAGGGCACCTGTGCGTCCGACAGGAGGTAGTAACTGCTGGCACACAAATCCCCAGCTCCACGATGAGCATCTGCTCAAAGGCGACAGTACTTGCACACCACGCACCATAAACACCAGCAAGCCCTCACCGGGCAGCTGGGCCAGCCTGTAGGAAAGGAGCTATAAGAAGTGTTTTGGATCAGACAGTGAAGATGGTACCACCTTTATCCCACTTTTCCTTCTCATATCCTTCCTCACATACAACCCACCTCTAACAAAGGTGAAACGTTCCACATTAGAAAAGTTCTATCACTCACAACGTCAAAGGTGACCCAAGTCACTTGAAAAGACAGTGGTTAGTGCAGTTTGACAACCATTTAGGGGGAGCAGTAAAAAAAAGTCTGGTCTTCACACAGGAGGTAAAACTGAGAAAAATGAGGAGGCCGAGGAACACGAAGGAAGCCAGAACCCCAGAACATAGGCGCAGACAATACCTGGACAGAAGCTTTGTCCTTGGTCTTCCTCAGATATGAATTTGTAGCTGCGGACTGCGGGAGAACATTGAGATACTGGAGATACTGCTGCAGAGCCCTGGCCAAACTCACGGCCCTTTCCAGACTGTAGCCTCTTTCGCCGTCCGTGCTCTGGCCCAAGGTCCTGCGCAGGAAAACAAGGAGAAGTCACCAGCCCGTGCCAGGTACCAAGCGCCCGGCAGGAGGGCGGTGCAAACCACCCAAGCCAGTTCCCGTCACTACAAAAGGGTCATCGAAAAGTTTAGTGACGACGCAAGGTCAGAAATTCCGTGTGTCCAGCAGACGTGTTCCATCTGCCTGATGATGGAGAGTGGACAAGCAGGGGCTGCCCAGGGGGGTTGTGGAGTCTCCTTCTCTGGAGATGTTTAAAACCCTCCTGGACTACTCCTGTGCAAGGGGAACTAGGGGATCCTGCTGTGGTAGGGGGATGGGACTGGATGATCCTCTGAGGTCCCTTCCAATCCCTAGTGCTCCGTGATTCTGTGATTCTCCAATTAATGCCAACATCGGCCCTCTTTCCTTTGCTCATTTTGAAAAGAAAGGGAAGATGGAAACACCAGACCAAACTCTGCCCCAAGGACATCCACTGGGAACCCAGTGCACAGACAAGAGGCAGTTGTGAGGCCTGTGTGCCACCTGCAGAATGTCATCGCTCACATTTGTGGGAGAAGCAAAGTCTGGGGTTTCTCTTTTTCCTGACAGGGACCGTAACTGGTCTCAGTTAAACTCCACCTTAGACGTAATGTTTCACCCTACAAGCTGCTCAACACCCAATACACAGAAGCCCAACAACACAGAGAGTTTCCTGTGACGATGCCTTTAACAAAGCCCTGCAAACATGCCTGAAAGGTTCCCCAGCAACCCGCGGCCGCTCACCTCGCCAACGCGGACTGCAAATGTACCCGACGAGCCGTTCCTGCAGCTGAATTAAAATACTGCCTTTAAATCTGACAACGTGCTGCCGCGAAGTGGTGAAGGACTATTCCACGAGAGCACCTAGTGCAGGGAAATGGCTGGCAGCTGAGTTCTCACCGTGCCCTTGTTTGGGGGTACTGTCAGTTTTCATTGCTTGAGTTTAATTCGAGAAAGGACTTTGCATCCAGTGAGCTCCGGGGCACAAAGACAATAACACTGGTAGTTATTTACCAGCAGAGACTTCTGCACACTTCCTACAAACCCAGCACGTTAGAAGCTTTTATGTGGAAACGTCTAAACCACTGCACCTCCGATACTTCTAGAATGTTCCCAGTTAATAGACACCACAATTTTTCTTGTAAAGCTTCTCCCTTTTGAACACTGTGAGAACCCTATTAATGATGTTTTCATTACAGAAATAATGCTCCAGCCCATTTCCTAGATGGAGGTTTGCTGGAGACGCTTGTGGTTCCCCTTAACTGCTCCAACGAACACAGCTGACACCCATCCCCTGAGAGCACAACGGATCCTTCCTCTTTATCTCGGATCCTCTTTCAAGAGAGCTGTTTTCTGAAAGGCAGTAAGGGCCCGGGAAACACCAGGCACACTCCAGCCAGCCACCAAAGAACCGGCTTTCATCTTGGAATTGGGCTTCTTTTAAGACACCATCAACGTCTTTTGCTCCATCACACTTCTCATGCGCTAACTCAGCCCAAGTCAATTTACCTTTCAAGGGTCCGAGACTATTCCCTTGCCCTCACCAGCTCTATGGGGATTAACAACTCACCAGCATGACCTTACATTGCCTTCACACACACCTTTAATGAGCTACCTTTAATGAAGGCTCCTCCTGACACAATGCTTCTTTGAGGATTAGGTGTCTGTGCTAAGTTGCTGCTTTAAATATGGGATTATTAGCTGATCAGATTTGAGCCGAAGAGCACTCGATCAGCAAACTGGATCAGAGTCTACAGGATGGCAGAGGAGAAGCCCCTACTGTGCACTGACCTACAGACTGCCAAGGGACAACCAGGAAAAGCCATTAGCACTTCAATCTGCAGGCACCTTCAGCAGCGCAGGTTGGCTACTCCAGAAAATGCATCCACTACAGGCACTGCTCTAAGTGGGATACACCTGAAGGTTTGATGTTCCCACAGCTCCAACACGCAAGATGGGGTCTTTGCCAGGACGTCTAGTTCTGGTTAAAAAGGCAACAAAGCTCAAACTTCATCACAACGGGATCTCCTAGAAATGATCGTCTGTTCCCCGTCTAAAACGGAAACAGTTTCTTGTCTCTCCTCATAATTTTTTTTCCACAGAGCCGTGACCCTGGAACACTGCCCAAACCACTCTGGATCTCACGGACACCCAGCTGACGTACACCGCTGTCACGCGGTCCCATGAATAAGGGTCTTAGACAGGCTCGTTCCCATCAAAGGAAAGATGTCCCCCACACCCAGTCCTGACCCCACGTACAGCGAGTGATCCACACAGCCATGGCACTTGGTGCTGCTGGGCGGTGAAAACGCTGACAGGTTCCACCGCATGTTGCTACCATCTCTGTGATCACCTACTGATCGGTACCGTCCTCAGCAGCGTTAAGTTTCTACCTTCCGTCGCTCCTGAAATGCACGGCACTGCAATTCCAAGGAGTTACCTTGAATCAGCAAATACGCGACACACGGGGGAAACCCAATGCTTCCAAGTAATTCAAAGCTGAGGCAAACACAGCTGAAGAGTCTGGGCAGCCCCACGTACTCAGCACTTCTGCTGCCATCAAGAATGTTGTGGAGAAGGAAGCTCCTCAGCCTGTGCAAACCACGCACTGTAGTATATGAAGAGCTACGCTCGAATACCCAACACTCTGCCCATCCAGGCGAGAAGCTGAACTGCTCTTCCGCTGGGCAGAAAGTTTTCTAACAAAAAGGACTTTCAATTTCGTCATTTTTAACTTTCCTAAAACTGTAAAGTTTCCTTCTGATGTCTGTGTGGTTGTTTGACACGGAAAAGCCTCCAGGAAAGGACAGACTGGATAGCAGAGCAGATTTATACAGAGGCTTTTATATCAAAATGACATAATTGCAGCATCACCCCACAGAACTGTAGACGTTGTCACTGTCACCACCGAGAACCGCTAGGTTATCCCTCAGTGTCTTTCCAGCCGTAAGGAAGATAACGTCTACAATGCCAGCACGAGACAGAAAGGTGCCAGCGCTGCCTCCTGTCATAGGAACTTGTGTGAACCTTTCCTTCCTGGAAAGCTGCACATCCATGGGGAGCAAATACATCACAGCCACCCTCTGGAAGAACACAAGCATGAAAATACAACTTGCTTTGTCGTGCATCCTCAACTCCGCTTTGTGTTGTCTTCTTCCACGATGAAATGCCTGCCGTGAGCAAGCTGCTCTGTGCGGCTGCCGTTCAGCGCCCGTCACAGGTCCTGCTGCCCGACACCAGGTGCTGCACAGAACTGACAACAGAGCTGACGTCACCTCAATTAACTTGACAAAAACAAGAAAGAAGGGATTTGGGGTATAATTCCTTCTGTCTCCTGTTTTCCTGCTGGTGTTTTCACCGCTCCTGTAAGACTGGTTGTCCTTTACCGCAGAGATGATGCTTTCGGCAGCGTGCTTCACTCAGCCGCACTGACAGTCTATTTCTCATCCCATGGGAACCCTCACCAAAACCCTACAAGGCATCAGAACCAGAACACCCTTGAGCAGGGGATTGGACTGGGCAGTCTTTCGAGGTCCCTTACAAGCCCTGACTGTGAACACTCACCTTCCATTGTCAGAGTCTCCAGACACAGACAAATCTGGGTGTCTGCTGCCGGCTTTGTGAACTGCAGAGAGCTCCTGGCCCAGAACACGCTGCGTGTAATCATCTCGCCACGTGAAACCTGATACAGTGAGGGGGGAAAGAACAACAAGAAGTTAAAGTACTTCATAGCTCAGAAAGCTGAACAACACGCGTCCCACATGCGCTCAACCTCCAAACAGTAACAAGCAGCTCTGTTCAGCTGGCACCTGAGAGAACGACACTGGAACCAGGTGGTCTCTGAGATCTCCACCACCTCAACAATTCTGCAGTCCTCTAGCCATCCGAAGGAGGAAGGAGCCAGCACAGAACTATCTGGAGTTTTAGTCCAACACACGCGGAGGTCAATTTACATTATCTTCGTGCCCAAGTGTTTTGACAGAGAACTTCACAACAGGGGGGAGCGCAGCTCTGAAGGCAAGTCCCAGTGATCACTCACTAACTGCAGGCGCTGCCAATCTCACGGCAGCTCTGTGGAAACCCAGACACAATTGTCGGCCCACGTGTCGATCTCAGATGTTGCCGTCACGCTTTAGAGCACAGAACCTGCCTCTGCAATTATATGTAATTATCTCATAAGTAAACATCGCGTAACTGAAGAGGATTTCTGCTTCCACCCAGATACAGTAAAACACCCCAAACCCTCCAATGAGCATTGACAGAAGCTCCAGACACAGTTACCCCGGTAATGTCTTCAGTAGGAAACTAAGGAAAAACCCTCCCTAGAGCCAGACGAGAGGGGACACAGATGTTTGTTACCATGGAAGGGGGATTTCTGGTTCAGCCCCTATTTCACAGGTACGTTGCAAACGTCACCACCACTTGCAGTCAGCCAATGTCAGGCTCAGCAGCATCAGTTTCAGCTGTTCGAAAAAGGGCTGCACTCTTCAGATTCTCCCACCACACTGAGGTGGAGTTCACTGTCCACTTACTGAAACCTAGGACTACACAAACAAGTCTACTAAACTGGAACTACAAAGCTAGAGCTAAACCAAGAACTACACTAGCGAGGAGATTTGTCCATTCTGAGCAGACAGAAGCAACGACTCAGTATCTGTCTCCCTTTCTGCTGAAGGAGGAGGCACTTAAGAGTCAGGGGGTATGGGTTCAGGCAGGGCTGTTGTCTGGGAATTTGCCGTGTTTTAGGAACTGCAGTCCCCGTCCGGGCAGGTTCCAGCTGAAGCGCACCGCTAACGCCAGGGGTTTCCATTAATGAAGCTACTAACGAACAGCCTGAAGCCACTGCAAGCAGGCGGGCAACGGGAAAGCTCTCTGGCACCGCTCCAACCGTTCACTTCTCCTCCCTTTTCAAAATAAAGCTCGAGTTTGCTGAGGGAGCGCTTCGCTCAAAATCATGTCAGGTGCTAGTGGCTAAAATAAGTGACTCCAGACCCCGGGGAGGAGAAAAACCCCTATGGACTGTATTTTCAGTTCCAAGTTACCCTTTTCCAATGCAAACCCCACCTTCTCGAACGCGGGTTGATTCAAACCACTGCACAAATCCCGGTGTGAGGCCGCTTTGAGCACGCTCTCCTGTGAAAGCCCAATGCAGTTGCAACGTGCCCACGGCCAGCCGGCTGTGCTGCTGCCAGCACGAAGGCTGGTATCAGTCTGTCGTCCTGCTGCACAGAGCGCTCCCGTCTGCTTTGCACTGAAAAACGCTGCGTTCAGCAGCAAGCGAAGCCAAAAGCACTGCGATGGCCACAGCACCGCTGGTTCATCAACTGCCCGCCCAGCAGCGTTACGCTGCCACTTGGCAGCTCTGAGCAGGCACCGGCCCCACGGGAGGCTAACAATTACGCTGCAAGTCACAGGCACCCTGAAGAGAAACACACAGAACGACATCTCAGAGTTCCAGTCCGGAGAGAAGCCTTCATCGCCTGCGGTACCCGCACACTGCCAGACCTGTCTCTCGCTCACAAGCAACCCCCATCGCTGCAGACAGAGGGCTCAACAGCCAGCTGGGTCATCACAACTCCATGTTTTCAGCAGAAGAGCACAAGAGCCCCTGGCACACCCCAGCCTCTGATCAATCCAGCAAACATCCTTTCTGTCACCTTTTCTTCCCAGTGTACTCAAACTGGTGCGAGCACACCACCCCTGTTACTGGAAGGGAGCCAAGCAGATGAAGGAGACAGAATGCTCGTTACGGAGCCTGCGACACAAGGGCTAAGGGAAAGTGCCTTCCCAGCTGCGTCTCCAGCACCTGTAACTCAGCCAGGATCTAGAACAAGGTTTGGCCGACCAAAGGATCCTCCTGCCCACAAGTTAACGCTGCTGTTGCTAACGCGACCGTCTCAGCCGTGCGCCTTCAGCTGACCTCGTGCCAGTCACTTCCCAGAATGGCTTCAGCTTCAGGAGAAGCTCTCCCACGCGCTGGGCTCCACAGAACGGCACATTCACAGACTGGGGAGCCCTTCTGACAGCTGCAATCAAAACTAAGGGTAAGCAGGAGCGCGTGGCGCCATACGGTGCCTTCCTGTTCCCTTTGTCCCTGCCATCACACCTAGCACCAGCCCCTGCTTCGCCACCAATTACCACAATTCCTCTCCAGTGGCTGGGCAGGATCACAGCGGTGCTTGCGGACCCGCGTTACTTCCATGTCACTGACAGCAAACGGCGCGAGGGGCACCCAGGCCCTCAGTGACCAGTCCCCCCGCTGCAGGTCTGCGCAGGACCCGCATCTCCGCACCGTGAGTTCACACAGATGGACAATGCCCAGGAAAGGCAGGACGAACGTGGCAGAGACTGCAGTGATGCAAATATTGCCCCATCAACAGCTTCTTAATTAAATGGCAAAGGTTCCAAGGTAGAAACCGAAGCGGCTTGTCCTGATGGTCAGATGAGACTGTACCTTCTGTACGTCACATAACATTTGGCGCAGCCAGGTCCGATTCCTCTCACCAGCTGCAGGACAACACAGGTGCTCTAAGCTTTCACGTTTGGAAAGGCTGAGCACCCTCAGTGCTTCGCAGACAACTTTTCATGGCTCTGCTGGCTTGAACATGCATTAGAATTGCTCCAGACTGCCCAGGTTACGGCAAGATGTGCCACATCGGCACACCGTCACCAACACCTGAGGTGATCCTGCTGTTGCAGGCGGATTGGACTAGATGATCTTTCGAGGTCCCTTCCAATCCGTACTGATTCTATGATTCTTACTGCTGTTGTTCTTCACACTAGCACCATGCCACAACAATCTGGTAGTCCAAAGGAAAACCCTAATGTTCATAAACCTTATTTTCTTCTGCCATTAGTTCTTAGAATGCTGCCCAAGAGTTAGTGCACAAGAGAATAGCTTCTAGTCAGCTGGTCACAGGATCACAGAACATGAGGGATGGAAGGGACCTCAAAAGATCACCCAGTCCAATGCCCCTGCCACAGCAGCAACCCCTAGATTCAGCTGCACAGGAACATGCCCAGGAGGGTTTGAAACAGATGGAGACTCCACAACCCCCCTGGGCAGCCCCTGCCAGGGCTCTGGCACCCTCACTGGGAACAAGGTCCTTCTCACACTGATGGGGAACCTCCTCTGTTCCAGCTCACACTTGCTGCCCCCTGTCCTGTCACTGGGTGCCCCTGGGCAGAGCCTGGCTCCATCCTCCTGACACCCACCTTTCATTGCCAGATGTTCTACCAAGCATCCCCACGTACACGGTCCAAATGGATCCACTCTCCTGCTTCACAGGGCATCACTCTTGCTGCCCAGGGCACCTCTCCCCGACACAGTTCGGACATCTCCACACTGAGTTTGTCTTTTTCTCACTGTGTCCTCAATAACACTGTGCAGGCCACAAATGTCAAGCCTTTCCAAGTGGAATGAAGCAGAAGTAACCTCCCAGCCCTACTAAATTGTTTATTGAATATTTGTTTGTACTTGGGTGACAAAGTGCAAGTGGGTCTGCGGGTGGTAAAGCTCACGCTTGCACACCACAGCACAACATTCATCGACGTGGTTATTCTGGCCACATCCGTCCTGCGTTACAAATCTGCACAACGAGCCCTGGTAAATGTCACTTCTTCTTCAGTGTTCAGCACAATCAATGGCAAGTGCTGCTGCCCTTGCCCTAGAAGACTTCACATGTTGGAATTTGAGTCCGAATTCTAGCAACCTGTCCAGAGCCACACATGGCGTCAACACGCAGGCAGCGCAGGGCACCGTACCAGAGGCACCGGGGAAGGAGGGAACGAGCTACTCTAAAGGAGAAGTTCGGTCCCGCCAGGAAGTCCTGTCTATTGTTTCTCCAGACTGTCATCACAAGCTCTGTGAAACAGAGAAAGCCCGTTCCCTCACCTCTGTGCTGCACTGGAGTGCTCCGGGGGTCTTCCCTGCGCTGCTCAAAAGCCCTCGGCGAACTCTGATGCCTTCTCAGGACTACATGAAGCACCTTTTTGAACGCAAAGCAACACAAAACGAAGTGCAAATGCAGAGTTACGGTTCCATCTCAATACATTATTCTGCCAAAACATATCTGTCTCTACATCTATCACTCTGTCTAAAAATGTCCTGCAGCTATCAGGGCACAGCGCCGAGAACTAGACACCTGTCTGTGCCTCGTGCATGTGGATCTTCACCTGCCGAGCAGTAGCTCTGAATCCTTATTGCGTTCTCCGGTTCAAAGTGAAGCCAAGCAAAACACGCGAGCAGCACAACTGAAACCATCAGCTTTCATCCAAATACTCCAACGGCACCGCTGGGTTCTACCCTGTGAAGAGTCTGCTCAGCACCAGCGGGATGCCCTTCTTCTAAGAGCAGAGCTCCTCAGCCTGGATTTCCTGCCGTGCTGCCGCCCAGACACTTCTCCAAGGGAAGCCCTGCTCTGTCTTCATTTCCCAGCTGCTTTTGCAACAGCCATGGAGCATTGGGTAGTCTACTCAGGACTCTGAGCAAATATCACTCACTCTCCAGAAAGCCTGTCAGCTGCCTTAGGGCAACGACACGTTTCTACAGCCGAGCTGCAGCAGCATCACCTTTCTGCCCACCCACAGGGGACTTCTCAGAGTCAGAGGGGAATTTACCCAAGGACAGATGCTGTTGGCACAGTGCAAGGAAAGACACCAGAGAGCCTGTGCAGACCAGCAATGGAGAGTGTTTGTCCTACAGAGCTACCATTTCCACAGCAGCCTCATAACGAAGAGAAAACCCAGTATTTCTATGGGCATCATTTCACAAGGGGCATCCTCTGACCATCTGAGTCTCCTTCTCTGGAGACATTTCAAACCTGCCTGACCAGGGTCCTATGTGACTGGATCTAGGGGATCCTGCTGTGGCAGGGGGACTGGACTGGATGATCTTTCAAGGTCCCTTCCAGTCCCTAATGGCTGGATCTAGGGGATCCTGCTGTGGCAGGGGGATTGGACTAGATGATCTTTCGAGGTCCCTTCCAGTCCCTAATGGCTGGATCTAGGGGATCCTGCTCTGGCAGGGGGGTTGGACTGGATGAAGGGGGACTGGACTGGATGATCTTTCAAGGTCCCTTCCAGTCCCTAATGGCTGGATCTAGGGAATCCTGCTGTGGCAGGGGGATTGGACTAGATGATCTTTCGAGGTCCCTTCCAGTCCCTAATGGCTGGATCTAGGGGATCCTGCTCTGGCAGGGGGGTTGGACTGGATGATCTTTCGAGGTCCCTTCCAGTCCCTAATGACTGGATCTAGGGGATCCTGCTGTGGCAGGGGGATTGGACTAGATGACCTTTCGAGGTCCCTTCCAGTCCCTAATGATTCTATGATGGCTGCTCTCTGCATTACACCCCAAGAAAGGGAACTGCAGGCGCCTTCTCCTCTTCCTCTTCTGTTACCAGGTTGTTAATTCCAACTGCAAAGCCACTGACCCTTGAAATTAATTTCACATGGCTGGAGAAACCAGGTGGTTTTCCCCTACCTTTATCTTTATAGACCTGCTCTTTCAGAACCCTGCGCACTTGCCAGAAGACACTAATTCACACAGGATTCTGTCATCAAATATCAAGACTTAGTCTTAGTTTTAAGCCTTAGAGACTTAAACCATTAATGGGGGAATTCAGAGTTCAGCTTGTATGATCCCTGGCTGAAACTAGGCTCAGCCGGCGCAAGCCTGCTGCAGCTCACGCGCCACAAGATATCCCCCGATCTCCCAAATCCCTGCTTCCTATTTGTGCAATGAATTCACCGAGCCATCCTCAGCAGAAGCAGCCGTGGCCGACTCGGAGCGGCAGTACTTAGAGCAGGGCTGTGCTTTCATCAGGAAGGGAACAAAAGCCGTGTTGGTTTTGAAGCGACATTCGTATTTGGCACAATAATTCACAGTATCATCGCTGCCACTATTAGGAGACAGAGGTCAAATATGGCAAGCAAAAAAAAATGAGATTCACAAGCCACACAAAGGAGAAAATGGGCTCCAATTGCGTGGAGAGCCATGACATTATTTAAATGTCTTTGTTAATCAGGGTCCTAACACAAGAGACGGTGCTGAGAAGAATTCGCTCTTCAGACTCCTCTCAGCATGGGTCAAATCTGCTTAATATTCCAAACGCCGCGTCTGGCTGAACCACATTACCCCTTTATGATCTCTCCTCTATTTCTTCTCCTCCTTTGAATTCCAGCCGCACTGGTATTTTCAGTTTTCATCACCGCTAAAGGGCAGGGAATCTGTAGTATAAACAGAGCAGTCCCTTTCAAGCCTCGTTTATGATGATTTATACATCACACAGCGCTCGCAGCCGCAGAGCACTTTGCAGAAGCCACAAGTTTGGGAGTGTTTACTTTCCACCTGGTTTATCTTTTCCAGTTGCTCAACAAGACAGAAAAGCTAAGACTGTCTGCTGATTCACGCAGGAGACAGTAAGAGCCCCACATAGCCACGACCACACGGAGCCCACGCAAACCAAAGGACGATGAGCCCACAGAGCCCTTCATGGACAGAGGCTGCTGCTGCCTTACCTGCACCAACATCCCCTTTGAAACGTGCCCGCGAGGACTGCTGAGGATGTTTCAGGTGGCCAGCTGTCCCTCTTTTTGGGACGAAGGAGAAAGACCCAAGTCCTGCAGGCCGTACATCCCAGCCAGTGCGCCGGTGTCCCTCTACTCCGGTTATACTTATGGAGAGCTCCCTAAAACAGAAGGTGCCACATGCAGAGGATGTGCTCTGCAATCGCAAGATCGAGAACCTCCATCCTCACGGAAGGAGGAGGAACTTCCAGTCTTCATCCATCTCCCCCTCAGCCACCCATAAACCCGTGCCAGTGCTTTCCCATCACCCAGACTTTATACCAGAGGGGTCTGGAGGCTCTTTGTGCTTCTCTGCTGAAGGGCTCAATCCATAAAAGACTTTCTCCCATTTCAAACCAGACAGAGAGAGCAATGAGAGGACACAGAAGAGCAGCCGGCCCCTTTTGTTTGATTTGTTTGAAGCATCATGGCTTTGCCCAAAGACCTTGATCAGGGTCCAGTTGGGCTAGAGCTGCTCCTCGCTGTCTGCAGCAGTGCAAGGCAGTCAGACAGATGAGGCTGCTCTAGACAAGAGGAGATCCAGCCCACCAGAGGCACTGTTCTCACAGTAGGGATTCAGGACGGACTCACTGCTGTAAAGATCAATAGAGTGGCTGGAGGTTTTGGTGGCCCGACGTAACCAAGAGGTTTGAGACAGCACAGGGACACGAACCAGACCATCCGCCAGGAGTCCCTTTCCGGCACTCGGGAACAGGCAGCAAGTTTTCACACAACTGACCAGCGCTTGCTAAAACTCATTTTCAAATCACATTTGAAACTCAGTTCACAGCCCCCTGCATTTACACTTCACGGCTGGTTTTTCACTGCAGACAGAGTGGGGAGCACCCTATTTAATTCAAAGGTGCACAGCTATTGAAACTCTCCTCAAGACAAGTCCTCACCAAGTGTAGGTCACGCCACGTTGAAATACGGTGGCCCACTGGTCAGGTAGTCAAGGTTAGGATACAGGGTATTTTCTGTGGGTTCAACACACAGTGAGTGCGTCACCGAGTCACAGACTCGCAGAACATTAGGGACTAGAAAGGAACTTGATTTCTGGTAAGACCATCCAGTCCCATCCCCTGCCACAGCAGGGTCCCCTAGATCCAGTTGCACAGGAACAGGGCCAGGGGGTTTGAAAGGTNAACCTCTCTGTGTCTACTAATCACCTCCCTTCTGATCCACCCCAGGATGCCACTGGCCTTCTTGGCCACCAGGACCCATTTCTGGCTCCTGGCCTTCCTGCTGGCTACCAGGACCCCCAGGTCCCTTTCTCCTCTGCTGATCTCCAACAGGTCTGTCCCCACCATATCCTGGTCCCTGGGGTTATTCTTGCCCAGATGCCAGACTCTTGCTGCCTTGGTTCTAGTTCATTCACTGTCTCCCCGCCCAGCTTGCCAGCCTGTCCAGGTCCTGCTGGATGGCAGCCCACCCTGCTGGGGAAGGGAGGTATCCTTGTGGCACACACACGGCACAGAGTAAAGGCACTGTGTTCTCCTGAAGACGAGGGATTTGCGCCGCCTTTACTAAAAGCCCCCAGGAGCACCAAGCGAAATAACAAAGCACGGCTCACTGGGAGAGCCACCAGACAACAGGAGAGTGGGCTACAGGAAAGGGAGGGAGGAAAGCAAGTTTAAACACATTTCTGCCTTTCGATTTCCTTCACAGCGCTTCTTCCCAGGATCAGCTTCAGAAGGGGAGCATCTAAAGGTTAAACGCGAACCCTTCCCTTCAGAGGGCCCGCTTCGCCAGCTGCAATGTCAACAGGCGCCGCACAGCTACAGCGCGTGTTTGGGGAGACACAATAAACACAAACTGAAAAGGTCGCGTCTCGCACAGCACCTCTGACGACTCCTGCAGACTCTCTCTCTCTGTCCAAATGCATCTTGGAAGCAGCTGCAACAACACGCTCCTTCCCTCCAGCACTCACAGCAGCCAGGGCTTCAAAACCACTTAAGGTTCCTATTAAAAACCTGGACTCAGGAACGGAGCCGCTGTGGTTTGATACGTTGCCCACAGCGGTGGCTGGGCCCCAGTGCGACACCCGCAGCCCACGCCTGACACAGGAGTCCCTCTTTCTTGTCATGAGACATAATCCCCACAGCACCCAAGGTGTTTGTGGCAACAGCTCGCTCATCCACGCTCACACCCTACCATCAACAATCATTTAAGAAATTAATGAGACTTCAAAGTGTAGAAAAGTGGCGACTACGATGCTTCTAAATAAATGCATGTGACTCGACTGATCTTTTTCCCGCTTAGCTGTTGGGATTGAAGGGGTTGAGCCAGAAGACCCTAGATGAGCTGCCTGGTTACGTAGCCAGGTCTGGATCGTTGGGAGTTCAAACTATCAGCTTTCAAACACAGCCATTTCAGATCCCAGGTAACCCCGAGAACAGGCTCTCCTCACACCCCAAACGACGCAGGGATCACCCAGTCAGATCACCAGGGCCCGCGCTGCAGCACTCGAGCGCACAGCTGCCGGCCTGAGGCAGTGCAGGACACACCAGAACTGTGTTTGTCTGCCTCCAGACGTCAGGTTTGCAGCCCCCAGGAGGGCTTTTTCATTATTGTTCTTGTTAATTCCACCTGCTGACTGCAGCCCCCCCAGAGACCGCTGTGCTGTCCTGGGCAGCAAGGAGAGCTCTGGTGTGCAGCTCCTGCTTGCTAACTGCCCTGGTGCTTTTCTGCTGTGGACGTGGATATTCCAGAGGTTAACGGTGTTGTCTTTCCTCACCTCAGCCCTCTCACGCACACGACCACTCGACTGCCTTACGTGCACTGGTTAACCCAGTTACCACGAGCACTGACGGCTCAAGAACTCCCTGTGACTCCAAGACCTGCACTACTGGAACCAGCCAGAACTCCTTAAGCAACTCCTGACCATGGCCACAGACTGTGCGACTACACTAAGTCAGCTGTACCGCTGACACCTGCTGCTGCACACTGGGTGAGCACCAGCTTTACAGCACAGAGATGAGTCTCTGCGTTTGCGTCACCGGAGCACAAAAACTGCTCCCCAGGAGCAGCCCAAGGGGCGCAGCTCTCTTCCCTCTGGCTGAGAGGTGGAGAGGCTTGAGCAGGACCAGGCAGTGCCCACAATCTGTCCCTGACCAACACACAGCCATGGCAGAACACACACGGCCAAACCCTGGAGACGTGGATTCCGCTCGCTGAGAACAGCATTCTGCAACTGCAAACAGCCGCGTCACCTACGGCATCTCTCTTCTGATCTCCTTTGACAGATAAAGGACAGATTCAGCTGGCTGGACCCAGTGATCCAGGAGGCCCTTTCCAACCACGAATATTCTGTCTTCTGCTGGCACACCTGCAGCAGCAGGTCACGTCCGACAGGGCAGCCACGCCACACGTGGGGACACAGAGTGATGCTCCAGGAGGATCCTAAACTATCTTCTCTGGAGAAAACAAACCATGCTTAGGACAAGTATCGTTTGTGTGCTTATAGACATCCACAGAAACACACCCGGCTGGCACAGGAGACAACACAGCAGTGACAGAAGCTCCTGGGCTGAAACCGAGCAGATTGCAAGCTGTGTGAACTGTTAAAGGCCCATGGAAACAAACAGAACTTGATCATGAATTTCAGCTAAGGGTGTGTCCCTGAGACATTTTCACTTCATGAAAAGTGGCTCTCGACCTGTCCACGCTCTGCTTCCCCCAAGTACACAAAACTACACCCGAAAAGTCACCACGGACTGAGAGAGGTTCTATTTGTACCTCATGTTTGTATTTGTCCCCCGGTCACTTTGAAGAAAGAGACTTTGTGTTTGGTTTTGCACTGGGATGCTGCCCCCAGAGCCGACTGAAGAAGCAGAGGGCAAAGCGAAAAGGTGAATGGGAGAAATAAATTCTAAATACACAGGGCAAAAATAAGGAGCAGCAGAAGTCAACGCTGCAGCGCTCAGAGTCAGGCTGACGCTCCATGGGCAACTGATCGGCAGCGCCATCAAACCACGTCCTCCCTTGGCAGCGACAGACTGTCAAAGACCTGTTCCAAGCACTTTGTACACTGCTCCTAACACTGCTTAGAAGTCACATCCTGCTGGGAGCTGCGGCAGATAGCCCGGCTCTTCGGAGGCAGGCAGGCACTCTATTAGCCAAAGCCAATGGCTCCACCTGCTCCCCTGAAAGGAAAATAAACCTACGAGAAATGGGATCACACCCGACGTTCTGCAGACATGGTAATGAAACAAAGTCCGAGTTAGAAAGGAAGACAACTCAAAATCCAATCAACAGCACCTGTAATACCACACATTTCAGTGTAGCCTCCGGTTCATCTTTGCCAGCGCTCGTCGAGTGTCATCCAGGCTACTCCACATGCCCGTGTGCCTAGGGTCCTCTCAGTGCTGTGAGCCCTTCCGACGTATCTGAGATGCTGGGACAAAGCTATTCAATGCTCCCAAATAATGAACAATTAAAACTCCACCACTGCTGCTGTCACTCAGTTCTACTTTAAACACAGCAGAGCTAAGCAGGTGGTGAGTGGGGATTGCTGTGCTGCTGCCGTCGATCGGCTACAGCTCGTGCGCACGGCCAGTCTACGTCAAGACAGCCAGCTATTCTCATGACTCAGCTTCCCCCTTCCTGCCCACCAACCTCACCTAAACGTGGTTTTCAGCTCTAAAGCAACGGGTTTTCAACTGCAGCCTCCTACAGGCACAGGCTGAAGGTGGTCACTAGCTGTAGAACAGCTCTTAGACTGCAAAACCAGTTCTCAGCCAAAGACCTAGATAGCTGCTCAGTGCAGTTATTCAGAGGAAGACTTGGTGCCATTAAGAGCCAACCTGAGCAATAATGGGGGACGTCATTGTTTCCTGAAGATGTTTTGACACTGTTAAATGCTGCAAGAGAGCACAAGGAGCCCACGGTTTGGGGCGGCGGCGGCAGGAACGAGCCGCAGGCTGTACAGTTTTACCTGACGCCGTGTTCAGTCACCTTCTGTTACTAAACTTATTCCAAGTCTGAACTGCACAAACAATGAGGACAGGTGTCAGTGGAGCAAACGGCAGCTCCCCACTCCCTTCTGGAACGGTGTGGATCCTGTACTCCAGGGCTCCTTTGTGCTGCGGTGCACACACCTGGCCAGCTCATCATGACAGTCTCCCTCCAGTGTGATGCAGGAGAAATCACAAGAGGTTTTTACAAAGGAAAAAACCCCGAGATGGTTTTCAAACCTCTTGTCAAAATGAGGGTCCAGAAATCAATTTGTAATTACCTGCCAACACAAATCTAAAGGCTTTTCTGTGATAAGGGGGATAATGCACAGGGCTGTAATGGGAATTATTTCAAAGAATAAAGGGCTGATTGTCTTCATGACCCATAGAGCTTTTAGAGAGCTTTAAAACAAAATTACATCCCGTACTTCTCATGAATGGTTTTTCTCCCCCTCTCTTCCTTGACCCATTAAAAAGGCCAGGTTTTGCCCCATCTAGCAGCCTTTCAGCTTTAAATGGGACTTGGTCTCTTCCAGTGCTGACACATCTTGTTCCACCAAAAGTGGAGGCTCTGGCTTTGCAGAGGAACCCCTGCTTCCCCCTGCACAGAGCCAGCCCCTTGCACAAGTAAACTAAAAGCCACACGACCCTGTTGTTTTCACCCAAACACTTTGCAAGGCTCCCTTTCCTCTCCCGAAGACAGACGTCATTAAAGTGTTATAAACAAACACGTCATGGGGTGCAAAAGCCACGTGGGAAGCGCTGCTCTTTGTCAAAACACAGGCAATCAATACAAAAAGAGAGACACCCCAGGACTGAGTGTTTGCAGCAAACTGAAACACTGCTAAAAGCACCATTTTTGGGGTGAGGGGGGCACTCAGGTCACTGGACTCGATCACCTCACCCCTCCGTCAGCCACCCCAGCGCACAGGAGCAGCAGCAGAGGCAGCACCGCATCCGAAAGCATCAGTTCTTTCCTCTGGCTGTACCTGCCTCGGAAGGAAATTATCCTGACACTACAGAACAGAAACACCCGGTAGGTCTGAAAACCCTTCTCACAGTTTGGGGTCAAAGCCTTTTTGCCTTTATTCTGTTTCGCCAAGGTAGTGGACCGTAGGTGGTAGCTCAGCACCACTGTCACTAACTTCTCAACTCCAACCGTCCAGCTCGTTTTGTGATCAAAGCTTAAAGGGGGATTCTGTCTCATGGATGATGGACAAAGACCAGTTCTTCATCCCCCATGTGTACCATAGCCATGCCAGGTCCTCCTCCCCGGTATCGATGAGCTGCAGAGGGGTTCCTTTGAAAAGGGAAGCGGACAACACGGGAAAACTGCAGACAGTCAGAAAAGGGCGGCAGACGAGTTTCTTGCACAGTCAGGGTTTCTGGGAGTCGCAGACGACATTCCCGGGCCTGACACTTCTTGCTGCACCCATCGCGGGCGCCACTAAACGCTCAGCCAGCTGATCCGCCTTGAGGGACACCAGCGAATTCTGTCGAGGGGCTCTCGGACAAACAGTTGTACAACGAACGTCACTGCTCCCAAGCTGCTCATAAACACATTTCAGGAAGTAAAACCCACCTGAACAACAACGCTGCCTTTCCCACGTAAAAACCCAAACCCGACGACGCTGTTGAGTGTCCTCCTGCCAGTGCAGGCAAATGCTGTTACTCCCACCATCTCTCCCTTTGGCCCTCGAGGTGACGATGACACTCTCTGGCTCTGACACACAGCTCAGTAACAAACGAGAACCTCACCAAAAATAAACCCATCGCCGTTTGCATGACAGCAAATTGCACCCAAAGTGTCAAATTTTAATGGCCTGTCAGCCGCGGCAAGATGCATTTAAAATGCTCATACGTGAGAGAACAATGCGTCTCTCTACAAAACAGCCCCGCTCACCGCAGACGTGAGCGACAAATACGGTGCCAGCTGCGCTCTGCTTCCCAAGGCACGTCTTCATCTGGTAAGGAAGGAGCTTACCAGAAGCGGGGTTCAATCCTCCTCTCCTGCCGGCACTGCGGTTGGGAAACTCCCACCCAAATCCCCTCCCAGGAGATTCCCACATGCAGGACTGTTTTGGCGAAGGGGGTAGCCTGGGGACAGGCTACCCATCGTGAGCTCTCAGCTATGACCACCACACACTTCCCGTCTTCTCCTTGGACAGTAGGGAGCAACAACAGTGATTTCCAGAGAGCGAACTCAAGAAATGATTGACCAACAGCAAATATTCCTGTCATGTTGAGCAGTATTTTAACCACAGGCTGCTGTTTGCCTTGAACACTCACCAGCAGTTTTCACTCGCTCCCAACACACGTTTGTTGTGTAAAATGTTGATGTTTGACTTAAGAACACCAGTGAGGAGAATTCCCCCTTTTCCTCTGGTAGTGACAATGAGATAAGTAATGACCCTAGCAGGAGACCCAGGTGCTTGGGTGAACACCAAGGTACCCCAACTTCTGTCAGACAGGAGCAGCAGACCACCTGTGTGACACAGGAGAAGCCTTCTCCACCGCTCACACGGGGCTTTGGCCCTGGCTGGGGGACACAGGCCCAGCGAGGCTGCTCCACCACTCCCCCTTCTCGAAGGGACAGGGGAGAGGAGAATCTAACGAGAGGCTGGTGAGCGAAGACGGCAGTTTAACAAAGCAGAAGCACCAGTTGCTGCCAGAAGCAAAGGCTTTTCCTTGCGTCCAGTCAGCAGAAGGTGTTCAGCTGCTGCAGTGGGAAGCGGGGGCTCAGTGGGTACAGCACGGGACTCTGAGTTCCTGGGGTCATGGGTTCAAGCCCAGTGTAGGACATCTCGAGACAGTACTGTAGGCTTACCCTGCTCCAGCAGCGGGGGTTGGACTTAGATGACCTTTCGAGGTCCCTTCCAACCTGTAACATTCTGTGATGTGCACAGCAGCCCCTCTGGAGACAAAACACTGACCACGAACATCCCTCCCATCCTTCCTCCTTTCCCTTTGTTTTTATATCCGGGCTGATATTCGGTGCTGAGCAAACACTGCCCAGCAGCAGCCACAACACTGGGGTGTCAGCACCCCCTACAGCTACCCCCACAAACACAGCACCGTGAGAGGTGTCACGGGAAGCACTTACTCCACCCCAGCTAAACCAAATGCAGCCAGCTGACGGAAAAGGGGGGAAACATCTGAGGTGTCGAGTCTGTAGACTCTCCAACGCCCCCTTCCCATACCTGCTCCTGGCACTGCCAGAAATGAGACAAAGCCTGAGATGTTCAACATCTTCATCAATGACATTGATGAGGGCACAGAGTGTCTGCTCAGCAAGTTTGCCGACGACACCAAGCTGGGAGGCTTGGCTGATACGGCTGAGGGCTGTGCTGCCATCCAGAGAGACCTGGACAGACTGGAGGGCTGGGCACAGAGAAACCAGATGAAGTTCAACAAGGACAAGTGCAGAGTCCTGCATCTGGGGAGGAATAACAAACTCCATCAGTACAGGCTGGGAGGTGATCTACTGGAAAGCAGTCCTGTGGAGAGGGACCTGGGGGTCCTGGTGGACAACAGGTTAACCATGGCACAGCAATGTGCCCTGGTGGCCAAGAAGGCCAACGGGATCCTGGGGTGTATTAGGAGGAGTGTGTCCGGCAGATCGAGAGAGGTTCTTCTCCCCCTCTACTCTGCCCTGGTGAGGCCTCATCTTGAGTACTGTGTTCAGTTTTGGGCCCCCNCCTAACATCCTATGATCCTATGAACAACAAGGCACAAGAATTCTTCCTCCTTCCTAGACAGTGGGAGCAAACACCTTCACAGGGGCCAGCTCCTTTCTCTGATCTATTTGCAATTTGCATCTGATTTATTATTCCACATACAGAAGCATTTCCTCTTAGCACTGACATGTTCCACCAGACTGTCAACATTAGAGGCTAAAACCTTGCCCACCAAACAATCCACGGTGAGAAACAGCAAAGCTAATTCCTTCATTAATTCCTTAAATGACTCGACAGCATCTCTCCATTTAGGGTCACCTGGGCTCAGCCCTGATGCTTGCTTAACCCCTGACCTCCACACTTCACAAGCAGCAGCCACTGGAATTGTCGTATGGCCTCTTCCTGCAAAGCGTGCATCACTCCAACAACTTGTATGGCCTCTTCCTGCGACGCACACATCGCTCAAGCAACTCACACTGACCTACCCCTCGCCTCTTTCATGCTGAGTAATGCACAGAACCACAGGGCGCTCCAGATCACTCCCAGTGCATCCAAGCTGGCTAGTCGAGAGAGGAGAGTTGCGTCCTCACTCGCACCAGCCTACCACACTGGCTCTTACAAGAGACGTTCTCTTGACAACCACCCTGACAAGAGCTGTTAGCTTTAAGGTGTATTTTTAACAAGACCAGAGCTGAGCTGTCTTATTCTGATACAACAACGTTTTATGTCCTGAAAACGATAACCTTCTGTCTCTTCTCAGAGCTACAGACGTCACTGCCGCAGCTGACCTTGGGCAGCCAGCTCAAAAGAGGCAGCACTACGATCACACCCGCTATTCCTACTCAGCGGTGGACGGAGATGCTGCTGATCAGCCGGGCTTCTTTAGAAGAAGTGAAACAAGACCAAAATGAGGTGGAGGCTTTGCAGTTACTGCAGAATGCTGCGGTCTGCCAGTCAGGCTCCAGGCAATTAGCAGCACCCACACATTTTGCTTCCACCAGATACATGCAAACGGTCCAGAGCCATCCCAGGCCCTTGTGCTGCCAGCGTTCTAACTGAGCAGCAGGCTTTAAAATAACTGATAACCCTTTTACTTAAAGAGCACAACTGTTGGGGGGACTGGTGAAAGTGGTGGTGTCTAATGAAGCAGCAGCAACCTGACAACGATGTCTTGAGCACCGCATCAGCCTCAAGCACTCTGAGACTTCCCACGGCAGCGTACCACAGACATGGGCGCTCAGCACCGAGGACAGAGCCTGGTCAACACAGTGACATTAGCAGGCACGTTCGCTTTTCTCCAACTAAAGGTTATTAAACACTTGGTTTAATAAACTGAAACAACTTTCCTGCTGGAAGCAGTGATATCAGGGTATTGGATGGAGGGAATCCACAACGAGATGGTCATGAGGCTGCAGAATTGACTTTCTGCTACTAAAACCCCCAGAGAATCTCTCCGTTTTCTGCCAGAACTTCAATGGAAGAACAAATGCTGAAAACCCCCAGACAAGTCGCTGATTTTCTTTCACCCATCATCTGAAAAGTGCAGAAGCTGCTGAACTGAGTGAAACGCCTCAGTATGTGTCAGACCAGAGGGACCTCATGTTCTCACCTAAGGCTGCTCAAGTTCGAGCAGAGTGCACCGGCCACATAAAGGCGGCTGCCCTGCCCCTCGTCTGCACAGGGCTCCCATCGCAACAGAACTGCTGCCTGTGGGCTGCACCACACTGCCTCATCGCTTCTGCATCTTGAGCTGCTGTTCTTCAAGGCTCCATCTGTTGTCTCCTCACTTGTAGCTTCTCCAGAAGCTGCCTGTACTGGTTCTGTAACCACAGAAGCAACAACTGAGTCCACAAGGATCAATTCCGAGCACTGTGATAACAACGTTTGGGTACAAGAACGCCAATGATAGGTTTTCAAAGTCACTTCATTCTTCGATCACAGTTTAAAAAGCAGCAGGTTCTGCCTCTTCTGCACATAACGCGGGGTGCAGAATCAGCAATTCTCTTCCGTTCTATCCTTCCAGATAAAACACGCTGATCTTAGGAGCCAGCCACGTCCCGTCTAAGTCAGCAGCCCTGCATCATGCATTTCCTCGGTGAACCAAGAGCTCACAGGTGTGACGGCAGCCACTTCTTTTCTTTCTTTTCATATTTAACATAGAAAAGACTATTTTGCCTCATGCAGGGGAAGAAAATGTCCTTCCTGTAACGATCAGTCTAATTATCCCGTGATCAATCCTACGCGTTGGTATTTGCATTCCTCTCCAGAACTAGTCCCAGTAACCCGTGTTGCTGCATCGACAGCCCTCGCGCCACAGGGGACACAAGGGACTGACTGTATTTATGTTTGGCTCAGCTCTATGTCCCCAGCTGGCGAAGCCAGAGCAGACAGTAACAGCTCTTCATCACATTTGGGACTGTGTTGTGACCTGCCAACCCTGCAGGTGCCAGCGCACAAGTGACACACACCACAGCACCATCTCCTTATCGATACTGGGTTCACATGGTGCCCAAAGTTAAACTCATGGCTTTCCCCATAGAGAGAGGTCACAGCCCCATCCCCATCCTTACAGCTGCTCAAGGACTGCTTATGAGAGCCAGCATCACTCACACCACAAGCTGTCCTCAGAAGGAGATGGCACAGAGCAGTCACCCTACCTCTGACCCTCACAATTAGTGATTAATTATGAACGCAGGCTCCACCTCCTTTATGTCCAGCCATGCAATAGCACAAGAGAGGTTATAAATACTCAGGAATTACTACTTTTACCTTCTCTGTGCTTTACCCTCCCCTCCCTGAAACAGACTCTTTTAAAAAGTACAGAACTATTTCACTCCTGTCCTGTAGCTGCATCTCCTCCAGCCTTGCACCCAAGGGCAGCGGGCCATCTCCCAGCAAGCAGAGGGTCACTTGTAAATGGGTTTTTAAAGCCCACTTTGTTTCACAATGCCCAAGGCAAACAGCAGCCTCCATCTCTGGCCCATTACGCTAAAACCAGCTCCGGTGAGAAGGGAAGGCTCAGACCTCCCTAATCCCAGCAAGTGCACAACAAAACAGACGAGCTTGGCGCTAAAAGGTTCTGATCCCAGCATCACTCCTGATTTCCTGCAAAATCTCAGCTGACCACTGAGGTCCATAAGGTGACCACAAATTCTTTAAGCATCTTACACTTGCCTGCTTCAGTCAGTGGAAGTTCAAACATTCACCTATCTCTGTGAAGCTGACCCTTTGGTCCTTCCACATCTGGTGTTCCAAATGTTCTTTATCTACTAGAGACAGAGAACACAAAAGCTGGGAATTAAGAGGCGCTCACATTCCACTGTAATGGAAATGAAACCAACTACAAAAAACCCCACCACATGTATTTTAAATCAAAGAAAGCCTCAAGGAGGAGTGGGTGAAACACAAATGGACTCAGTGATGTGTTCTGCTCAGGTGTAAACCTTCTCAGGTACAAAGGAGGTGTTCTAACTTCAGTAGTGCCTTCACCTCACGGCTGCTGTTCTGGAGGTGGCTGCTCTGAACCTCCCATGGAGGCAGCAGTACCTGGCGCAGCAGACACTGACCCTGCGAAGTCTTTGACAGTTTCAGTCTGTTCATGAGTCATAAGCTCAAGCCCAGCCACTCTGTTCATGCTCATGCTGCCTCATTTAGAGGAACCTGCCTCTTCAACAGAAACACTGCGGCAGAGCAGTCAGGTTCATTTGGGTTTGCATTATTTAACCAGTAGCATTTTTTGGAGACCTTGGAGCATCTTTGAGGTCTCTGATAATAAAGGAAAGAGACCCTTAACTGACCCCTCTGCCCAAACAGGTACCTTGCACCATGATTTTTAAGCTCTGCCGTGGGCAGCTTCAAGTTGAATTGATGCCACCTGCTCTATCATTTCTCCTGGCAGAATTGAGGCAGAGTAGACCAGGAGCAAGTCCTGTTCTTCAGAGCTCAGCCCCTTCAAAAATTGAGCTCCAAAAAGCTCAGGCACCTCAGAGCTGCTCTCTGAATGGTCTTGCGGCAGGTTGCATCCAAGGGCTCAGCATTAAACACTGGATGCAGTGACAGACAATTTGAGCCAACAGCGCAAATCCCAGCAACCCTTCCCCTTTAATGCATAAATCAAGTGGGAAGATGCGGAGTTTACCGACAACGATTGCGGAGGATGAGAAACTAATGCTCACAGCTCTAACGCTGCAAGTTACAGGACAACTGCTATCACAAAGAGCCACAACACGTTCTGACAGGACAACCACAGGCCGCTCGCTCACTGTACGTGGTCCAGCTACAGTGAACCCAGGACCAGCTTCCTCCCAGCAGCGCAGCCTATAAGTCGCACACCCTGTGCGGCTACCAGCCTCCAGCGCCCAGCTCTGGTGCCCTTTTCTGGAGCCACAGCAAAGCCAGCGCTCTACTGGCACGTGCGCTAGAGCTCCTTCAGCCTTTGCCCTTGTAGGAGCCATGGTTTGGACTGCACAAATCGTACATCACTGGTGCAACACAGGACTGAGCCCAGGAACGCTCGATTCACCGATGCCAAAGCCTTCCAGCACAGCAGCTAAGGACACTGACTGTTGGTTATTCTCCATTTAGCTCTGACTCAGCCTCAGATGGAGGTTTTTACTCTCAAAAGCAAAAGCAGATACAGGTCCTTGATGAATCCTCCAAACACTGAAAGAGCACTTGGAAAGCACAAGGTGCTCTTCTCATGCAGAGCACTGAGTAACGCTGTGAGGACCATCGAAGAAACATCCTAAATCCACGTGGCCTTTCCTGATGGGAAACAGCCTCAGGATATTGGCTCCCCTGCCACGCCTGGCAACACTGTTCTCATGGCTCCTGTGTTTTGTTTAGGTTCTGCTGTGGGATTCAACATCCCACAGAGCAGAGATCAATCTGCACGCTCCACCTGCTGCTCACTCTTACAGCACCACTCAAGCTGCAGCATCACTGCAGGGTGATGCTCGATGCTCTCAAAATTACCGTGAAAGGTCACAGGTGCTCCGACACTTATAAAAGTTCTCTTCGGGTTTCTGACTTCAGCCTGTTTTTCATAGTTGGGAGGACTTGCAAAAGCAACTCGCCCTCCCAGCTCAGCACTTTGCTCGAGAGCACAGTCAGCTAACCAGCACTTCATGGAGAGGCTGCTGTGACGTTACCACGCAGGCGAGAACCTCAGGAAGGAAAGCAGGTTAAATAAACATGCTAACACAGCTAACACCAGTGAGAATACACAGAGCCACTGCGCTCAGACCTTGTTCTTCACGCAAACACTCTCTGTGCCGCCAGACACTGACAGTCACGTCGATTTAACTGTGTGCTGCCTCCAGGATGAGCGTTGCTGCACTTCCGCGAGAAGCTTCATTGCAAAGGACGAGCCAGCTGGGCTGTCACTTCATCATCCATGCCAGGGACCACGAGACCCTGCATTCGTGCTCTCTGGTATCTCAAGACCTAAGAGGGTGTTCGTTCTACAACTCAGTCTGGAAAGGCGAGTCCACCCAGGCTTTTCAAAGCCTTAACACAAATCCTCCAGAAAACACACATGCCTGGAAGACTTTTCCAAGCTTGGCTTCATGTCGGGGGCCTCCTGAGGATGTCTCTCCTGTTTCTTTGAAGTCTTGAAAAAGAAAACTGCAAATGAAGAGGAGAATCGCAAAATTCTTCAGCGTGACAAGAAGAAATTCACTGCCGCTTCCTCCTCAGCATCACCCACCGTCAGCAGCAAGCTGCTCAGTGAAACAGCAGGGGAGGGAAAGCCTCTGACATGGCAGCTTTACTTCAAAATCGACTCTTTCAGGAGCCTGAGCGAGAGTGACTAGAACACAGTAAGAGGGAAAACACTGCACTGGGGCTATTCCAGGAGATCTTTTACCACATCTGCGAAATTTACAGACACGAGAGCTTTTCTTCCCTCTCAAAAGCCATTCTGGAAGCTCCAGGACAATCCCCTGTGCTGGCTTAAGGAAACTGGAAAACCACTGCTCAGTGACATGGAGTCGCTAGAAAACAAAGTAGAGGGGGACTGGACTGGGTGATCTTCCGAGGTCCCTTCTAATCCCTAGTGTTCCGTGGCTCTGTGCAAACAGGTTCATCTTGTCACTTCACAGGTGCGTGTCGCTGCATCTAGCCACTAGTTCAGAGAAACCCGTCCAGTACAACAACAGACACATTATGATCACAAGAACATTCTCAAGGCTAAAAGCTGATCTACCATCCAATAACATGATGTTCCTGCTCTCAGCTGTCAGGCAAAGGCTCTGCCCCATCACCTGTCAAGCTAAAGTTCAAGACAAATCCAGGACCTGTTTCAGTGCGAGCTGCACAAGAAGTTGATGCCACAGCAACACAGCAGGATCAGACACTACCTGAGCAGCTGCTACTCAGCAAAGGTCAGACTGAGCACCGATCAGTTTATGCTGCTACTGAGGCAGCTGATGAGAACCCAGAGGACTTCAGAGAAACAATCCAAACGCTGTCAGCCGAGGGGTCGGGGCACATCACAGGCTGGTTTGGTTTCAGTGGCCCTGGCACTGGGAATCGGAAATTGTTTCTCAGGCCCCGTCCAGGCTGTGAAGACTATTAGCTGTGCCAGAAGCTGCTTCTCCTTAAAGTCCGATTGAATTCCTCTAAATACCTCTCCACAGGGCCGGGAACACGGCTGAGCAGCGCAGTCAGCGTGACACGAACAACAAAGCAGCCGAGCAAAACAGCAGAGGGTGTCAAGCGTGGACTCTCCAGTCAACGGAGACCTCCAAGCGATGCAGTCGGGGAACCCTAGGGTGAGAGTCACTCCAGCCTACAATGGTCAGGACAGGTCAGTACCACCCTAAAAGGGCCGGTCTCCCTGTCTCTGTTCACAAAGACAACCTTGGCACAGAGAAGATGGACGGCTGTGTGAGAAGGGTGCCACCCACACACGCAGCCAGAGAACACACCTTCACTTCAGTGCAGCAGCAGCAGAGCCAGCCCAGGGTACAGAAGGCCTTGGAGCCCCATCTTTGGACTCAGTGCCATTGAGAAGGGGATGGGACAGTGTTTGGGAGGAGCAAAGGGGCCAGGGATTTAACAGCCTTGCAGGAAGGAGATCTCTTTTCCTAAAGCAGTAAAAACCAACCAACATCACTGAGGAGACTTCAGCAGAACAGGTGACGTGGGCTTTCCTACGTACGGAGTGCCAAAGCTGAGCACTTAATTAGACTGTCAAATCCAGGAGGACCAGAAGTAGATTAAACTTTGGATACTCACACACAGAGATCAGACCCCGCAGTGAAAAGGAAGATTAAATGATGGTAACTCATCTAAGTTTTAATTAAAATTGAGAAGCAGGCAGGTCTTGCGCTGCCCGCAGGGGAGAAAAGCCCGAGTCCCCCTGAGAAGGGCCCAAGCGTATTCTCCTCATTTCTGAACTGAACTCAGAGCAGTCTTTCTGCTGCTGCTCTCAGCTTCGCAACAGCTCTCCCGTCTCAGGCAGCTCATGCTGAGGGCCACATTCCACTTGGATTTATTGACTGGTGGAAATGTCTCGCAGGTTGCTAAGATGGCAGGGAGTGTCAATGAGCACTTCTGTTAATGATTTGCACTCAGCATGTCGCTCGCAGAGCAATCGCTGTCCTGTGCTCAAGCATCCATGCAGCATCCAAACCCAGTTCCGCTGGAAGGAAGGACCAGGAGGAGGGCTTTATGGCTGCTTCTCCCCTCTTCACACAAACACAGGCTAACAGCCCACTCTGCAGAGAATTCCCAGTGAAGATTGGTGGCCATGTGGCAGCTAGAACTCAAACCATGAGATGGTGCCTCTTCCTTCCTATGTCCAGATGACCGACTTGCTCATTACGCTGTCATCAGGGGACAAGTTTAACCCTTCTGTGTACAGATTGCTCCCGATTCATTGCTGACTTCCACACAAGCGCTCATTCTTCACAAGTGTTTTACTGAGTGCTTGGGCAAACTGTCAGACATCATGAATTGTTGAACCTCAGGGGTTTTCTCCACTGGGAATCACCAGCTCACAGCAAGCAGAACTGGCTGTGGCAAACACATTCAGTGCATGGTGGCCCTCAGTGAGGTTTGTACATGCGGTGTGATGGTTACCTGGAAGGGAAAGTAGCCCTCTCAAGGGCCAGACCTGGGACACTGTCTCAGATCAGTCACTGCTCGTCAGCTGGATGGAGCCTGATGGACAAATCAATTCTACAGTCTCTCTCCCTAGAGCCATGACCATTTCACTCAATTCCTTCTGTTGTAGCGGTTTGTCAGCACCCCGAGCTCATCCAGAACCCTCTCGGCTCAGTACAGCACCTCTGCTATTCCCCTGTACCACATGCTCTCCCCGTGTCTGATACAACCCACCCTGCAGGAGCTGGGGCTCCTCACCCTGTGTCTCCAGCAGCCTTCTTGGCTTTTCAGCTGGGTACAACCAGCCCCAAAATACAGACACAACATATTGGGCAACCTCTGTGTGCAAGAGGCAGCCACAACAGCACCAGTGGGTAACGGCTGACCGGTCCCCAGCAGTGATCCTGATGCCAGTTCGCTCCTCTGCACAGCCAGAAACAGAAGGGAAAACAAATTCCGTAGCAGCAAGAAAAGAAGGAAGTTACTTCTTTGCTCCTTAGTATTTGTTTGCTATTTGATACAGTAGCAGGGGTAAACAAGCGTGTGCCTTTGCTGCCAGCACAATGACACAAAGCAGCCCGGTGCTGGCTACTCAGACGCGTTATAGCTCCAGATTAATGGGCCAAAAGTGCATCATTAGTTTAGATGTGTTCTATTCCTACTCACAGTTTGCAGAGGTAGCTACTGAAGAACACAGCAGCCAAAGACACAGTCTCCTGCTGGAAGCAGTATTTGCTGACACTCCAGGTGTGGGAGCACCCAGTAAGAAACTGCAGTCTGATCACTGTGTTCTGACCAGTGCTTCGAAAAAAAAACACAGATGCCAGTATCACTTCCAGTGATCCTGTGGAAGGTCTTAATTTCTGTAAATTAAAAAGAGGCCCAAGAGAACCACATGGCGCCAGGCACAAAGCCCTGAGAGGGGATGACTGCTGCAAACGCTTTGGGGTGCCCGAACTCCCCTGGCATGTTCTCCCTGAACAGGCACAGCAACCTCTCTCAGAGGCCAAATCCTGCGTCGGGGGGCAAATGCTACAACCCTGAGCAAACACTCTCATTCCCATGTCTTTAGGGAAGCACACCTCCAAGCTCCGTGTCTGAGCCCTTCCATCCAGTAACGCTCAGCAACAGGACCACCGAGCTTTCACAGCCAGAGCTGTGCCCCAGCCAGCCTGAACCACGGGCTAGAAACTGTTCTGTGACACAGGTGTGACTCTCACAGCCAGCGAGCTGAGAAACACCCCTGTTCACTTCTGTTATTACTTATGCCCATAGCTCAGGCTCTATCGAGGCATTTGTGCTTGACTGCGACCCTACCACAATGAGCCCTTCCATCTCATTTTCCATGCTTCCAGTCTTATCGGTCAACCACCAGCAAATCATCAGCATGAAACTGTTTTCCCAGCGTAGCTCAGCACCTCGGCCCTCACAGCAACACCTGTGACAAGCAAGTCACGGAGCCTTTCATAGCCTATCGAACCCGCTCACGTACAGAGGCGCTGTGCACATTCGGCTCAAACAGCGGAGTGCACAGGGTAGCGATCACTCCTGCTACAATCCAAGAAGTTCTTCCTCCTCTCTTGGACAAGAGGGTGCCTGGCCACAGGAATAATTCTTCTGATTTCCTCCAGGCACTACTCATTCAATCCTTTAAGCCGACACTTCATTTCCCCTTCCCAATGATTTAGTCCCATCTCCTCATAATCATAAATCACAGCTCTACAAACTCCAGAAAGAGAGATACCAAGTCTCAGTCACTGTGAGAAGGACTTTTCCCCACACAGTCACGGCCACAAAAATGCAATCTTCAGAAAACCTACTCCAAGAAGGCTATTTTGAGAGATTCAGCTGACGCAAGGACAGCTCAAGGGAAAATGCTGCGAACAAGGGCATTGAAACACTATCAGATCATTTTTTGGAGCAGAGGCTCTAATATTCCAGGGCATCCATTTCTGACACCAATCTACTAGCAGACAGTGCAGGCAAAGCAGACTCAGTGCATAAAGACGACGTAAAAGCTTCACCGTTATGAACCCTGACTTCGGTGTGAGGCCAGTCCTTTGTTAAACAGGTTGCCATTGGCTGTGTCACTCATCTGAGCCCCTGTTGCAATCAGCGTTTGGGGCTGCCAGGACCACAACTCACATTTGCTGTTCGCACAAAGCTGGCCTCTGCTCTACAGCACCTGGCTGCACAACCTGCCCTTTGGACCACAACTCAGACACAGGCACCACTTAGACGGGACCAGCAAACAGGAGAGAGGCCCCGAGCCTCACAGGGGCTTTCTATGGGTTTACTAAAAATACCTGTGCGAGCAGAGGTCCAGCGACTGTCGCTAGGAAAAAAACTGCTGTCTTGGGCATCCCGCCAGAAGACACCAGGAACAAACCAGCATTGATAAACCCAGTAGTGCCAAAAGAGCACAGAAGCACCCAGCAAACCCCTCACGTTAATCACCTCTGAAGCGTCTAGTCCACGAATCCAGTGGAAACAGAAAGCGCGCAGTGCGGACACAGAGAAAGGCTCTGCCTGCCATGGAACCTACCACGTAGCCCTGCCAGAGAAGACTGCCCTAGCATTTCTAAGGACGAGAGAGCAGCTGCTGTTGCCTGTCCTCTGATCATTTCTGGGGCCTTCTCTGGACTGTCGCAACATGTCTGTGTCCTTCCTGTGCTAAGGACTCCAGACTGCACGTGGCACTCCAGGTGAGCTCCCCCAAAAGTGGGGCAAAGAGGCAGAACCGCCTCCCCCATGGTGATGGTGGCCATGCCTGGCCACAATTCTGATGCAGGCCAGGATGCGAGTTGCCTTCTGTGCTGTGAGCACTGGCTCCTGCCCAGCCCTTCACCCACCAGGACCTCCTTCTCTGCAGAGCTGTTCTTCATCCCATCAACCCTCAGCCTGTACTGACACTGAAGATGACCCCCAGAACAGGTGACATCAGTTTGCCTGTCTCAGTGTAACGAGTCTATCCTCTCCACCGCCACATCCCAAGAGCAGAAAACCCAGCTTCTCCACTGACCCAAAGCTGCCCTGATTAAATGTCTTCTCATGAAATCACTTTCATAACTCAGCCTTCAGAAAGTGACAGGTGAGAGAGCCACAGGTACTACTCACACAGAGCTTGCCAGTCAGGTGCTCCTGCAATGAGGTTTTGCTGAGTTTTTCTGATCTGGACGGGCTGCGGACAGGAAAATCCTTGGACGTTTTTTGAACGTCTGAATCAGTGGTTTACGAACTAGAAGTGCAGCGGGGTCTGACTGCAGTCCTGAACTACCAAGAAATCATTTTTCCCTCCTGACTAAACTAGCAAGATACTAACAAGATATCACTAGTTTGCAATTGAGATTGGAACTGGGAAATGTTCACGAACAAACACCCACACAGACGATGCAAGCGTAAAATTCAGCATCCCAACAAACTACTTGGAACAATCTAGATTCCAAAGACTTTTCTGCTCCTGCAGCTGTCCACAACAGAGGACTTCTTTCATATAGAATCACAGACTTACTCAGGTTGAAAAGACCCCCAGGATCATCGAGTCCAACCATCAACCCTACTCTACAAGTTCACCCCGAAGCCAGATCCCATCTACACGACTTTTAAACTCATCCAGGGTTGGGGACTCAACCACCACCCTGGGCAGCCCATTCCCATGCCTGACCTCTCTCCAGGAAGAATTTCTTCCTGATGTCCAGTCTAACCCTCCCCTGTTGAAGCCTGAAGTCCTTCCCTCTGCTTCTCTCACTAATTCCCTGTGACAAGAGACCAGCACCAACATCTCTGCAGTGTCCTTTCAGAGAGCTGTAGAGAGTGATGAGGGCTCCCCTCAGCCTCCTCCTCCTCCTCCTCAAACTGAACAGCTCCAACTGTCTCCTTCTCTCCCCATCAGACTGATTATCCAGGCCTACACCTTGGTACCTACACAGTGTTGTCACTATGTTGGCTTTCACTTTATCCAAGGTTTGACTCGTCAGTTCAACTTATGCTGTGCAGTGGGTAGACCATTGTTTCCCGCTTTGGAAGGAGGACAGAGATTAACTTCAGAAAGCTGAATAATAGTTAAAAGGAACAGAGTAGATGAAGCTTGTCATGACATTGCAGCAGTCCTACTACTCAAAGTTCATTAGAACATTAAGAACGATAGCCCAGCTTATGAGAAGTCATGTGTTTCTGCCAGCGCACCCTGGCGTGTCTTGCGGTGCATCTAGCCAACCGTTTGCCTTCCCTGCTGATGCACTCGCAAGTGCTGAAATCCAACTATACAGAGTCAGCGGCAGACACGCACCTCTGAGCAAGGGCCTCCCCTGAGATGGCTTCGCCAAGTCCTTGCTGCAGATTGGGTCAAAAGGCTTTTGACTGTTATGATTCTGCACAGCTGGGCCTGAAGCATGGTCTGTGTGAAAACTGCTCGACACCTCACCTCAGAGCTGCACAACACAACAGCAATCCCCAGTTCAACCATCCCTTCAGGAGCTCTGACCTTACCTCTGTGTGACAGCTTCTCCAGGATGATCCCTAGGCGCTGCAGAACAGGAGGTGAAACATCATATCTGTAGATGTCTACTACCGGCACTCGCTGACATCTCCCAAAGATTCCATCTGCAGGGGAGAGAAGAAGGGAAAACACACTTTGTTTTCTGAGAGGAAGAAAGAGACGATGGGCCGCGCACTGCCCGGGCCCCCTCGTTATGCACTGACGCGGCTCGTCAACAGACCCTTCAAAAGCCACCAAAGAACTACTGCAATCACAAGAAGGGGGCTATTCCATCAATGTAACTTACTTACCGGAAAGACTGTCAGTTGGAGGAAGGTTTTAGCGCGTAAGTTCTGCAAGCAGTTTGTTCTGCGAAGGCGCTGCAGAGCTCTGCCTCCCAAGCCTCATGATGTCAGACGATCCAGCAGGAAAGAGAGCCCTCACGGCTCAGTGCCCCCCGTGCTGCAGACGGACAGCGCGGCACCCAGAAATGTCAGTATTGCCTTGCAGAAACCATGAGCATTTACCGAAACATCTTCAACGCAGGAGCTGAGCGTTAGGGCTGGGGATCGAGACCTGACTCCGTAATGACCAGCAGAGGCTCGTTTCAAGAAGCAGCCCCTAACGAATGCGGTAACAGAGAGCTGCTTGCAGAACAATGAGATATTAATGTGCCCTGACTGATTTTGGTCCATTCCATTTGTCCACAACAACATGCTCTCCTCATCAATGTCTCTTCAAATCACACCTTCCAATTAATTCAGCTTCTTATTAGTGTTTATTTGGAGAACTGTTCCTTTCAAGAGAGGCTTCCTGTGTGTGTGGGGGGAACAGGGAGTTCAAACATCCCAATTACCTTTCTCTCTTCCACACAAAAGACTCATTCAGAGCCTAGGTGCTTTCACAGACAATCTGACCATCTGCAGCTCTAGGCCTCCAAGAAACAAAGTGGTTTCGTTTATTGTTCAGAACAGTTCTCCTCTCTGTAGTGATCCAAAGGGAGCAAATTAAATGCAACAAGTTTAATTAGCAAAGTCCTCTGCTGCAGCACTGACTCTAATGCAGCAATTACTGTGGCCCCGATAGCGCATCTGTGCTCAGAGAGGAGACAGCTCCAGCAGATCAGTGGAGAAGGACAGACTCCACTTGCAAGTGGCCACTGCTTCCTCTGCTGCTTCATGGAGCTAAAAGACTCGATGGCAACTGCTGGGCCAGCCGTTCCTTAAAGACAAATCATGGCACAAACAACAGTAAACCAACCCAGGGTGCAGAGAAGAGGCATCGTGGGCCTTCGCCGTGCAGCACAAACACCTCAGTGCCATCAGCCAGCTTTGGCTCCCTCTGCCCGTCCCGTCACTGACAGCTGTACACATTAACTTAATCCAAACTAAATTTACCTCCGTGCCTGTTTGCTTTTATTGGAAAGCAGGTTCAGCTAGGAAACTGCACACACAGGTCTGGGCTGATTCGTCACTCTAACGTGTAAGGCGGCCTAACTGTGCAATAAATGCTAATCTCTGCTCAAAAACCTGTTGCCACCGAGAATCAGAAGGGTATCTAAACATCAGCCACTTGTAAATCGATGGGTGACAGAAATGAACAAGGTTCTAACCCACAAAGGAACAGAAGAGCATTTCCATGTTTAAGCAAGGACACAGAGCTGCTGGAGAGAGCCCAGCATCGAGCCACTGGGGTGATGGAGGGAAGGGAGCATCTCCCTGCTGAGGAAAGGCTGAGGGAGCTGGGGCTCTGGAGCTGGGAAAAAGGGGACTGAAGGGTGACCCCAGGCAGCTCCTCCATCTCTCCCTCCAGCTCCCAGGCAGGACAAGCCAGGCAGCACAAACCTGGCCCCCGACACTGTCTGAGGGACAGTGAGCCAGCCCCCTGTTTAAAAAGTTTGAGGGCCCCTGAACTAGGGGATCCTCCTGTGGCAGGGGGACTGGACTGGATGATCTTTCGAGGTCCCTTCCAATCCCTGATGCTCTGTGGTTCTGTGAATGTTTGGGAAAGGGTGGGCATAAGCTGTTCTGAACTTGGAAAGAGATCCCTTATCCAGCAGGAAAATACCCTGCAGAGGAGACTCACTCACAGCCCAGTAACCCCACAGCTCCACAGCCACCAAACAAACTGCTGTCTAGAAGGCAAAGGTTTCGCTGTCAATTCTGCAAGAAGCCAGGCCACCAACAGCCCCATAAAAGGGCTCAAACAAGAATTAGTTCCGCTCCTCACCTCTCTGTACACGGATGTTTAAGGAAAGAAGCAGATGGCTGATCTGCTTTCATCCAAGCAAACCCCAAACCTAAGACTCCAGAACATTTCTGCTGATGGCAAGAACTGCACAGCCTGTCAGCAACTAGGAAAGCACCGATATTAAAAGACAGAAGTCCACATTCATGGCAGCATAAGTCAGCTGTCGTGCAAATACTGTGATAGGGCTGGGGTTTGCAAAGCTCTATACCACCCCGAGGCAGCTCTGAGCTTGAATCACTCCTCTGGGCTTCGCAGTCCATTTGTCTCAAGGGTAACTTTGAAGGCAAGTCCTGGAGGACGCAGCCCAGAGAAGAGACATCAGAGTGAAGAGACATCAGAGATGCAATGTTGGATCAGATTCTCTAGACCTCCATTCTGCCTTCATCAAGAAAAGGTATCCCCTTCGACAGAGGGGAAGTGTCCTGTCAGGAGCTCTTTCTGCACCAGCGTGCTACTTTGAGGGGTGGACTGCACAGCCCCAAAACATTATGCGCCGTCGCTTCAGAGGGGATTGTTTAAGTTACAACAAATACACGTCAACAGTGTCAAAAGTAATCAAAAACCCTGGGCTCTCTCAAGTGCAGCCAGAGGATGGAAGGAAATTACCATCGAGGAGCCAGCTGCAGTTGAACAAAGCAAGGCGAGAGCGGGCTCCCCATGAAAAGAAGTGCTGCCCACCGCCAAAAGAGCCAAGAGAATGAGGAGTCCAGATCTCAGCGCCAACATTCTGCAATTCAGAGCACAGAAACGAAGCTCATTTTGAACTCCAGGTCACACAGAGGCCTCCCAAGCACAGAAATAACGGCCATACCGCCAGAGGAAACTGCTGGGAGGAGTGTAAGAAAGGCAGAAGTAGAGATGAAAGGAGAACACGTGTTGATTTTTTGCTGCTGGGGTGAATATTCAAGTGGAATAATCCTTGAATAACTTGGGAGTCCTCAGAGAGCCAAACCTGAATGTCTGCAGCCTAGGAACAACGTGAAACATCAGCCAGGCTTGGCTCCATGATGAGGTCAAGGAGGGATGACAAAGCAGTGACTGAATAAACATCTCCTGCGTCCAGAGGACCACTACAGTGTGTCAGGCGCAGAAAACACACACCTCCGGTTCTGATCACAGAGACCTGTCAGCACTGGTATGATGCAGAAATTGTAGGGAAGACTTAAACACATAAATCCTCCTCCAAGCAGAAAATCACTTCGACCTCCAGTCCAAGTCAGGCACCAGTAGGCTCACAGCACAGCTCTCTCCTTTCCTTCAGCACATTAAGGCACTGGACTGAAGATCAACATCGATGTTCCTAGTTCACATTGCTACCTCACAAGTGAGAAATCTGAGTGCCCTCCACTCAGAACAGGCTCCTCTAACCTAGAGGACAGGATACTGCCTCCTAGATTCTGACCAGAAGAATACAAACAAACTGGAGCTCAGAGAAAACGGGAAAGAAAGGAGGGAGCCCCATGGGTCCTGCAGCATTGAGCTGATTTCTCATGGGAGAGGACACTTACGTAACTTGTGTGATGAATTTCTTCCAATGTTACTGGGAGAAAAGGAGTGAGGGGACAAAAATTAGCCCTGAATCAGAACGAGTTTCAAGCAGGGAAAAACTATCAGCTCCCTCCTGGAAGAATAATGGGGCTCCCATTGCTTGCATTGTTTAAAATTAAGCCAGAGCAACAAGGGCTGATGAAACACTCGCAGCTCTTGCTTCTTGACTCAGCACACAGCTATGAACAGCGGTTACTGGAGGGACGGAGGGTTTATTGCTGGAAGCAATGAGATGCAAATACACTAATGCTTATTTATGTACATTAGTGCTCAAAGCATCACTGAGATCTACTTCAGTCCCTTCAAGGATCCCCATTACATGTTCGGTTGGTGCCAGAACCACTCTGGTGCTGGCAGCATATTCCCTGCATGATCAGACTGTAGCTGCTCCTGCACCTCTGAGTGGCACAACCCCGTAACAGAACTCTGCAAGGACACACGTCCAGCAAAGTGGGTTTCTGCACTGGTTCTCACTGTCTGTTACAAACAAGCAGTGAAAGCTTTCACTCTGCTGTCTGAAGTCTTATGTTCTACGAGTTAACCATCGTTTTGCAGGAGACAGCACACACATCTGAGAGCAAACGTGGTTTAGCTCCAACTTTTGGCCGACGTGGAGCTTTCCTCAATCTTTGCAGGGCACTGTTTACTGAGGCAGCAGACCAGCTGTGTAGTCTGAACTACTGAATCTATTCCTCAAGAGAACTGACCTAAGATGACCAGAAGCTGCTCTCATGCACTGGCCAACGGTATCCTTTTCTGATTAAAGGTGATTTGGACACCAAAACGAGAAGGATTTCCGAGCAGTCTTCACACAGAAACTGGTTCGGACACATCAGACCATTTTGTTTAATCTGAAACAGCAGTTTCTCCCAAACCCATCAACTAAATGAATCCGCTAGTATCTGTCCATCCAGCTCATGCCCCCCACTATGGCTTGCAGTTCTTTCTTCAACGTCTCTGAGAACAGGAGCCAGAGACCACAGCTAAAAGTCTTCACGAATGGACCGTGTGGGAGCAGAGCTCTCCATTCCTCTTGCATCAGGAGTATCCCTCTTCCAAACGAAAATGGTCACACCTGACTCAAGAGGAGGGAGTATAGAAACATCCTGCAAACTCTAAATGGTTCAGGTTTCAAAGGCTGTACCCCAAGTCTTCTCAGCACAGTTCCCAGTCTGCCCGAACCACTGGCTGCTGTCACATTTGGTGCAACCTGTTATGGGTGGAAAGATAAGCAGCAGGGCAGCAAAAAGAGGAGGTTTATCTATGGCAGCTAATCTTCTCAATCAACAGCACTCAGCTCTGCTCAACAGCCGTTGCCAAGTAACAGGGACCCGCTTTTCTTATCAGCTTCATAATGTTTCGTTGACTATTCAGGCTGGAATAGAAATCTGTGACACTCGGGGTTATGAGTGGCACAGAATGGAAACGGCACATTATGTGGCGTGAAGAGCAGAAACCTTTCAGCTCCACCTTATCTGGACAGTGACTGCTACTCAGAAAAAAAACACCCCAGCAAATCTATCATTTTCTGCTCTGCTGATTTTAATACCAAAAACAAACAGAAAAATTATCAACATCAACAAGTTTGGCTTTTTAAACATCACTGGCAGGTCCCAGCAATCTGCTGACATTATTGACACCTCTGCTACTGAGCGACAAGGGCTGTGCACAGCCCCATCCCGTTGCCAAAAGGCAACGCTTGCTTGCGGCGGCTTCAATGGTGTGAGGGACATCCTCTCACAGCAGGCAAGATACTCCTCCAACCTTGATGAGCACAATGGTCAGAGTAAGGCAATCCATGCAAAAATGATAGCAGCACACTAGCACACTTTTTCAGCGGGCCCTCCAGGGCGGGCGCGCGGGCCCTCCAGGGCGGGCGCGCGGGGAAGGGAGTTCGCTGAGCAGAAGCTAACGGAGCTAAGCAGGCATCAACATTTTGCAAAACAATGAGAGAAAAATCTGACTTGACATTGAGTACAAAACCTTATACCCCAAAAAACCCTAGAGAAACAGCGTTTCTGTACAGATCCACGATGAGGAGAACTCCCAGAAGCACCGTCTTTCTACCTTCAGGCAGAGCACTCACACTGAGCTGCCCCCAAACACTTACAGATTTCACTTCACCAGCACCCTGGCTCGGAGTTCCCTTTGTGTTGTGTTTTGTCTCTTTCCTGTAAGAGGCTGCAGAGTAATTTCCACAAAGCCAACACGGATCATCTTTAATTACGGCACCGCGACGGCAGCTATTTAAAGCCCCAGCCTCAGCAAAGGAGATGACAAACATTAATGAGCAGTAATGCACACACTGCACTGTAAATGAAGGGATAATGAAAGCAATTTATCCGAAAATTAAAATATGATTAAGAATGGCAGTCTGCCCCCGGACCCAGATGCCGGCAAAAAGCTACCAATGGGCAAGCAGCCTGTCATTAATTTGGGAGCCGCACGAAATTGCTTTCCTTTCTCTGACAGATTTTAATGCAAAGTCTCTTAACTAATAGATGGTCTCTGAACACCAAGAGCCTTCAGACAGGGAGATTTTAGCAGAAATGAAGAACGCAACAGGGACAGTCTCAAAGAGGAGAACCGGAGCGAAAGAGAGGGGAGGGCATTTGCAAACTCTTTCTGGGTTTTGGCAGGATGGCTCGCACTCTACAGAAGCGCCTCCGCTCTGGCTCTGCAGGGACTGTCGGTTCTTAACTGAGGCCAAGTGAACGCGTCCAGCAGCATCTGTCCACACCAGCACACGGGAAGGCCCAAAAAGCAGGAGCACTGGGGTTGCATAACCGCGTGCAAAGGAAGTCTAGAAGCAGCTTCATTGTGACAGCGCTCTCCTTCCCACGTGTGAATCACCTTTTCCGAGGCTACGCAAACGTGCTCAGGATCTGGGCCCCTCTGTACAGAGAGGGGTGCCAGAACAAGTCTCCATCACTCCAAGGACCTCTCAACTTTGCTCAAAACCAGAGGGCAGCTCACCTTGAGAGCCTGAATTAGTATCATGCACTAAAATGAAAATGCTCTCCTTTGTTGTTTTTTCAAGTGCCTGCCTACCCCAAGCTGCCGTTGTCACAAGAGCACCGCACACCGCACAGACTGCTGTTCAGCTGTTGTGTCTACTTGTATGGAAGCCTTCTGGTGTGAAGATTGCCACCAAAACAACGTCCCTGTGCATGAGAGGTGCTTGAGCTGCACTGACCAGGCACTAGGCCATCCGTCTCCAAGATCTATAAATACCGCAGGATGTGCAAAAAGTCACTGATAAGTCGTTCTCTTTAAAAAAACAAGCCCCAAGAGGGAGCTGTGCTGAACGAAGCTGAAGGACAGCTCTTGTCCTGATGGTGCTAAGCCCTTACATTTCATTCCAGCTGCAGCAGGTCAGGCATCAAACATTTACCAGTGTGATCTCAGAAACTAAACAGTCATCTGGACAGCTGTTCTCAGCAAAACCCAGCTCCTACTAAGACATCTTTTCTGTTACACAACCCTCTTGATAAACAACACTTGGACCCAGCCCTGCACAACCAGCTGCCCAAAAGGGGTGGTTATCCTGCTGTATCAGAGCTCATGCAGCCTCAGCCCAGTGCTGTAGGCAGCTCTGCACCCCATGGTTAAGGAGGACACGAAGAACCTCAAATAATTCCAGAGGAGAGCAACAAAGCTGGTGAAAAGGCTGGAAGGAAGATCTCACGAAGAGTAGAAAAGGACCCGGGGTTTGTCTAGTTTGCGGAAAAAGAGACAGAGGAAAAACCCCGCTGCTCCCCACAGCTCCCTGAACGGGGCATGCGAAGGAGGAGATGCTGACCTCTTCTACCTGGCATTCAGTGACAAGACACAGGGCAGTGGTTCAAAGCTGTTCCACAGGAGGTTTAAACCTGACATTAGGAGGCTGTTCTTCACCAAGAGGTGGGGAAAACCTGGGAATCAGCTTCATAAAGGGGTGACTGCTGCCCTGCACCTGTCTGAGTCTGAAAGGCATTTGGCCAACGCTCCTAACAGTGTCCTTCAAGTGTTGGTCAGCCCTGAAATGCTCAGGCAGTTGGACGAGATGATTGCTGTAGGGCCCTTCCAATGGAATTATTGCAGCAAACCTGAGCCTTAGGAAAACCCTAACCCTTGGGAAGCAAAGCAGAAGGTTATGCTGCCATGAACAGGACTTTGCTGTCTATTGACCAGAGTGTCCGTGCAGTGTTTACAAACACAGAGACTAAGGAAAACCAAGGCAATCAATCAGCAGCTTCTTTCACCACCCTTGCTTGAACAGATTTATATCTTGTGTCTATAGACCAGTTACCTCCCACCAAAAGACAGCCCAGAGACGCTCACCTCACTGGCACAGCTCTCAGGAATCAGTACTTCCAGCAGCACCCAAAGTCTGAGGAGCAACTCTTACTTGGCTGTGCTGTAACACAACCCCTCCCACCAAGGATGTTCACCACAGAAGACCACAGACTTCTCCCATCCATTTTTGTCTCTGAGAGGATATTACGTGGGGTCTAACACACCTGATGTGTATTTCACCGCTGCAGAAGCAAAGGTGCAATTATCTACAACACAACTGGCCAGATGTCGGGGTGACACCTGTACCTCAGGTGACCTGACACGGCTCTTCATCACTACTAACAGCAGCACAGCAGTGACAAAAGACGGTAGAACTCCGTGACTTAAACCAGGTTACTCCCTGCCAGAATACACTTCCCCCACCCTCCCTCCTACCCACCGCATCATTGCGGCTACTACTAGATTTTACAAAGATTCTTGGAATGTTTGCCTTCTGATTATTTCTTTGCTCCCAGACAAGCGAATCTCTCACAAAACACATCTCAAAACCTGCTCCGCTGTCTGTTGGAACATTGCCACTCTGGGGTGGGTGACAGGGGCTAATCACCAACGGAAAAATACAAATAGAACCAACGGCTGCTTAAAAGTCTATTTTAATCCTCAGGAAATCCACTGGGATGTTAACAAAAGGTGGTTTTGTCTGTGAGCAGCATTGCCACAGCCATTCATAAAACTAATAGGAGCGCAAACGCGGCTCCAGCAATAAAGGAAGCACACCGCTGAATAGCATTATGGAAATAGGGCACCAGATTGAAGAACTGACCTTGGGGCTCTGCCTTCTCCTGGATGAAGATGACTTGTGAAATGAAAATGTGGCTCTAATTTGCTCCTGCTTTCCCTAAAAGGTCAAAGGCATTTCTATTCCAGACTCGCAGAACGGGTGTTAATTTCCTGGCATCGAGCAGGGTGGTCTCAAATCCAGTTCTTTACGTCCACTCAAACACATTTTCAAGCCTCATTTTTATTCTTAGAAAAACAGAGCCAGGCTCCTGCGATTGTCATCGTAGCCAGTTGCTCGCAGCTCACTTCTAAATCGCTTCAGAGAGAAGTAGCTGCTACTGCTGAATCGGTCAGAGGCCCCTCACGTAAGTGTCAAGGGTTTGTTCCTGACTGAACAGCACCTATTTGGCTCAGCATGTGATACTTCAAGAGAGCATGAAACACAGGCCATGAGGACATCCCTTCAGACAACTTCACTGCTGTCAAACAGTGGTAAAAACCATCATCTGGTTTAGAGAAAAATCCATGGCTATGAATCTAAGCAGCATCGTTTTGTTTAACACAAGGTTCATTTAATAGCTCCCATCAGGGGATGGCTAAACCTCATAACGTGGGGGTTAAATCAGAATTCAGATAAAGCAAAGCCAAGCTGAAGCGTCGGATGGATTAGATCACCAGCAAAACCAGGAGTGTGCTGCAGGACTGTCCCTGAAGGCACCAGGCACCTATTAAACAGCACCAGCCTACCAAAGCAGCGGCGTGCCACTGAACAGCACGTCAGCAGTTCCAATTATCAATGACACAGCAGTGCCCAGCACCCCCAGTAACCATGCAGGGAGCACGTTTGGAATGCAAACACGTAACAGAAAACCCACGCCTCCAGGTTTGTCCGTACAGCTGAACAGCGTACGTGCACACGTGCGTCACCGTTCAGCGTCACGCAGCAAGGAAACCGCTCTCGTCCATGATTACACCCGTAAATGAGAACCTGGGGCATTCACGTACGGGCGCACAAGCAACAGCTCGGCAACTCCAACCAGGATGACGAGCGGCACCAAACCCAGAGTGGTTCTTGCACATTTATGCCTTATGAATGAGGATGGAAAGAAGAAATCTGAAGGACAGCTTGAAGTTGGCTTGTGAGTGGCCTTTAACAGCTTCTGGTAAATACAGGGATACGAGGGAGAAAGGCAACAGTGCTTATTTGAAAAAGAAAGCAAAGATAAACCCTGAGGTCACTGGGAAAACAAGTCTGTACCACTCATAAGAAACAAGGTTAACGCGCTCTAAGCCTTTGTTAAAGAAGGTTGGCAGTTATCAAAGCGTGCGCCTAAGCACTGACTTTGAATTTGCCCTGCATTTCACCCATTTTCCAGTTGTATTTCTCAAGGTAGTAGCAGCACCTTATAAAGTCTTCCCATGCAGTGTATTACTGACTCACTTTTGTTCAGTGATAGAGAATCAAGCCTGGGGAAAACCTTTGAGAAATCCATGATTTCTAAAAACTGTTTTTCTGCTGTATTTATCAAGCCCTTTACGGTTGTTCTCATTTCATTCTACAGTAGATTAGCGTTTCATCCGTTCCTTTACATCGCAGGTAACTCGCAGTAATGCAGTTTATACTTCACGCGTTCATCAAGGCATCAAGAGACCCTCAGTCAAGAGACAGCCAACAGATCCACGCGCGCAAGTAAACTAAACCGCCACGCTGCAGAACCCTCATGAGCACCTACGTTCGCCCTTCATCAGCAACACATCAGGAAGGTCTTCAGCCTGGCTTCGTCCCAGCTAACACTAACGCTCTTCCAAACTAACCACGTGGAGAGCTCATGAGCTACAACACTCCGAATCATAAAACAGAATCATAAGGGATTGGAAGGGACCTCGAAAGATGATCTAGTCCAATCCCCCTGCCACAGCAGGATCACCTAGACCAAGTCAGAGTCAGTCAGGGTGCACAGTTGGCCTTGACAGGGCACAGCTGGCCAGCTGTTGACCTGAGCTGGACAACTGCATCCTGCTCAGACTCAGGGCCAGGCAGTGGGCACTGGTCACCTCTGCAGTCCGTGCAGCCCTGGCTCTTTCAGAACACGGCCAGCCATGCACATGGGTTCCCGTGCACGTTGATTCTCTCCAGATTGTTTTCTTGAACTACACTAACAGAAGGGCCATTCTGTGTAACAGACAGTGCAGCAAGGCAGTTTAGAAGCCAAGTACAGGCTAAGAACAACATTAGAGAAGCTCCTCTGATAAGTTTTGCACACACAGTTGTTGCAGGATGGCTGGAGAGCCAAGGCCACGATTCTCTGGAGCAGCTGTGTGAAAGCAAAATGTAACAAGATAAACAGGATGGACGTTGCTATCTGCAAGACTCGAGGTCGCTTCGCCCTTGAGCAGTTTCGGCAAACAACTTTAAGGAACTTGGATTGAGATATGAGGAGGTATCTGGGAGCTGTAACGGCAAGTAGGAGGCGATATGAAAATATGATCTTTTAGGCTTAGCCAATTATTAAGTGACTAGTAGGCATAATTAACTGAAACTGTATATAAGCGAGCTATTTGGGCTGAATAAACGAAGCAATCTTTATCACTCATATTGGTGTGGCCGATTGTCTTCCCTTGCCGGCAGGACCCTGATCTCTCACCACACACAGTCACTTTGATAAAAATGCATCAAACTTCACCCTCAAGGCATTTCTCACTTTTCCTTCCAAGTTCCTGTCTGGAAGGCAGGTCCTGAGCCCAAACTCTTGGCCAGAATATTCTAATCTGATTCTGACCCTGTCACGAGTCATCAGTACCGATCCATTCTAAGCTAATAGTGGCCTTTAGCTTAAACAGGTGTTTTATCAGTAACACAGAGCCATCAGTGGCATCATTAGGCATCAGGCACACCAGGCATCATCTGCAAGGCTAAATCTCTTGTTTCCTCAGTAGTGTGGGACTTCATTCTCTGACCTTACCAGCCTTTCTAACACACACGGAGCAGTTTCCTACACTCTCTTGAATACACTGAAAGTGTCCCTATGAGCATTCACAAGTCACTACCAAACAGCGGTCCAACGACCAGGAGTTCCTCGAGGCATGCTTCAGATCTGATTCATGCAAGTCCAGTTAAAGATCAGAATCAAATCACACAAAGTCTATCTCTCATGTTCATGGCAGAGACTGGCAATGCTGGGATGAAGTTTCTGCACAGGAACTATCCCACGAGCAGACGCCTGCACTGTTTATTGAACCTTAACGCTCTCCTTTGTCGTTCTAGTAAGGAATGAATCCATGACAGGAGCAGCCAGTCACTCTGTGCTGGCTCGAGACTTCAAAGATAACAGACACTCGAAGGAAGGATTCTGCAGGTCGTTGGGCATCTGAGGCACAGAACACTTCCTCTCCATTAAACCCCCTGTAACAGCAGTTGTATTGCTCAACTGGAACTGACGTCGTCCAACTAAAACAACAAGGCCCAAGACACGAGAAACCGAACTGACAAGAACAAATGTCACAGAAAGCTCTCAACTCTCTCCAGCGCTCAGAAAAAGGAATTAACATACTTATTGAATTACATTGGCAACGAAGACAGTGATATATGGAAATCCATTGATTTTTTTCCTTGACTTAAAAGCAACACAGATGCTGATTACAAAACAGCAGTTCCTTTTCTCGTTTTTATCAAGTCTTCTTTACCAGCCACTGACGCTGACAGTTTCAAGCTTAATTGTACATTCAGCACGTACTGCTAATGACATTAGACAAACGGATCACATCAGAACGCAGCGGCGTCAAAGAGACCACGTGCCCATCTTACAAATTTCAAATCAAACGAGCTGCTCTGTAGACCCCGACTCTTCAAGTTGTTTATCAACCAAGTACTAGAGGATATTTTGAATGTCATTATACATCAAACGATGAAAGACACTTGTGCCTACCACAGCCCATGTTCCGTTTGTACAATGAAATTTAATTACACGTTCAAACTCTGCCATCTTAGAGCTGGGGTAATTAACGGAGTGCAGCGCGCTGCTGGTTTATTCATTGTGAGTCCTTGTTTTCAGAGGGCTTAGCTCAGCCATGCAAATTGACTCCCTTATCAAAGTAAGGAGTCTGTCACAAACAGAGCAGTGACTGCTGCCATGAGGCTAAAATACAGTCGGAACTTATGTGCAGCATCATTTGGAACCTCGTGAGAATGACCCTACAAAGCCTTCCCATTGCAACTTATAAAGCCTTACAATCACGGCCGTTTCAATTATCAGTTCACATCCGAAGTCTTGTTCGTGCACATCCCTGATCAGATCTCAGAGCAGAACACTCCCTGCCTCATGCCAAATGTCTCTCTGCCAGCCCATCATCAGCACAAGTCGTGAGCTTCCCAAATAATTACAAACCTTTTTGGAAGCAGGAAATCTCTATCCTTCAGCAGCAGGGTGTTTGAGGGAAATTTTCACCTGCACCGGCAGCTGCAAATTACAATCCTCTGCATCGACATGGGCGTCCGAGCAAGAGCTGGTGCTGTGTGGAGGCAGTTAATTGTCTGCCCAAGCTCCACAGGAACAGCACAAACCAGCTTGAAGAGGTGCTGAATTAACACATCTCACAGGCTTCCCAGTCCTCACTCATTCTCTACTTTACAAAACCAGCCCCAACACCCCATGTCTTGCAGACACCCTCTGCAATGCTGGCTGCATTGATGCAGCAGCGCATGATACCCTGAGCTATCTTCCAAGACTCGCACAGATAGGCGGTGAAACAGGTGCTGTGTTTCCTTCCCAGGCAAACTCCCTGCTCGTGACCTTACACAAATCCGTGCTATCAATTCCCCATAAGCTGTTCAAGACTCATTACCCAAACCTGGTGTTTTAGTGGTTCTAACGCAAGGCTACTTAGAATGAGCAGGTGAAAACCTTTCAGGGAGTCTAACGTCACTGGATTTATTGCTCCCTCCCAGGTTCCACCGTACCAAGCGTGCGGCACTTCTTGGGGTAGGATGCTCGCCAAAAACACTTCTTCCTCCAAAGATGCCAATAAAACACAGCCGCACAAAGCATCAGAAACAGCAACGACCCGCCTGGATGTGTTCCTGTGTGATTTGGTCTAGGTGATCCTGCTGTTGCAGGGGGATTGGACTAGATGATCTTTCGAGGTCCCTTCCAATCCCTAATGATTCTCTATGATGCACAGCACAAGGCACCCCATTTCCAACCCAGTCACCCAGTGCAGCACAACCCCGCAACAGCCAACAAAAGGGGCAGTTTATGGACCAAGCGCCGCCAGACCTCTGCACATCTGAGATTTATTCTAGGCTTTCTTCAAGTGCGATCAAATCAGCATCTACCCAATTCTGCCCAAGGGCTACCTTCTTGTTAGAAGGCCAGGTCAGTCACAGATGAGCCGCCTCTTGCAACTTTCCATCAAGCCAGCTCTGTAACTTGAACGTTAATGCAGGCGTCTCACAAAAACAAGTTATCAGGCAGCGGAGGTTCTCCCCCCGCTTCCCAAAACAAAGCACTAGGAGGGATTTGGGTTTCTCTTCTAAAAGCCAGTTCTTGTTTCCATGAAAGCAAATGCACAGGAGTCAGTGGCTGGTTTTAGACCCTCATGAATGTTTCAAAACCTCTGTCCATCTTTCTTCCCAGAACTGCTCTCGCTTTGCTGGGCAAAGGACAGATTATGAAGTACAAACCAGACCCCGTAAGGGAAGGTTCTGGCAGAAGTGAGACGTTTGCATAGAACTGTAGAATGCAAATCTACCGCCGTAACGGTACCTGCCGAGAGCTCAGCACCGCCACAAGGAACACGTTCAGGGGAAAAACAGCACCTTCCCGTTCAGCGTCCTCACAACAATGCACAAACACTTAATACCATCCGAGAAAGCTGGTTATTTCCACCAGGGAGAGACAACGGTTCTGCCCGCAGTTCATTATACACAGCCCAGACTCGAGCTGTTCTCTCCACCCAACCTCTGCCTCCCTTCTGACTGACACAGCCTCTGAACCCATCCGCACGGCTAAACTGCCAACGGAAACAGTGGGATAAGGAAGAGCCCTAAATTATTCAAGGGGTTTCTGGGCTTCAAAAGACTCCTTCACTTTGTTCCTTTATATATCTAGAGCTACTTCGGTTTGCCCCTGGCTCTGACACAGGCAGCATTGTGCCTGTGATGTTGAAAGGGAGAAGCAATTCTGTCAGCTCAGGCAGACGCTCCTCCAGCTGGAGCCCAGGCAGAACAAGACGGTTGCCTTGGCAGGTCTCGGGATGCAAGGACTGTAACTCCACAGGAACTGCTGCCTTCCCCCTGCCTTTCTATTTCCAGTTTCTCCCACACTGCAGCACTTGTGTGTGTGCCAGATGGAACTTGCATAATCTCTCCGAGGATCAGAAGGAAGATGCTATTAACATATGCTCTTAGGGCTTAATAGCACAGAGCCTGTGCTCCCGGCAGGGACCTGAGGCTTCCAAAGAAGAAAAGGAAAAGATAGCACAGACAACCTCCTGCCCCAATTCACAGGTCTGCTGCTGGTAGAGCCCACAAGTGTTACTCTGCTTTTTCGTGCTTCGCTGATGCCAGCAGCCTCACTCTTAACAGCAGACAACAGGCTGAGAGACACACTGAGCTCAGAAAGGCATGGAGATGTCTCTCGGATACAGATTTCTTTTAATTCACATAGCTGCAGGAAAGACAGAAGAAATGCCCTTCTAAGTTCTGCCAGCTGCTGGCAAAAGGCTCCTGAGCGAGCAGCCTCTCACGCAGACTCCCACTGAAGGCAGTGGGATCACTCACATGAACGTGAGGCTGCTAAATCAGGCACTCCAGAGCAATGAAAAGCCACCTGCTAGTTAACTTTAAGAGTCCCTTTCACTAGACATGTGAATGTCCTGTATGGGCTTCTCCGTGCGAGACTCGCACTCGGGTCCCAAAACGCAGAGGAACACCAGGACCCGCACACTGTCAGTGGTGTGAGGGCTGGGGCCTCGTACCCAGTAAGGGAAATACTAAAGCAAGGGCTCGCTAAAACCTTCTCCAGCTCCCTGCTCACATTCCAGTGCACCCAGCGCAGGCAGTTTGGTACCGAGTCTGACCCCAAATTCGTGATGCACGCCACTGCTGCTAGGGGCCAACGAAAGCAAAACGACACCACTGGAGAGGATTCGGACTCTGTTGCCCATGGAAAGGAAAGGTTGTGGGAACCATCTGTGACCCAAGGCCAGATCACAAGCACAGTCAGGCACAGGACGTGGTGCCCTGCACAGCAGCCCATGCACTCAGCTCAGGTACCGTCTATTCCCAAACAACTCCCACAACTACAGACAAATGTAAAGGAGCAACACAGATGAAAAGTGACTCCATCACTCCCCTGGAAGATGAGCGTGTTATTTCTTCCTCATAGAGTCCTCTACATCTGTTCTGCAGCAGCAGTCCAGCTCCATCTCCACTTGCAGTAACATCGGCGAGGCAAGACTCAGAAGAAGCAAAGGGGCATTCCTCACATAAAAGGGATTTTCCAACAGCCAGTTTTCTGGACTGTTGCTCAGCATTCAGAGACACTGACTGCTTATTTCAGTCCCAGAAAGCTCAAGCAGCACATCTGCCAGCGCAGCACTCACACGCTCCATTGTGCGTTTGCACACCGTAGGGTCGGCACACGCTGTAGGGTCTATCACTTGTGTATGATAGGGTCTATGCAAACAAACGACACGCTGCGCAGCCGCAGTCGCTGTGGTCCTCCACCGTACTGCAGGGATCCCCTCGAACAATGGCAGTTCTGGAAACATTTCAGCGTCGGCCCTACCAGCTACACACAAAAACTTAAAGCTTCCACAGCAGCTCCTTGGTGGCACTGCTAAGCAGGACCCAGCCAATCCCCACCATCCAGCTGAGACACTGACCTCCACAGATGACAGGTCAGACCTTCACACTGTATGATTTAAACACAGATTTGAGGTGCTGTCAGGACCACTGAAAGGAAAACAGCATTAGCCCAGGAACAAAACACTCCTACCATTGTCAGAGCCATGAGACAGCGCTAATTCCAGCAGGTTAGGATGGAGATCCAATACAAATCAAAGCACTAATACTATTTGCTTTTCAGATTCTTTTTTCTTTGTGGTGGCTTCATCACTGTGGCTCCAATACTGGTTATTTTCCAGTCTCTTGCAAATGGAGAAGGGGGAAGGGGAAATAAAATGTCTCCTCTTAGCTCCTGTTTGGATTCTCAGTATTTTCTCCCTTGATAGCTTCTCCCTCAAGAAGCAGCAGCGTCAATTCCCTACAGGCAGAACTCGGGTCTCGGAAATACGTGCACTGCATACAAATCTCCTGTAACACTGTCTCTAAAAGTTTGTTAAACTCTGAGCAATGTCATCTGTGGAAATACACGTCTGGGTTTCACGAGCCCCGAGCTCGTGCTGCCATCTGCATTGAGCCATAATGGCCACTGATCAGCTGTACAGGAAATGCTCAGAGTTTATACCAATCACTAGGCTTCAGTAGCTCCTGCCAAGATGAATCCATCATCCATCCACTGACAGACTTCTCTGTGCAGCCCTCAGAAACTGTTTTCCATTACTACATGGCAGCCTGCACAACCCCCAACTCTGTCAGGTGTTTCAGACATCATTTGTACCTTCCTGCTCTATCTATAGGGTGTTTTATAGGGGTCTCCTAGCTCCGGGGCCAAGCAGCAGCATCACTTCCACACCAGTGGGAGAAGCTGACCGGAGCAGCCCAGTGCAATCAGCGCTTCACTGAAGCCACAAGTTTTAAGTCCATCTCTGGGAAGTGGATTCAGACCCTGACAAAGAAACAGAACTTCATCACCTCCCTGCCCTCCTGAAATCCCTTTGCTGGTTTTATTCTCACCATCAGCTCTGTGAGTGGCTGCTGCTGGACAGCTAGGTGGGAAGGTGTGAACCCACAGCTTGGATGGTGCCCAGCACTCGGGCTGGTGCTTTCAGCCTCAGAGCAGAGCAGCACCCCAGTCCCAAACGTGTCACTTTGCCCAGCTAAAGCTTCAGAAATGCACAAGGTGAGCAGCTGGGGATTACCTGGGCCATCCAACTCCCAGGGCACTTCAATCCACATGGGTTTGAACCAGTTGTAGGTACTGCAGACACATGTGTTAGCAACAGAGGGGAAAATGAGAGAGTCAAAGTCAAACCCACGTCAGCCTCAGCAATGCTGAAGGAGGAGCACAAGTTACTCCTGTAATCAACAGGCCCTTAAGCAGACAGCTCGTACAAGTCTGCGCCACAACGTTCTGGAGAGCAGGACTCAAAACCTAAAGCAACGATGAAAGACCGGCTGTGCGGAGACGAGGTCACCAGCAACACTTTCCAAATTGGCGTAAGAAAAACCAGCAGAAGTTTCTCACTTGGCTGAAGCACATCCGCCTTGCACTTGGGCAGCAGCGGCCTGAGAGGAGCGAAGCCTGTTTCTGCCACTGCACCACGCTAGCAGAGGTCAGACCGCTGGAGTGATCACAGGCCAGGGCTGGTTACGAGTATTTCCATGAGAAGTTACGCATCCCCGAGTCTAACACTGAAGTCCAGGAGGACACAGCTCTTGCCCAGCTCCGAGCAAGTGGCTCCACTGATTTCAGTAGGGTGCTGCCGTCGAGCAGGGATGACAGAACAGCACCCCACACCTATACCCACCACACCCTTGCAAATGGGAAACAAAAAAGGAGGGAGCAGCTCTTTCTGGACCCCCATCTGCCCTTCGTAACGCACATTTACCCAGTGAGACGCACCGCCACGGCAGAACCAGCCCAACTGCACATGTGAACAGCATCACGCAGGGATATCAGCTGAGGTCTCAGGGAGACTATAACCTTGTTAGAGCAACGTTGCTCGTGGGCTAATTAGGCCTGCCTCTCAAGCAAGGCTAATTATTCCCAGTACAGCACCACACTGATACTGCACTGCTGCTTCTAAGTTCTGGAGTCAGAGTGCTTAGCAGTAGCTCAAGGATCTCTGCCCCACGCTGCGTTCAGAACCGGAAACAAACCCAGGAGAAGTCGACGTGTTATTCTGCGACAGCGACACAACGCACTGCACTGCCTCGCTTCGGCTACCGAGGACATAACAATGAAGGATTAACATGTTTGTGCTTCGAGGTCTTTGTTTAAATGGGATTTTCATGACTAGACCAACAGCTGTGGACTGAGAGGAGCAAATATCCCAGGGACCAGAGCTTAGAGCAGCTGCAGTCATCTCACCAGGCACAGGCCACACTCAGAGAGCCCCGAGAGTAAAAGTAAGTAAAGACTAGAAAGAAGGTCCAGACTGCTGCTGCTTGTCTTGGTGACCAGTGCTGAGTAAGTAAAACAAAGGTTTCCTATTCTGTCAGCGAGGCAGGGCCTCACAACTGTGCTGGGCCGTGATGGAGTAGCGACAGCAGCATTGAGAACAGTTCACTGAGAAACCTGGGGAGATCTCACCACAGGCTCCAAGGTTTAGCAGAGTTTGCTCTTTCACATGCATAAGCTGACAGCATACCAGAGCCCAAGGCCAGCAGTCCCTGGAAGCACAGAGTGCTCTAGGTCTCCAGTCACAGTGCAGTTGCAGACAAGACTTGTGCAGCAGGCAGATCCAGCCAGGCAAGACAGCGATCTACACTGGGTACGGAAGAAGGAACCGTGTCGACACGCAGCACGAAAAGGAAAATCCGTGCTTTTATTGAAAAAAACAGATGTCAACAGGACTGTTGTGCATGGAGTGGCCAGGAGGATTCCTATTTGACCAGGAGAAAAGCTGTCTTTGTACCGTTAATTCAGCCACCGTGTTGTTGATCACCACGGAACTGACCGTGTCGTGTTGTCAGTCGTCTCTAACAGTAGCCTGAAGACTTCACGCGACCCGCAGGAGGGTTTCAGCCCCGCGTTGCTGACACGTTGCTGTGAAGAGCCTGAACTGCCAAAAGCCGTCCCGTGAAGGACGGTGGTTTGGCCCAGCTCTTGGCGTGATGCCAGGTGCTGGAGAATCTGACTTCCCAAAGAAACTGCAGCGGGAAGTGTGAAATGACAGGCACCCTCTCCACCTACTTTTCTGATGGGCAGTTGGTCCCAGCACAAAGACTGACACTACAAAGAGCCTCTAATAAAAATGCAACCTACCCTTCCCTCTAAAAAAAAAAAAAAACACCAAAGAACCCCACAGCCCAGAGCTGTGCTGCCATCTTGTTCTCTAGAATTTCAATGGAATCACACACTCAGTTTTGATAAGGGGAGCACAAGGACAGGCAGAAACACCCCATCCATTTGAAATCCATTCACCTCTGTGGTTCTTAGGCTGAAAACAAACACCTCTTCAGGAACAGCACAAGCAAAGGGTCCTTCTGAAGACCTCTGAAAACCCCTGGGGTTTGCTTAGTGTCTGCCTGGTGCAAAAGACAGCGGTGCCACATTTGAAACCCTGGGCAACATGGTAGTAAAAGAAGTCACAGGGATACTGAGGTTTGTTTTTTCCCTCTCCAACCTGCTGCTCGACCTTTTTATATGTTAAAAACAAACCAGTGAATGGCAGAACATTCAGAGGTCTGCACACGTCTCATCACTCAGTTGGGTACTGGTGGGGGGATCTGAAAACACAGCAACTGAGGACCAGCAGAAGAGTGTCAAATGCCATCAAGTCCACAGAGAGGAACAAGTCATTAAAAACATAAAGCATTAGATATGAGGAAATACTGGTGTAGAGAACAGCAAGTGGATAAATCTTGTTTGAAACTATTTAATTCATAAAGAACACTTTAAAAATCCCAGTCTATAGAAAAGATAAAGACTGGTAACTACTGAATTTTTAATCTTAGAATGCACAGAGCCCTGGCAGGGGCTGCCCAGAGAGGTTGTGAAGTCTCCTTCTCTGGAGATGTTTCAGACCCTCCTGGCCATGTTCCTGTGCAGCTGAATCTAGGGGATCCTGCTGAGGCAGGGGGATGGGACTGGATGGTCTTTGGAGGTCCCTTCCAGTCCCTAATGTTCTGTGATCCTGTGACACACATTTTCCAGTCCAGCTTCAGAAATACCAGTACCTCTTCTGTACAAGCTGATAGAAGGAAAGGTTTTAGTAACTCAAAGCTAATCCCATCCAACCTCTGCACTTCTACACTGTTTAACACGTGGTGCCTGGTTGTTGCTGAAGAGATACCAGGCTTGCTGCTGAACAGGGTGATGTGCCCAGCACTGGGTGGCACAGTGACAGACAGCCCTCTGGAATCCTGACAAAACGCTCCCTCTGCTGTACAACTCTCACTGCTACGTAAACCCAAAGCAGCGGCGCACATCTAACCGAGCGGGTCACAGCAACAGCTGGGTGTCAAAGCACAGAAACAGGTCACTCCATACAGACACTTCTAAACCCAGAGGCATCCAGGAGAACACGCTTGGAACAAACCAAAGTGGTCATGCTGAGTACACCAGAAGACAGACATGAAGGCAGCCCAGCCTGCCCCCTCTGCCGTGTGTAACAAACAGGACGCCGTGCCGTGGGATTACGTCTCCAAGTTTCTATCACGAGTGCGGTTTAACATTCAGTGGCACAGCCTCTCCTCTCCCCAAGAAAGCTGAGCATGTCTCCTAGGAGAGCACCAAAGCGCCTGCACAGCTACTGAATAAAACATCGCTATCTACAAACAGAGGGATGCTCACCAGCTTTTGAAAAGTTAGTGTTGAGGCTTGTGATTCAGGGCGTACACTAACCTACTGCAATTCATATGAGTAGTGCCTGACACAAAAACTTCCTCTCTGCTGCAGACTTGTCCACTCACACAAACTCCATTCACCAAGAGGTGTTTGAGAAAATAGCAACTGGGGAATTAAATCATCGGCATCTTGTGCTTTCATTACATGCGTATTCCACAGAGAAGTTATATTCCACTACCTGCATCTCAGGTTTAGTCCACAAAGGTACCGAGACATTTCCGTTGCAAGCTCTAATTGAAGGTACTTTGTCATTTTGCTTTGATTGCCATTAAAAATTGAAATGTTACCTAGTTTGTGTCACTGAGAACATCTGCAGACTTCAGCCATTCCTGGGCAGAGAGATGAAAACTCCGAAACAACAGTGCTGGCCTCTCTGGGGATACAAAACCAAAGAGAGGATCTTCCCAGAAATGCCATGAAAATGATGTTATTTTAAATAAAACCTAAAGGCAAACTCCCTCTAACCGTGTGAAGCAGGAACCAGCTGTGGGGCTTTCTTAGTTCTGACACTAACAGCAGGTATCTCCTCTTTACTCCACAGCTGCACCCAGAACACCAACGGGCAGCACCCAGCGGGACTCCGTGTGTTTCTCACGGGCAGCACAGCAAAGGTCCCTGCCTGCTCACCCGCTGCAGGGTGCTCTGCACGCAGGCGATCGACACCGTTCCCCTCGCACCCCTGAGTGCAGGCGAGATGCAGACAGGCTGCAGGAGTCCCCGCAGCCCGGGACCCAGGCAGGATCCCAGTGCAGCGCAGCAGCGGTGCCACCGGGCGGCAGAAGGAGCTCCCGGTAATTCCTCCGGCCCCGCGAATTCCCGGGATGCTGGTGGGAGCCTGTAGGGAGCTAAACCCTCTGCTGCCCGAGTTCCGCTGCGCGGGCAGCGCGGGCAGGGCAAGTGCCGAGTCGCACAGACAGCAGCTCTCCCACCACTGTGCAACCCTGAAACACTGTAGGAACCACAAGCATCTGTAGCACTGCTCATTTCCACTTTAAAAGCTCCTAAGAGCTACCAAAAAGAACAGGTGCAGGTTATACCTTGTTGGAAAAATAGAATCAGCTGAATTCACAAAACCCATCCCCAGCCAGCTGGCAGCAGGAGGGACAGCCCCTTGTGCCAGCCTAAGCCCGCAGTTACGTGAGAACACCTTACAGCGTGCGGCCCCACAGGTGGGATGCTGTCAAGACAAACCTTCAGGCCTCCTGTTCAAGGAACCCCTCTGTACACCAGGCAAAGGAAACGCAAGACGCTACAAAGAGCAAACCAGCAGCTCCCAAAGCATCACACAGCGTTTGCTGCCCTGCTCTCAGGCAGAAAATCATCTCCGGGGGGAACTCTGTTTTTCCATCTTATTCCAAGCTGTAAACTACCACTAAGGGGTATCTAGGGGATGCAGAGCAATTGGAGAGGGTCACTTGATAAATGAGCTAACCAAGGCAACAAGTCTCTTAAAGGCAGCACTGGCTTACAGGGAGCATCTGCCACCTTTGCTCCCAGAGCTTCACTTGTGTTTTTCCTGCAGTCACAGGATCAGCAACAGCCCCACAACAAGCAGAAATGGCTGCTCAGCCGTTTACCCAATTCTTGCAGCACATCCTTTGTCCCTTACAGTGCTGTGACAGGGACAATGGGATGCTGCAGCTTCTGTCTCCAGCCATCCCCTTTGGCTCCTGCCACAGAAACTTGGTTTTCCACAGTAGAGAAATTTGGAAAGGAAGTCTGTGGGAAACTTCTCGACTTGTACAGGTCAGAAAAAGGAACCACCACTTTGTTTCTTTAAGCAAAGCTTACTAGGTCACACTTAAATCTTCACGGTGTGGCAAGCCAAGGAGAGAAATTCTTCATCACAGACACTACAGAAGAGAGTAGATGTGCATGTTACCCTAGGAAAAGGATATTACAAGACTTTGTCTCAGTGCCTTTGATCCTCTCTGCAGTCATGAAGTCGTTTGCTATCAGGCCAGGCAATTACTGCACATCTGCGGGAATGCACCTCCTTCTCGCTGCACCGAGTAACAGCCCAAATTGTATTTCACGTCTGCCTTTTTCCCTTGTCTCTGCCTATGAAAGTGAAGACTTTTCACATTGAAATTGCTGTAGCTCCTTCCTGTTGCAAGAAAAGAGGCAAAGAAGTCACTGCTGCTGCAGACGGATCTCTTTCCTTTGACTGGGAAAGAGCCCAACCTGCTACCTGCAGAAAGAACAAACTTAGGAGTTTCAGAATGATGACAGGAGCAAAGAAGAGCCTTTTTTATAGGGTTTGGACAAGGATACAAACCCAGTGAGTGAAGTAGTCGAACAAATTAATGCTTTTCAGCTAGACCAAAGAAATGGAAGGGCTGTTTCTACTCCTGAACCCGAGGCAGACACTAACCATGCCGCTGGAGCAGTCCTTGTCAGGAACCCAACCGACAGCCCTTCAGCGACAGACCTGCTAGACACATTCAGCGAGCAGAAGGAAACTTGTTCCCAGCAGGAATTCAAGGTTTGGGTTTATCCAGAATGAATCAGTGGAAGCCAGTAGCTTCTAGAGCAGCTTTCATTCTTCCAGGCTACTATTTGTTTCGTCTCATTTCTTCCTTGGAAAACGCCACACTCTGCTCTCTGCTTTAATGAGGCCCCAGCTCAACCACTTTGAAACAGGTGCACACCAGAGTTAAATTAATTAGCGTCATCCATCCCTTCCCCTGACATCCAGAGATGGCACTCTGTGGTATGAAGAGAATTTCATGGAGCAAGCTGGAAGAGGTGGGCCAAAAACGTGCTCTGGAATAGCGAGGCTCTCACTTATCTCCAAGCAAGAACTTTACAATTAGACTATTGCTAGCTAGAAGCATCATGTAAAAATCTATCCCAAAATGCTCATTCAGTAGCAAATCCAACAGCCCACTGCCAAGCTGTTCATGAGCTGTCTTCTCAACGACCGAGTAAACATCCCTCAAAGATTACTGGGAGCACACTGCCCTCAGACTGACAAACGTCTCCGATTACCTACACACCAGGGTAAACACTGCAGCATCTCTCCACTCCCTGTTCACAGCTGAGAAGTATCTTCACAACTGTGGTGCCTACTGAGAGCGAGAATGGAAGTGGACGCTCTGCCTCCAGAACACAAGATGGCAGCCTCCAAAAGGGAATAGTCGGGTCCCGAATCATCCGCAGCCCTTGCCAGTGTTTTCATAGGACAGCAGGTCTCGGCGCAGCAGTCCAAACTCCATCACCCTTTTCATACGGAGTAGCCACAGGAAAACGTGCTTAGAGAGCCCAAAGTGAAGCTAAGCTGTAAGTCATGATCAGAAAAGAGCATTGCCAGAGCTTATGGGAAGTATTTTGCACCCCCTACCCGTGACTTCTCCGCGGGCAGACATGCAGGTTACTGGTCCGTTCCACCACGTTTCCCGGTAAAACTTGCCCACACACAGGCACCCCCCATACAAGAGTCGTCCCAGAATTGTTCACGGCGTTACCACGCAAACACGGGTTGAAAAAAGGCTCCTTCCCGTAAACGTTGCCTCTGTACCGCCATATCCCGTTTAAGGGGGAGCCAGACTGCCATTACAGAGCTGGATCCTAGTAATGCCCAGTAACTTCATCCATGCCACTCATTACCTGAGACTACAACGGCATCACTACACACAGACACAGCACAGTTTACTCTCCTCTTGGAATAGGATGCAGAACATTCACATACAGACAGAAAGGTAACTCCAGGGATGGGCTTTGTCTTCTAAAGCCTTGACCTACAAAAAAATCAGATCTTACAAATAGTCAGGTAGCAGTTAAAAAAAAAAAAACCCTATTAAACTACAGACTTCATGAAGAATCTTTGCGAAGGAGAAGTTAAAAGCTGGTGTTTTTTAACCACCATCAATCTGATTTACACGGTAATTACTCAATGGTAGGCTGTACACATGAACCATCTAACAATAGGGCAACTGACGTGAGCTGTAACAGAGGAGGTTCCACATCAACATGAGAAGGAACTTCCCAGTGAGGATGACAGAGCCCTGGCAGGGGCTGCCCAGGAGGGTTGTGGAGTCTCCTTCTCTGGAGCAGTTTCAAACCCACCTGGCCGTGTTCCTGTGCGACGGGATCTAGGGGATCCTGCTGTGGCAGGGGGATGGGACTGGGTGATCTTTCGAGGTCTCTTCCCATCCCTAGCGTTCTGGGATTCTGTGATCCCACAACAACTAGAACTGTTCAATGCACCTCCATTTGCACTCACATGACAGTAATAACAATGACTTTGTTCTGTCATAATTAGTCGTAATATCTTCAGGATGTATGCATGACTATCTCCAAACAAAATCACAACACTAAAGCCCTCCATCAGTTTTCATCCTTCCAGCAAAAAACACTCCAAACCACCAGAAATGTATGACCCTAACAGCTGGTTAATAAAAACCAGACAATTCTCCACATCAAAGACCTCACACTTTCCCATCCTTTTAAAATCAAAGCTTTTATTTCCCTTTTCTTTCAGACACAAGGTTCTCCCTTCAAAATTAACGTCTACATCCTTGTCCCACTGCCATTCACCCTGTGGTGGAGAAGCCTGGAGGTGTTCAGACTAAACACCTAGACCTGAAGTTAATTCCACATTCAAAGCCAGAGCATCCAACTGAATAGGACCTGTGCTGACAACAGGGAATGAGACTGTCAGCGACTAGACAATCAGACGTACAGGATATCCTTCAGAAATCACTTGAACACAGACAAGGTGCTGCAGCAACAGGCACCTTACAAGAGGCCTCTCATCTGGAAAGCTTCCATACCATCCCAGTCCTTACCTACAGCCATATGATGCTTCAAATGATTTGCAGAATAATAGACTAGAGTGACAAAAAACTTTGATGTCTCAAAGTCTGAAGACAATTTGAAGCTTGAGGCTGGCTCACAAGGCCAGTGTGTAGGCAGGCAAAAGCAGGTCCTGGAGGCTGCTGCAATGAGGATCCTAAGTGCGGTAACAGATGGTGGAGCAGAGCAAACCCTTATGTTCTGGCACATCTCTGCTACTGCCTATTGCTGGGCTGCACCTGTGTCTTTCTCTACTCAAAGATTAAAGTCCTGGGAAGCTGAACATATTTTCTTTCCATTTTTTTGTCTCTTACACATTTGCTCTGGCTCTCGATCCACAGAGGTCCCCACCCAGGCAAGCTGGCATCTCAGGGAAAATGTGGTGAGGGTTCAGACCTTGTGAGATCAGGCAGCCCATCACCCACCTACAGACAGAGGAGAGGCAAAAATCCCTACATCATTCCCATAGGCTGTATCTCACCAGGAATCTGCTTCAGGGATCCCTGCCTGTGAGGGTTGGGCATTTTTCGTCCTGCCTTCTCTTGACATCGTGTGACGTAGCTTCAACTGCAAGGCTGTCTTCTCAGCACAGGCTGGCCTTTTCCATTTCCTCTCATGCTTTTCTTCTGGCATTGCTTTTTCCACATCATTCCCACATTGCTCCAAATGACCCACTTCCTGCACCTAAACTGGGCACTTCTGCTGAATAAGCCTCACAGGAGGGCTGACCAGAGCAGAAGGATCCCCTCCCATACATTCCACATGACATTGCCCTTTGAACGTGCCAGCAGGACACTTGATATCTGTGCAGGATGAGGATGGGACCGAGCCAAGCCCAGCCTGCCGTGCACCGTGCACCCCAGAGTTTGCTTTCCAGCCAGCCTTGCCCCTAGCAGAGGACACTCGTGGGGAAGAAAAGCAAGCAAACTGTAATCTTTGTGTTTATTGGCACAGAATCTTTTCAGAATCCTTTCAGAAACGTGAAATATTTCAATCACTAAGGCACTACAGACTCTCCGAAATAGTTGGATGTTAACTCACCCTTGATTTTAGTGTATTAAGTGGAAAGAACATTTTTTAAATCCTCATATTTAAAAAAACTGGTCAGGTTTTTCCCCCAGAGCATACAGGTTTTCCCATCGACCTTGGGATTCAAGTTAGGACTTATAACGTTGGTTCACCTCACAGGGTTGTACCTGGGCTTCAGTGACTTATGAAGAATTTCCACACTGCTGGAAGGCACAGAAATTGTCTGCATGTACAAATCAATCACAGCATCACAGAATGATCAAGGCTGGAGAAGCCCTCCGAGCTCAGCCAGCCCGGCCCAGCCCCTAACATCACCCCATCAGCCACACCAGGGCACTCGGGGCCACAGCCAGGCTGTCCTTCAACACCTCCAGGGATGGGGACTCCGCCAGTGCCCTGGGCAGTCCAGTCCAGGCTCTGATCACACTTTCCATTAGGAAGGGCTTCCTGACATCCAACCTAACCCTTCCCTGGCAGCTTCAGCCTGTGACCTCTGGTCCTGGTCACCTGGGAGAAAAGCCCAACCCCCACCTGACTACAACCTCCCTTCAGGGAGCTGGAGAGAGGGCGGAGGTCCCCCCTCAGTCTCCTCTTCTCCAGTCTAAACACCCCCAGCTCCCTCAGCCTCTCCTCATCAGCCTTTCCTTCCAGTCCTTCCCCAGCCTCATTGCTCCTCTGGATCCATTCCAGCCCCTCCATCTCTTTCTTGAAGTGAGGGGCTTAGAACTGCCCCCAGTCCTGGAGGGGAGGGTACTCCCCAGAATGTAGAGGTACCACTTCAAGTTACGCCTTCCGAAGGCTGAACTCCAACAAGCACTGATGCTCACTGAAAGGCTGCAGAGAGCTGAGGCACAGACTCACAGTGCTGTTTGACAAAAACTGGAGAGCAGCAGTGCCTTGCAAATGCAGATGTGGCTGCAGACATGTCAGCTAAACATCTCCCTCTGCGATTCCATCCTACCAGGCAATGACCTGGAAAACCTGAGGGCACAAATGAAGTTCCAGAAGCCCTTTCAGGGATCCCGACTGCTCTCCCCCGCTGTCTAAAGCACACGTTTACCATTTGCGGTGCATCACCAGCACATGCAATCACTTCTGGCCCAAATGTTAAGGAGCAATCTAGCTGAGGAATGAAGTGCATTAATATTCCGAGTGTCTGGAGACATCTGAGCTTGGAAAGGCTCCCGACTTTGCTCTGCAGCACTCGGACACCTCGGACACACCATGCTGAGCTAGCAAGCGCAGCTCGCACACACACAGCGGAACCGATTCCAATGCGCACAGCTGTTCACGCAGCCTCTCAGAAGCACAGCAGCTTCAAACACTGCTGCAGACACCAGGCTGTGCCTCCCTAGGAGGAGTTTAGTGGATGTCAGCGAGCCCTGACTTAATGAAACACTGAGCCAATGACTGCATTTAATTAACTTCCTTGGCTAACACTGAGCTGTTTTCTACAGTCCGACCTTGTCTGCATGAGCCCCGTTATAATTTCACGCAGGAAGGCGGCTCACAGACACATCCATCACAAATAAAGCTGCCCTGATTTATAAGGGCTCTGCTGATAAGGAGCAAAGACATCACGGTATCGGCGCATGGACAAAACACAGGACAGAGCTTCTTTCTGAAGCAAAAGATCTGGAGAGTAAAGGTAAAGGAAAGATGCCATCCTGCTAGCTGAGCAGTTTAAGTCCAATAAAGGGGGAAGCACTGATGATGCGGGATGGTGATTCTGAAACAACTGCTTATATCTCTGCCACACGGTGTCTTTCCCAGCAGCACGAGCAGAATTCAATAGCATGGTTTCTTAAGAAAGGATAGGAACTAGCCCTTGCTCTGCTGTTTTCAGGAAGCAGGTTTTCTAACCCTTCCAATGAGGCAGCTGATGTTTTACACAAACTGTTTCACGTGTCATTTGCAACACAAAACAGAACGTGACATATTCCCACTTATCCTACTGTACCAGGCTTAACACACACAAAGTGCTCAAGTATCCTTCGCCCTAGTCAGAGGCGTCTGTCTAGTGATTAGATAAAGTTTCTTTCGATACTGCTTCTTTCCTTTCCGTGCAGGCACCCTGCAGGCACATCAGCTAGGAAAAGACAAATACACGTACGCAAGCGAGTTTGCCCATGAACTCCTAACCCAAGCCCCAAAGCACATGTGAACGGGTGACCACCACAGCCCTCTTCACCCACATGCCCTCATTTCAAATCCTACTCCTTACATTTTTCTTTAGCCTTTTAAATATCTTTATTAAGATGCCTTTTGCTTTCTCTGGCATCTGTAGCCACTCCTCAGCACTTATCAGGGAGCAAGCACTTCCAAGCTTGCAGCATGCCAGACTGTTCTTTATTTCCACCTTCCATAGCAATTTTTTTTCAGATGGGTGAAAATACTGGTTCCTCCAGCTGTAAAACAGAGGTGACGACGTACCAGAAGTTAAATGAATGGCATTTAAGCCACCTCACCACACAGCTCTGGCCTCGCCAACAAAGAGCCCGTAAAAACTAGACCTTCTGTTTCTGCCTGGCTTGTCCTTAGCCATTAAAACAACACAAAGCTGTGCATTTGTTTTTAAACACTTGAGGAGTCACTGCAGATCAGGAAACTGATAAAAGGTTTATGGAAATCAACCAATGTTGCACAAATGCTGCTGCTGTAGCTGTTAAACAAACATGAGTGAGAACCTGAGGCTGAGGCCAGAAGAGATGTTGACGTGATGAAGGCAAGCGGTGGAAAAGTCAACAATCATTACACAGCAGATGCTCTGCTACAGCAGCACATGACCTACAAAGATGGAAGTGCTGCAACTGATGTATTTATGCTGCTTAGATCAGGTCTTACCAGTGGATTGCACTGCTTTTAACTATTAGAGAAGTTCCTGCTAACACCCCTTGTTTACTCATCTGAATAGATGTTCATCCAAAAGTCCTTCAGTCACTTAATCTCTTCGTCAGAATAAACATGGAGGAAACACTTTCAAATTATTACTATAAATCCTTTCACAAACTGGATGCATCACAAGTGCTCAAAGACCCCAACTGAACACACGATGGGAGATAAACTCTGTGACTTTCATCTTCAACAGCGAACCCCGATTTCATTTTTCGAAATGCAGTCAGTTCCCTTTGCTGAAGGCTGAGAGAAAGATCTACATCATCAGCTTTCCTGCAGGAGACAGGCCAAGACCTGCAGATCACTGGTGCCTCGAAGACGCTGCCCAGAAGTATCTGGTGTTTCTTACCCACATTGCTGGTGGACTTGAGAAAGTGTGACACTCTCACGTAACACCAGCAGAGACAAACCTTGCGTGACCTTGCAAAGGCAGCTCTGCTACCGAGCACAGTGACCTGAGCTTTTGACCCAGCCAAGCACTGGTGTTTCAAGCAGACCAGGACTTCTAAAGCACTTCAGACAGCAAGAAGCGGCAGAAGCATTTTGGACAGGAAGAACAGGCAGTTCTGCTCAGAGCAAGCGGCCACTCTCTTTTTCTCACTAATGGCCTATTTCTTACTGGCATCAAGGACATGGTTTCATGTCCTCTCTAGACAGTATTTTCCCAGTTAGGGCAAAAACATGAAACAGCTTGCAGTGACCTTAAACACGTCGACAGCATCCCTGCATGCATTTTTAACGAAGATCAAGCATCGGGAATTCTCTGGCCTATTCACAACCATCACTTCCAAAAAGGTCAGCGATGTCAAAATAACAACAGATCTACAGAAGGGGTCCATTCTGAATTCCAAGACACAATTTTCATAGGTTAATTTTGCCTGCTAATGTCACACTGAGTTTTCAGAATCTTCAATAAGAAAATGGGTAGAGCAAAAAGCTGAAGTAACCTCTACAGGAGTATCTCTGGTAGAAAACAGCCCTCGATGAAGTACGTACAGTACTACCTGTTGTGCACACATCCCCCGTTACATGCTGTGTGCCAGACACAGCAGCGTCCTATTATAAACCCTGAGCAAACCTTTGCCCACTCTTTGAACAACTTCAGACAAACACTCCTGCGCAGAAACCGCCTTGGTAGTTGCCCATAACTGCCCCGTTTCTAACCCAGCTGCTTGAACTCCTCCTACACAACTGCACAGACATACTTGTCCTTTGCTCACTCTCCAGCATTTGTCCAACATTCAACAGCATTAGAAATTTAACAAACATGCACAATTAAATGAGTTTAAGACAGGAGACGAATAAAGTTTATCCATTAGTAGACGCACACTGGGTGTTTGATGGAAAACAAAGCTGCTTCTTCATACCATACCATGCAGTCATCAAGATAAACCCCACGTATAACACTTAAAAAAACAAACCCTACTGACAGACCTCCATATTTTACCACAGAAATTGCTTCAAAAAGTCTGTAAGCACGGTCTGTCCTTCATAAAGACACTAATGATTTCTCATAGCACATTCATCATCTGGCTACGGTCATAGAAATTCTTTGCTACTACCTCATCAGATTCATTCGCGTACTTCTGCCGGCCTTTTCGATTTCCTGAAGAGAAAGTGAAGTACAGCAGAAGAAAGGTGATCTTGTACGGCTCAAGTACAACCACAGACAAGGTACAACCAGGAACAAAGGTCGTCCTCTTTGGAGACGTCTCTTATAACAGATAACAACTTTTGAGGAAAAGGATAATCACTCAACATCATCCTCTAAACATTTGAATCACTTGAAGATAACAAACCAGTTATTTCCTCCCAGCATTATGACAAATTAATTGTGAGCATATTCCAGTGCATTGAAGTTAATTACAATGTGATTCTCATAGAAAGAGGGGGTGGTGTTCACGGCTAAGAGAACATTTATATGCATTCTAAGATCTATGAGGTCTCCCACAACTGCCCACTGGAACAGTAATCCAGAGTTGCCTTCTTTCATACACCAAATTTGGCTTTTTGAGTCGGCCACGCAACACCCGTGCGGCAGAGAAAACACTGCAGACTTACCATTAACGCAGACTTCAGAAGATTTGCAGAGGCCATCCTCAAACAGGCAGCCTGAAAACACAACAGAGCGTGAGCATTAACACAGGATGTCCAACACGGGGATAGTTACTTCAGACTGAAGACTCTGGGGCTACTCACTGCTCAGCAAGAGCCAGGCATTAGGTCAGCCTCAGGAGTCTAAAACGGGCAGCACAGAAAGTCAAGGACACAGAACACAAGGTGATCGCACTTTTTACCAAGTGGTCACGCCCAGAGTAAACCGACGCTCCTTCTGAGGCGCCTGCTTTCTCCAAGCACGCGTCCCATTTAGAATCTGAGGAGCAGTAATGCTGCCATACACTACAAAAAACAGTCACTGAGGACTTTCCGAAAAGTGTTTCCACTATGATGAGATGCACTCAAGAGTGCGGTGCAAGTTGCTCCAACTAGGACCGCGCCTCAGTCCTCAGGTGAACTCACTCCTTGGAAAGAGGCTTCAAATATTGAGCCATCCACACCAACACCGCATGCCTCCGTACAGATTGCCCGCAAAGCAGTGCGGGTCTGTGAGAAATACCCCAGAGGTTTTCTTTAATCCACTTTAAACAGGAAACTTGCTCCAAAACCTGCTGGTTTATGGGCCCCTACAGCAGCAGCTCCATATCTCACCCTCGAAACTGCTTCCAGGCTGGCAATGCCAGCTCATCCACTTCAAAGATGTTATATCTTCACTAATGCAGTACTCAGCTCCCCTGTTGCTAACAGCACCCATCTAGGTAAAAGACATAACCACCAGTGCCTCACTGGCTTCAAATATAGTTACCTCCTGCTGCTGTGTGTGAGAGCAGCAGCAGCAAAGTGGGCAGGACGTGCCTCTGCTCTGGTCTCTGCACACTGAGGGACAGGGGAAAGGCTGCTTGCAGAGGATTCCGGCTGCTCCATGGGTGACAAACGCTCTCCATTAACTCCTATCCCTTCACATGGATCCCCTTTGCAAAGACTGGGGTCAAAGGCAGAGCAGAGTCCTCGTCTGCTGGCCACTGAAAAGACCTTGACCCTTGTCAAGGGTTCCTCAGCTTTATGCCAAGGATGAAGTACATGGGATGGTTTAGGGTCACCTGTACTATTCAGTGCTCCCTCAAGGGGTGACCTCCGACTTACTGCACCCCAACACATTACACAAGATGTAGTGGTGACCTCAGTTTCTACAGGAGCAGGTATAAGCCAGAGCTCTCTGTACAGCAGGCTTTGGCAGTAACTGCAAGCATCGAGCGCCATCGCTTCTAGTAGCAGTCACTCTCTGCACAAACACCATGTTGACTGCAGAAAGTGCAGTTACTTAGAGAAGACTGAACTAAGAGTTAAAGCCACAAAACGATAACTTCTGTTCTAGCACAAACTGGGAGTACTCATGTACAAGGAAATGAACAGCCAGGCTGCCTCCTCACAGAGCTCTGACTGAAATGCACTCTGCTTTTGCTCGGTATCACCCAAGAGATGGTGATACTGTTCAAAACACAAGACAAACGTGACTTTTATCACGTTCTTGCTTCTTTTGTAGTAGCGGTTTGTGATTGGTGCTCACTGCAGCAAGGCATCTGGTGCCACTGGCCTTGAAAACTTGGGGCTCAGGAAGCAAATTAACAAAGCCGGCACATAGCAAGCTACATCCATGCTATCATTACTCTAAAACAGACAAGGACCTCCAGAGCTCCTCAGAGAATGCTTGTTTCAAGAAGGTTTTTATGCAGAACAACCAACTCCGACAATATTTCACCCAATCAGTCTACGCAGCAATTTACCAGCTAATTCATCTTTTGTTGTTATTTGCCGTGGCACTAAAAAGCATCATGTTTCATTTTCAATGCAACCCACCCACTGGTACAATGGTGGTAACACAGGAGCCAAGTGATATTTTTCCCAAAAAGCACTGGATTCAGTTCCCGCTTTGTGGGCTAAACATTAGAGCCCATTTCCTATCAGGCAATCCCCGCTGCGACCGATCATCTCCCAAAACACAGAAACTGGCGATGCAGTAACTTTGGACCCCACAGAAGACAACAAACCCCAAATCTCCTCGTTGCAGCCAGGCTGGCCAAGCCACAAGAAGTTCTGCTGATCGTCTCTCCCCAAGTACCAAGGACACACAAACCTGCACATCTCATAATACAGGGAGACCTTTAAAGCTCTTTAAAATCCAGTTAGCCCAGCAGAAAAGAACATCCCACGTACTTGAACAACTATGTTTTGTCACATTCTTAAGCATAAGGGCTTGCAAATGTGCCGCAGACGTCTCTTCATCTCTGCGGAAATAAGCCAAGCACTTATAAACCACCTTCCTGACTATTTGCCGCAGTGGACTCTGGAAGAGGTTACAGGGGAAAAGCTTGCCGCAGGTCAGAGAAGCTCAGGCTGGATGGTGGTGTCAGAAACCAACACAGCAAGCTTCCCTACACCAGTGAGAGAAACCCAGAGCAGTAAACAAACACGCGATCCCGACCTCCAAAGTTGGCCTCCGGCAGCCTGCAGTTCTGCCGAGCCATGTCAGACACAAAGACCAGATAGACCTAACACAGAATGTTTTCTCAGCGTTTACCAGCGGTTAAAACGAGGGCAGGCATCTATGCTCTGTATTCAAACACATTTATAGGGTACATTGCTTTTAACCAGCCAGGAAAGGAGACTCCATAGGGCCTCACCAAAATCTCCTGCCTTCCTTTTCCTTCTCTGCAGCATCTCCAGTCCTGTTTCTCAGACAGCAACATAATCACAAGAGGTTAAAGTCTTTTTCTAGATGTTCTTCTCTCGAGATACTAGTAAAACTACCACCTTTTCCCGTTCGTCAGACGCACACCGCAGCTCTGCCTTCCTAAAGGCAGAGCCAAAAGCCTTAGCCACCCTGGAACACACTGTCCAGCTTTACTAAGGCTCTGACAGCTACAACAGTGAAGGCCCCAGCTGAAATCAACTGCATTTCATCTAGGAAGAGCTGCAGTAACTCACTCATCAGAAACACCGCTTTCAAATATCCACTCATCAAACACATGATGTTTCACTGTCTGTCCGTTCTCCCAGTTAACCAACTCATGATGATTTCACACTAAACATCTCTCTCAAGAATGAGCAAAGTCTATCTGCATTTTTATTAGTTGAGATGAAAAAAAACCCAGGTCCCTCTTTACCAAAGATTGTCTTACAGTCACCAAAACAACGAGCAGTTGGCAGGAACAGCCATTCCATCTACACTCACCAGTCAGAAACTGGGAAAACACCAAACTCCAAAATCCTTCCTGCCATGGAGGGTTCTCTCCCTTTCAAGTCCTTCATTCAGCTGCCACCTCGTGTCTCCCCACGTCAACAGACCGCAACAACCTCACATCACTGTAAAGTTTCAGCCCACATGTTTTTATAATCAAAACGCTCAAGAGCAGTTCTAATAGCCCAGAACAAAAACCTCACCCCACATTTCAACTGCCCTCTGAAAATGAGACCTCAGCAAGTCTATGCTCCTCAACCCCGCTGCTGAGAGACACTAAAGAGGGACCGGCCAGGACCGCCCACACTGGGCACCTCAGACGGGTCTAATGGGATCATTAACACCAGCTGTGAGTGATTCTGAACCGGGAGCGACTGTCTGCTTCTCTACAGCAAGACCAAGACAGGAGTGTAGGAGGGGCACTTCAAACTGCTCAGCTCTGACTGAAAAATCCAGACAGCGAACAACAGCAAAGAGTCACAGAATCATAGAGTCACAGAATCTCTGCCTGCCCTGGGATACCAGTGAGAGGACTTTTTCCCTCAGGCCAGCAGGTGAGAGGCAGCCACCACAGTGACACCTATCAGAGAGACAGTTAAGAAACAGGCCAATGATTACCGCAGTTTGGAGGGGAAACCAAGGAAATTAGAGATGATTCTGCAGCACGACAGCTGTGATGCATGTGGAGTGGCACTACAAGTCATATCCAGGCTCCTTCCTAAACCATGCACAAGAAACAGTTTTTCTTTCTCTAGAAAAACCAGATCATTAGAAGACTAAACCTCCCAGTTTCTGAAAGTTCATCTAACTTCTGAAGTCCTTTAAAAAAGGAATAATCGTCCCTGAGAAAATTAATTTTAGAAAAAAATCTCTAAAGCCTTGATGTCCTCAGGAGTTTATAGAGGTCCCCTCCGCCATTAAGAGCAGTCAAAGATAACTACTGTATGACAGCCAAACGGTCTCCTGCTCTCACCAGCTCAACCTCGAAGGCCTGATGGTTCTGATGGAAATTAAGTGCTGGAGCAGCTGTGGGAATTAGGGCCCAAGCAGCCACGTTTTGGTTTGCTCACGTCTGAGATCATTCTTGCTTTTCCCTTATAATTATCAGCCTCCAAAGGTGACATCTGGAAAACCTGTGTGCAGTAAGGGGAGTAAGGAAAACATTTAGAGCATTTATTGAACAGTGAGGGGAAAGACGTGACCTGACAGCTGATGCTGGGTGTTCCCCGAGTATCTCAACATCACAAAGAAGAGATACTGAGCTCCTTGTACACAAGACCTTCCAGCAGGGTCACTAGACTGCAGCCCATGAACACTCTAGTCTCAGTCCTGATGTTTACAGCTGGCCCAGGCAGGTCATTTTGCTGCAGCTCTTCCTCTGCGTTTTCACATCTTCTGTCCAAACGCCCACACTGATGTCACCACTGTGCTTGTAAGGGGTTGGCACAACAGAGATCTGCTGAGTGCTCACAGTTATCGCAACATGAGCAATAAACTCCGAGTGCCTTCGTCTAAGGGTTCCACACCTTGCTGCAATATTTTGAAGCTCAAAGAAAAGGCATTAACTGCGTGAAGATATGGGGAGTCGTGCAGAACAAGGCAAACCAGCATTTTCTGAGGAGCATCTTTTTAGTGGTGTCGTGATCCACCTGAGGGTAACAACCCACTTCTGAGAACAAAACTGTTGCCTATTTTTCATACTCTCAGATAAAATTAAGCAAAAGATTGAAGTAAGAACGTTTCCATTTCTTTAGCAACACTCCAAGCCTCTAAATCACGTTCACTGGAAATAAATTTCACGCAGAAGATGACATATCCCACAGAAACATGCACTGAATTTCTGCATCTCGTTGTAACAGCACACCTTGGACAAAGGCAAGCGCCTTTCACTACCTACATTCATGCAGAGATCTCCACTTCCATCAATACAACCTTCTCTGTGCTCATTCCCCATCCCACGGTGAATGTCCTTTGTGCCCCAGAGATACCAGATCAAAGGCACGTGATGGTAAAAAGCAGGGAATGGAAATGTTCATATCATGACTCACCAAAGAGAAACTACTTGCCAGCCCCCTCTACTGCCCCAAAGAACTGCTCTGAACTGGCTGTTCCTGAGGAATCCAGTCTCTCACTACTAACGACGGTTAGTCCTGAACCTTCACAATGCAGGAAAGAGGGCAGAACAACTTCACAAAGAGGTTGCCAAAGCGTAATTCCTTACTGAAATGTAGATAGTGAAGATGGATGAGGAAACTGAGAAACTCAGAAACAGTAAGAAGTGGAAATGCAGACGACTCATTGGAGGGAGAACCATGGCTCTGCAAAGGTGGTAGTTACCACCAGCCACACCGTGCAGAAACTGGGGCAAAACAACGTATGAGGAAGGACAAAGCATTTCAGATAGAACATGTTGGGAAACATTTTGGGAGCAAGGAAGTTAAAGAACAAGCTTCACAGAAAGGTCTGTGATGCGTGATGTGTTAAAAGTGGTAGCAAGCCCTGAGGACAGAGGTAAGCCAGTGGGAGGCCAGAACAGAGCAGTTCTCCTGACAGCAGATTACACTGACTTTACAGGAGTGCTGCCGTGGGATTTCAGAGAGCCTGACAGAAGGGGCTGTCGCTTCTTGCAAGCACCCCGAGAACAGAAGTTGCTTTGCAATAACTCCATTGATAATTTGCCAGCCTATTCCCCAGTTTCTTTCTCTCTTTCCATACAGATTGTATTTCTTTTCCTCCAGGAAAGCTGGGCAGGAACACTCCAAAGAAGTTCCAGACACGAGTCTCCAGCTGACTGTAGGCTGAAGGCATTTGCATAATTCCACGAGACACAAGTTCAGTGAGGTTCACGCACAGTCTGGCACCTCATACGGGAGACTTCTGAAGAATTTCTACATTATTTTAATGAACCAGTGCTGCTCAAAAGAAATGTGTTTCCTTCAGGATTTGAACCTCTGCCAAGACACTGAACCACGATCTTTCAAAGCGTGCTTGGAGACTTTCTCTCCAACCACTCTCTTACAGATCTGATCTTGTGCAGACAGCAAAGGGCAATGTGCACGCAGCGTTCTGTGTGTCAACACAGCGTTTATGGAAAACCCCAATTATGAGGAAAAAAACCCTCCAGACAAATCATGAAAAAGCCCAACAAATAAATCACCCAAACAAAACCATGCCTGGTGACCTTTCTCCATTGTTCTGCAAACAACACATCACGCAGAGGCATAGGAATGAGAGTGTTAAATTTATGCCCAGAGAAGTCAATCCTTGCTTTGCAGTGCAACCTCATTTGCAGTGTTCCTTCAAACCAGCGTGAGACTGCAAGACGAAGGTCTGAAAGCTCAGGTATTGTTTCATAGAGGGAGTAAAAGATGCAAACCATGGAGGAGTGATGTCTTGTGACACACTAGTGTGTATGAGCCAAAAGATGCAGATACTTCATTGAGCTGTGCTGGGGATAAACTTAACCACCAAACTCACACCAAGCAGTAGCTGTTTTGAGAAGGTGGCTCCGCTGAAGACTATCTCGGACCAGAAGAACAATCCTTCTATCTGCAGTTGTCTTCCATTTGTATGACCTCCTGGAACGTTTTCACTGAAGGCCATGTGGCCGAAACCAATCGAGTGCATGGAACACGAGCTGCGTTTCTATTCTGCTGCTGGAAAACGTGCACAGCCCAGCTCTTGGCTGGAGCTTGCTTCAGGACAGCTCCAGGTTTATACAGCTAAAAGGTTTTTTCTACCAATTCAACTCCACTTTAGCTAGAAAGGTAGTACCGGGACAACTGAAACAACACCCAGTGTGCACCGCTTTCTGTGTAGTGACCACAAACAGCTCTAACAATGTCACAGAGCACAAACCATGAACTGAACACCAGTGTGGGAAACCAGCCCTCAGAGTGGCCCAAGTCTGCTGCAGCATCACATTGGAGGAATCCAGCTTAAACAGAGTGTGAACACAGGGCACAGCTGCCACGGAATGGGAGAGGACTGCTCACAGCTCACAGCACAGTAAGTGTACCTGCATCCTGCCTGCCTCCCCAAAACCCCTCACTTGCTTTATACTCAACAGCTCTGTCCATTGTCGGCTGATGATGTGCATTAGCATCCACATTACTGGGTAAAGGCAGAACATACATACACTCACGCCTGTCTTTACACTTTCAGAACAACAACAGGGTATTAGAGCCTTTTGTCACTCCAGAACTCAAAGCCTTTACCTGCTATGTCATTAAAACCTACTCTAGGGCTGCCATTGTCTTGTCACTATTCTTTGACAACACTGTAATTGCGCTGCTTTCCTCCAAGAACTCCACCACACCTCCACAGCCTGCCTAGTCTTAGGGACCATACAGCTGGCCAGTTTGGACCTGATGTGCACAACAGCGTGTTCCGGCTGTGGATAATGGATGACACCAAGTTAGGTGGGAGTGTTCAGCTGCCAGAGGGTAGGCGGGCTCTGCAGAGAGACTTGGATAGATGGGAGCGATGGGCCAATGTTAATGGCAGGAGCTTTGATAAGGCCAAGTGCCAGGTCCTGCACTTGGGCCACAACAACCCCCTGCAAACCTACAGGCTTGGGGCAGTGTGGCTGGAGAGCCATCTGGCAGAGAGGGACGTGGGGGATTCTAAATGACTGGAGGATGAGTATGGGCCAGCAGGGTGCCCAGGTGGCCAAGAAGGCCAATGGCATCCTGGCCTGGATTAGAAATATTAGTGTGGCCAGCAGGAGTAGGGAGGTTATTGTTCCCCTGTATTGGGCACTGGTGAGGCCACATCTTGAGTGTTGTGTCCAGTTTTGGGCACCTCAATACAAGAGAGATGTGGAGGTGCTGGAGCAGGTGCAGAGGAGGGCAGCTAAGCTGGGGATGGGCCTGGAGAATAAATCTTATGAGGAAAGACTGAAAGAGCTGGGGCTCTTCAGTTTGAAGAAGAGGAGGCTGAGAGGAGACCTCATCACTCTCTGCAACTACCTGAAAGGACGTTGTGGAGCGGTTGGTGCTGGTCTCTTCTCACAAGCAATTAGGGATAGAACAAGAGGGAAGGGGTTCACGTTACAACAGGGTCAGTTTAGCCTTGACATTAGGAAGAATATTTTTCACAGAAAGGGTGGTCAAGCACTGGAATGGGCTTCCCAGGCTGGTAGTTGAATCGCCATCCCTGGGTGTGTTTAAAGATCGTTTGGATGAGGTGTTGAGGGGTCTGGTTTAGGGGTGAACTTGCAAGGTAGGGAAGATGGTTGGACTCGAAGATCCCAGGGGTCTTTTCCAACCACAGTGATTCCGTGTGTGAGTCTGTGTAACACCTCCCAACCACTACCTTTGCAGTCGTATGGACCCCTTTTTTGCTACTACTAGTCAAATGTGTAACTACAGAACGTGAGAAACTGGCCTCAGAAAAGATTACTGGGTTTTCCTGCCTTTTACAGTCCAAATAGCTCACTTCACCACATCTGCATTCCCAGATGGACACCTGGTTCTACACCATGAAGATATAGACAGAGAGATAGATAAATAGATGACAGGTAGATAAATAGATAGATAGATAGAAGTGAACCAGCAAAATAGGACAAACTTACACTACCTCACAGAAGCTTTTTAAATATCATTCTTACTAAAATACCAAGAGATTTAATGTGACTCACAAACGCCTGAAATATGGGAGTTATTTTCCTCCTCAACATTTTGCATTTATGATGACGAGAAGCTAAAGTACTTTTCTTTTGTGTCTTGTTATTTGCTTCTTGTTTCCCACCTTCCCTTTTTGTAAGAATAATAACACACATTACATTTTCATTTGAGAACCTGCTGAACATGGACCACCCCCATCAGCAGGAGGCCTGGCAGATAAAAAGCACTAAGCACCCAGTTGCACTTACAATCAAATATAACTGCTGATCCTGCTGACTGCTACATGCTATTTCTCCCACTTTCAGTCAGTGCCACACACTTGGCAAAGTAGAATCAGTGTTTGTCTTTGAAAATCATAGATATATATCTAGATATTTTACACGCGCACGAGCCTACAGAAGCATCTGTATACTATACCTCTATCATAGAAAGATTTTTCATTGTTATCATTATAGGGTTTTTCAATTATTATTACACTAAAAAGGGTATTAAACAGGTGCCAAAGCACTGGCATCTAGTGCCATCTGAGGTACTGCAACCTGAAACACTCACAACACATTGAGAGATACAGTGTGGGACTTTTGAGAGATTTGGTCCCCTCTAGAGTGTCAGAGCAGTCAGAATACCCACAGCACTTGAAAAAACACAAGAAACCCTTCCCCAGGCAGCTCAACCTGCTACAATGACATCGGTGAGCCATGCCAAACAGTCCCATTTCTGTCAGTTGGTCTCTCAGGTTTCTCTGTGGTGGTCTTGGAGTTAAATGTCAACTTAGGACCGGTATGACCTGAGATGACACCCTGCGTCTTCAAATCTGGGAATTTTGCTGAGACTCAGCCACCTGAAGACCTTCAAAAAAAAACCAGACTCGGACTATACAAGGACCCCAGAGGAAGGAAGACCTGAAAAAGGGGCACGATACATTGTCTTTAACTCCTTCAGGAGCTCTGAATGTTTGATGAGTGTCTCTACTTGACATTAGCTCAGCTGCCATCATACCCCTGGCTTGCCGGCTTCTACCTAGCTCATTTTTCCAGTGCTGCGGGTGACTGCATTTCCACAAAGCAGAGTGCAGCAGACACCAGGGAATATCTTGTTCCTGACAGAGGCACTGACAAGCTTTCATGGATTTTTCAAATAACAGATCTGGATTCTAAATGTTCAGGACAGAAATAGGAGGTAAAGCAGAGTGGAAAATTCCTCTTCCTTCTTTACAGAGGAGATGTTGTTCCTCAGCTAAACTAGGACCAGAAAAGTGAATTAACCTTTCTTTCTACTTAAAAAAGCAGAAATAGGTTTTCTCTTTTCTATATTTCACTGTGATTGCACAGAATGCCTTCTGTGCTTTATAAGCAGCTGTGAACCAGAAATAACTATGCACAGAAAAGCACAATACTTGGCCTGCAAGTGTTATGGTAGAGAAGGAAGCCTAACACAGGAGAAGGTGGGCCCCCTTGGCTTTTAAAGGAGGGTTGGAAACAGCTACATAACTTTGCATTTTGTCTCTGGGAAACTTTCCTAAAAGTACTTGAAATTATCTACATATTCTGTAATATTCTTAGAAAAAGAAGTCCAAAACTTGAAGCTTTTCCATGGAGGCCTGAGGCTCAGAGATGCAGTCACCATGCCGGGTCACTGACATAGAGTGCAAGACAAACTTGTGTGATGAAAACAAAGGTAATGGGTGTATTTCTAAATAAAGCATTTTGTAAGGACTACGCTTCAAGAGAGCTGCAGCCCAAAGATCATCTACTGAACATCGCCAGCAACGGTTTCAATAATCTCTGCATGCAGGAACACATCCAGAACATTCCTCACAGGTCTGCCTGCAGCCCACGCATTGGGAACCACAAGGTTTTTATGGGGCGTGCGGTGCACCCAAACAACCTTTAAAAGGCTGTTAGAAAAGTGGCAAAACACTGCCTCCGGAAGCGTTAAGATTTCTGATTCCCAAAACAGTCATCTGACGGTCATCTGTGGAGCCTGGCAACAATTTAGGACCGTTGGTTTGCTTTCTTCCCCCTTTCAACTCAATGGAAAGGTTGAATCTCATTCTGTACTTCCCCAGTCACACCCACTTTATGCTGGATGCTTACAAAACAGGAGGATGAAGGACATTAGCAATTCAATCTACCCTTCAATCACTTCAGCCTAACACTTCAATCTTCCTGTCACTACTATTTAGTCACTAATAATTCATCACTGGGGCAATAAACCAGTCTGTAGAGAAGACTGTCATCAAACACATACAAAAATAAATTACAAAATGCAAGAATCACCCTCAAACCAGGACAGATGGCTTTGTATTTGATACTCACATTTATTCGTGATGTTCAAAGCTTCTCACACCTCTAAAGTTTTTAAACTGTACTTTTATCAGTGACATTTTTCCACCTTAAAATGAATGGCCAACTTTCCCTTGCGACTGGCTCTGAGAAGGGTATTTTACAGGTTTACAGTACTGATCAGACCATAAAAGTTCGTTGCTGGCTACACTGAACAGGTATAATGTAGTAACAGCAGCACAGCTTCGGTCCATCATCTATGCTGCGAGGAATCAAGCTTTAAAAATTCCAAGTTTCCATTCATGCAACAGTTGTAGAGACTTTTCAAAGCAGAGACTTGGGCATCACTTACTACATTATGTCTGCACCCTGCACAGAACAACACGGAGCTCTGATGCTGTGTAACTCAGACAGTAGGCACGAAACTAGACATCCCAGCTATCCAAAACGATCTTAGTTCAGAGGTTAGTTTTCAGTTTGACAAGTGATAGATCAATTCTCTATTTTTGTGTCCCACTGCATCTGAATCCTTGAATGATCCCTGCAGAAAAAGCATGAAGGTGCAAAAACATAAGGCTGGCTCAAGTCTATTTCGAGTCCTGTAGGAGTGTGACAGCTTTTCATTTCCAGCAGAAGCTGAAACACCACGGCACCACTCGTTAGCTCCTACAGCTCCACGCAGATAAATATGGCTTCCGTAGGGTCTGGGTGTTTCATGCAGTCAGGAGGACAGAAGGAACAGCACCAGCAGGTCACGTTCCACAGTAACGCTCTTACAGAGAACAGCAGTGTGTGAGCCCTCCACAGCCAGTCAGGGCAGCTGGAGTCCAAGCACAATGAAGCAGAGCCTGCATCCGAGCTCATTTGCCCAGTTCACAAAGAAGGGCTACGTAGCATCTGAACTGTGCTTTCCACCTGAGACCAACAGCTCAAACACTGGTGGCTGACCAGCTTCTGATGACTAACTGAAGTTGTTCCATTTGTAATGGAAAAAATTCAAAGACAGGAAAAATAATGAGAAAAGTTAAGAGAATAAATTCCTGTTACGTGACCCAATTCCATGCACATGCTGCTTCTGCACAGTCAGCCTTACGCTCCCACTGCTTCCTGCTCCTCTGCTGCAGAAGGCAGCACTGTTGACTATTTCCAGCTGACATCTTTCCAGTTTCCTTACTCCAAGGACCCTTTTCTATCTCTCAACTCAAAAGGAACAGACAACAGAAGATGGAATGTTTTTCTTCCCTTTTTATGACAGCTGCCATTTGGTCAACAGAGGCGGGAGAAACTCTGCAAAAGCCTGGTGACGGACAGGAAAATGACTACTCTCTGCTGTTCACAGGCATAAGGAGAGGTGTCACACACCGTGTGCTGGATATCGTGAAAACTAAGCAAGTAACAGCAGTCTGTGTGCCTTTTGCGTATCTCTTCCTGCCTTAAAGATCCTACTGTCTACACAGATGGCAAAAACCACTTCAGCTTAACAGGAAAAGTGTATTGGTTTTTAAATATAGGACTGGGTAACTGTAATCAGACCTTCTGGCTCCTAATACCTCATGCACAGACTAACAGGCTTCCTTCTTACTTCCTCAGCATGCTGCCCTGCTCACAGGTAATAGTTCATCACTTCATTGTTTTAGGCCATCAACAGAGGATGAATGACTTTTCAGACCAGAATATGTCACCATCTTCATTACAATCTCATGAGATTAGGCTGGAACCAGTTCTCAGTGTATTCCATCTTTGTGCCTGTGGACGGTCATTTTTACTTTCAATTCACCGAGACACTGAGTTTTGAGATCTAAAAGCCAAGGAGACTTAGGTGGGGTTCCAGGAGGACCCAAGTAACTACAGACCGGTCAGCCTCACCTCCATCCCAGGAAAAGTGATAGAACAATTTATCCTTGAAGCTGTCTCCAGGCACAGCAAGGACAAGAGGGTCACTAGGGACAGTCAGCAGGGCTTCACCAAGGGGAAGTCACGTTTGACCAACCTGATAGCCTTTGATGAGGGCATAACCAGGTGGATAGATGATGGCAAAGCAGTGGACGTGGTCTGTCTTAACTTCAGTAAGGCATTTGACACAGTCTCCCACAGCATCCTCGCAGCCAAACTGAGGCAGTGTGGACTGGACAATGGGGTAACAAGGTGGATCATGAACTGGCTGCAGGATAAAAGCCAGAGAGCAGTGGTCAACGCGACAGAGTGTAGTTGGAGACCTGTATGTAGTGGAGTCCCCCAAGGGTTGGTACTGGGGCCAGTGTGATTCAGTCTGTTCATTAATGACCTGGATGAGGGATTAGAGAGCCCTGTCAGCAAGTCTGCTGATTGCAGAAAGCTCAGATTAGTGGCCAACACTCCAGCAGGCTGTGCTGTCATTCAGCAGGACCTGGACAGGCTGGAGAGCTGGGCAGGGAGGAATTTAATGAACTATAACCACGGCAGTGTAGAGCCTGGCATCTGGGCAAGAACAATCTAAGGTACTAGTACAGGGTGGAGACTCACCTGTTGGAGAGCAGTGTAGAAGAAAGGGGCCTGGGGGTCCTGGTGGCCAGCAGGATGACCATGAGCCAGCAATGTGCCTTTGTGGACAAGAAGGCCAATGGCATCCTGAGGTGGATCAGAATGACAGTGGATAGCAGACTGAAAGAGGTTCTCCCCCTGCCCCCCTGTTCTCTACTCTGCCCTGGTGGGAGACCACATTTGGAGTATTGTGTCCAGCTCTAGGCCCCTCTGTTCCAGAAGGACGCATAGCTACTGAAGAGAGTCCAGCGCAGAGCCATGGAGACGAGATGATGAAGGGAGGGGAGCATCTCCCTGTGGAGGAAAGGCTGAGGGAGCCTCATGGTGAGGGAATTTCCTTCCTTTATGCACAGAACAACATTCCCAATCTGAGTGTTTTAAAACAAATTAGATTTTATGATTTCTTTTATCCAAGCAGAACTGAGTATCCAAAGAAAAAAGAAAACCCTGTGGTTCACATATTCGATCCTTCCTGATCTTTGAGCTGCTCTGAATTTCAGAGTTTGCCTTTCCAGGGGGCAGGAACATGACCAAACACATCTAACTGAAACACCTGAGAGGACTGGTGAGAGTTTTCGCAAGTACATGAATCTTCTCGTGGAACAAGACTTACAAAGTTTAGGTTCTAGAGATGAGAGTCATGGAAATGTGTTAGCATTTGGTAAAAGAAATGTTTTACTCTTGCTACACACCCTGTGCCACCTGTTCTTCTACAAAGGTGCTCAGATTTTGTCTGCTTGCTTCACTAGCTTTATGTGAACAGAACCTTTTCAACGCACCTGAGGATTAACGGATGCTGCCAGTTCACATCTAAAGCCGAGCACATAGTATCTATGACGGTGCGCCGGAGGAGTATCAGGTTTTTGGAATGCAATTTCTCCTACAACACAGCCCAGCGCACCTACCCGGAGCAGAGCTGAAGGAAAATGCCAGGGGATGTGACAGCTGCCTGCGGTTGCTTTCAGCAGGCTTTCCACAGGAAAGTTAACGACAACCATAACTGTAAACTTCATTGCAAGAATAATTAGAACTTGCATATGGATTGAGAAAAAACATCAGTAAGTATCAGAGCCTCTAGGTGATACAGACTGGTGTCTTCGTTGCACCTATACTTAGAATCAGAGAACAGTTTCGGCTGGAAGAGACCTTCAAGATCATCAAGGCCAACCTTTTCCCAGCCCTATTAGCACCTCTAATCCCTGCCTCCTAATGCAACAGCTACCTTTCTCTTCAACACCTCCAGGATGGGGATTCAACCCCCTCCCTGGGCAGCTGTTCCAGTGCCTGAAACCCTTTTGGTAAAGAAATTCCTCCTCACATCCAACCCAAACCTCTCTTGGTGAAGCTTAAGGCCATTTCCCCTCTCCTATCGCTGGCCACTAGGGAGAACAGACCCACCCCCACCTCTCTACAACCTCCTTTCAAGTAGCTGTAGAGAGCAATAAAGTCTCCTCTCAGTCTCCACTTGTCCAGGCCATTCCTCATATGACACCTGTTACAAACCCTTTACCAGCTTGGTAGCCACCTCTGTCACCACTCCAGCCCTTTAATGTCCCTCTTGTAGTGACGGGCCCTGCACTGGACACAGGACTCAAGGTGTGGCCTCACCAAAGCTGAGTAGAGGGGAGACACCACCTCCCTGCTCCTGCTGGCAACACCATTCCTGATCCAGGCCAGGAAGCCATTGGCCTTTTTGGCCACTTGGGTACCCTGCTGGCTCCTGCTCAGCCCGCCCTCTATTAACACCTCCAGGTCCCTCTCTGCCGAGCAGCTCTCCAGCCACAACCCCCCAGGCTGGGCACTGCTGGGGGTTGTTGTGGCCCAAATGCAGGACCCAGCATTTGGTCTCCCTGAAACTCATGGAACTGACCTTGGCCCGGCGATCCAGCCTGTCCAGAGCCCTCTGCACAGCCTCCCTACCCTCCATCCAGCTTGGTGTCACCCACAAACTGACTGAGGGTGCCCTCTGTCCCCCCGTCCAAATCATTAATAAAGGTGTTAAACAGGAGTGGCCCCAGCACTGAGTCTGGGGGTACACCACTCATGACCAGCCACTAGGTGTCTTTAACTCCGTCAACCACAACTCTTTGGCCTTGGCCATTGAACCAGTCTAGTTAGGGTAGGTCACAGCTTTAGCAGACTGAACCCGATTGTTCCTCACCTCTGTTAGTGAGAGGAATACGTCTCATTAAGATGACTTGGCCACCTAACCACCCATCCAAGCCAAGAGCAGTCCATTTCTCTATGAGAATGCTGTCCCTGTCCCCCACACAGCCTCCAGCTGCCACATCTTCCACGTGACCTTCTCTGTTCACAAACAGAGGCACCTTCCCTGTTTGTTCACTTGCCAGCTGTGAAAGGAAGTTATCCTCCACAAATTCCATTTGTGCTATTAACCGGCAGTGCAGATCGCCACCAGGATAACCAGAGCAGGTTCCTGACACTCTGCAAACAAGAAATGGAACCGAAAGCGCAGCAGGAGCAAACCAAAGGTGACGGCTATAGCACGGACAAGTTAGACCACCAGAGGACCTTGCTTTGCAGAAAGAGCTCACCGCAGACTCCAACATTCACCTGGCCTGCCACAATTTATACAACCCATCAGAAGCCAAAGCAGAAAAGACTGTACTAAAGTAACCAGTAACTAATCCACAGCAGGTCCTGGAGAAGTGCTACTGCCCATTGCTTTGGGAGAAAGCATGAAAACCCAGAAATGGGAAATCAGAGTAACCCCAATGACGGCAACTCCTACAGCTGCATTTCTTGGATGATACCCGATGGTAGCTGCATACCAAGGTCTTCTGCAGACCTTCCACTCCTCTTTTAGGAGCAGAGACATCTACATTTGTATGAACACCCACAAGTCATAGAATCAGCAATAAGGACAATCTTCCTCAATCACAGAGACCTGGGGAAGAACCACTCACTGTGTGTTGACTTCTTTTACAAAAGAAGGGTAATTAGACAGGAACAAAGAGGACCATCTCCTAGTCAGCTGCCACATTCTGTTGTCACCAGGCTTTGGCTCAGACCAGCATTGAGACAACGCCCATTGCTCTTACAAACAACCTCCTCTGCTCCACCAACATCCAGGGTCATCCCACAGCACAGGGAACTGTCCTCAGACAGTCATTACTACAGGGTCACACAGAAGTACCTGAAATTCTGGCCCTTCCTGCCAGAATGATCCCGAAGGATCATGGCAGGCCTCAGCCTACTGCACAGAGAGGTGAAGTGCACTGAGTTGCCAGCCATGCAGGAACCTGCTATTGTCTGCGTTCAGATACGAATGGCAAATTCTCCTACTGTTCTCTCAGCCTGGTTGAAGTCAGCACTTGACTGAAGGCCAGGTGGCTGATCCTAAAGCCACAAAAGAATGACTACGAACATGCGATGCAGTAACATGCAGGAGTTCTGATATGACAAAGAACCAAATAAGAGTGATCGGTGCCCAAGACCTGTGCCTCAGAGAACACACGCTATTCTTAACCGCACATAAACACTGGGCAAATTCAAGCTCCAGGTATTCATTATATCAACCTTCTGAAATCTAAAGAGTGGTGGATATGACCGTGTAACCCTAAATAACGATCCATTCACTGACGAGGGATTGAGAGAGAGACACCTGTGGGAACACGGACTCTGAGTACATAATTAAAAACCTATCGCGGTGTGTAGAGGGAGCACTTCACATCAGGGCGTTTCAGCTTGAACTGCCAAAAGCTGCAGCCCAAGACTGGGCCACATGTAAAAGCCTGGCCACAATGACAGCTAATGGGATCTTGAGCTACATTCACAGAGTGCGGCCAGTAGGCTGAATGGAGTAGCCTCCTCTACTCAGCTCCAGTGGGGCCACTCCTGGAGCACCAGGTCCAGTGCTGGCATCCTCAGCATATGGACATATTGGAAAGTGAAAGTGTCATGAGGAGGATTAAGAGACTGGAGCACCTGTCCTATGAGGCAAGCTGAGGAAGCCAGGGCTGTTTGTCTTGGAGGGGAAGGCTGGAGGGAGATCTCATTGAAATGCACAAATATCTGAAGGCACCAGAGTGCAAAGAGGATGGAGCCAGGCTCTTCTCAATTGTGCCCAGTGACAGGACCAGAGGCAGTAAGCACTAACTGAACCAGCCGAGGCTCCCTCTGGACATCAGAAAACACTCCTTTATTCTGAGGGTCACAGCAGTGGTACTGGTTACACAAAGAGATTGTGGCATGTGCCCCTTTCAGAGGTACTCAAAAGTCATCGGGACATTATCCTAGGCTCTATGTGGTGCTGCTTAAGCCAGTGGGTTGGTCATGATGACCTCCAGAATTCTCAATCAATCTCAAACATTCTGTAATAAAAAGAACTCAACTAAGCTGAACTCAATGTCACTTCACTTCTGAGTGCCCACACAGAGTGGGTGTGGAACAGGTGTGGAACAACAAATCCCCCTCGAATTCACGTTTTCAATAATTTAGGCTGCCTTGTTTACACTTCTACCTGCATGGAAAACTCCAAGAAGCAACATTTTCATATTCTGGCCTTGTGTTCTCTTTACCTTCTTGCTTTAAAGGAAAAGAAACCTAATTAAGATAATTTAGCTGCAGCAACCCCTGTGCATCAGCAGCTATCTGCTCTGTAGCAGATGCCTCCACCACTTAACCAACAGGACCGCGCCTTTTTGCTAAAAGCAGTAGAAAATGGTGATGATAGCACTGCATCAAGCTGACCCTGAGCTGCGAACTCATTCCCAAGAATCCATCTTCCCCTCGCTATACTTTAACAAATTTCAGTCTTTCCTGCTGCCAGGGCGGTGCCAGTGCACTTGAGTGGTTCCTTATGTTACTCCATTTAGGGAATAAAAGTGTGAAGAACATTTTCAGATCAAAACATAACATAACATTTCCTTTTGTCTAACAGCTTGACTTGATTTCTAACTGCACCAGAACACACATTCCACAAACCAGGGCAGCAGAGCTGTTTGGTACTTCCATCACGATTGCAAGTATTGATATGCATCATCACTCAGGGAGGTGGTGCAGTCCCACCCCTGGAGGGGTTTAAAAGCCGAGTAGCTCGAGCACTTAGGACCATGGTCTAGGGGTTAGGCAGATGTTGAGATGAGGGCTGGACTTGATGATCCTGGAGGTCCTTTCCAGCCAGGATGATTCTATGATTGTGTGATATGTATTGCTTGAAAGCACTTTCTACATGAAATTAGAAGCTACAGTTAAATATTTAAGCTAAAGGAACATGAAAGGCAGGTGCCAGAGAAGTGGAAAGCATCACCAGCAAATATATTTACCTGGCTGGTTACCAAATCCTGCAATAAGAACAAAACAAGATAATGGTAAATGTGATCCCTACTTGTCCTCTTCTATTTAAAACGGCCGCACATGCAAATAGAACACCTTCATTACTTAAAAATGGAGACAGTGTTTTCAAGTTGAAAGTATCCTTTGGCTTTCTGCTCTACAAGTTCATCATTTTCCTACCTTATTTTCATTTATGAGAAGCACAGTGTGCCTACGTAAAACTATGTCACCATTTAAATCGTAGGACGACTCAAGGAGAAGGGACACCACAGTCAGGGGGATTCCAACTTGCCTATGGTGCCTCACAGGTTTTTTACAGCCAGGTCTTTGCCAAACCTTTCGAAAGCAGGTTTGCTGTTTTGCACCTCACTAACGCCTACCCTTCGTTCACATTTCACTCCAGCAGTGCCCTTTTGTATTAACTATCAAAGCACAAACTTCTTAGTGTGCCAGGAAGGAGATGCTCTCATGTTACAGACAATCCATCACCCATCAGTCAGTCCTCACTTTTACTTGTCATTCTCCTTGAATCCCCTCCTGATGTGACACGTGAGGGCGTGGATGCCACATGATTCATCAGGAAGAGATGGCTCCACTTCCAACACAAAAATGCTTTTAGACGTTAATCAACTTCATTGACTCAATGTTTCTCTCTAGGAGGCTGTTTCAACACTGATTTTCCTCGGTTTCTCATGCCAGCCTAGTTGCCATTTTCTCTGCATCCCTGTTTCTAAGTCAAGTAGCCTGTTGTGAACCCCCTCAGGCTAAAGTGAAATCAGCCTCTGCTGAAGTCTTCGTGCTACTCTAGGTGTTCCTTTCATTCTGCCTGCTTGTAGTCAAGCACAGAATTTGAATCAGTTGTGTGAATTTTATGAGCTGATTTTAACAAATCCTGACAATTTGTTTATCTGAAAACAGAAACCACAGCAACCTAACCAGGATAAAGCTGTAAAAAGAGATAAAAGGACAGAGAGCAAACTACAATAACCGAGGCTGAGTGGGGGGAGGAGATTCTTCTGCTTATTTTGGGCCTTTTTTTGGTCATGTTTGCATTTAAACAGTCTTCTCCAATCTACACATGCCAGCAACAACCGTAAAACACCCGAGGTCCACGGGGTTTGGTCAGGCATTAAAAATACTCACGTAACTAATTCACAGGAGAAAACACAGGGATTCAGCAAATCTGTTTCTAAAAAAACATTTCTGTTATTTCAGGTCAAGACTAGTCTCTCACTAAGCACAGAAGAACCTATCTACGCCGCGGCAATGAGACAAACTCATTATTTTCTCCAGCCTTCACAGGACTTGTATGTTTGAGGAGGTTTTCTGTACAGGCTCACCAGCACTGCCATGAATAGTTTGACTTTCCACTGGATTTATTGCACAACACGGTGATCCATCCATTCTACCCCCAAAAACAAGAATGGCAGCTTGTGTGAAATACAGCCGTTAATAAACTGTTTTAATTGCCTGCAGTCTGCCGCTGAGGGTCAGACATTGGGTTTATTAATGCAGACTATAATCAATGTGTTGCGCTGCACATTCAGGAACCAGCTTCTCAGTTCATTTTCAGGTCTTTAGTTAATGAGCTACAGAGGTCCTTGTCGATGGCTCTGTAACACGCAGGTTCTTCGAAGGATCTCATCATTAGCAGATAATTGCCACCAACCCTCATGTTCTGCCCAAACTGCTCCTCTGTTCTCACTGCCGTCATAGAAATACACTTCTTTCGACACCTGCTGCACTTCCACAACTTTTTAATACTAAAAACCTTGCTAATGTTTAGGGCATTAAGAATAGACTCTTTTGCTCAGGGACAGCTTAACTGTAGGGCAGTAAAGAAGTGGCTAAGCCCTCCAGTTAATGATAGATGGCAACTCATGTGGCTGAAGGAGATGTGCCAGTAACGTGTCTCATCACTGTTGGAAAAAGAAAGCCTTTTTCCTTAGGCAAAGATAGCCCTTGTGCACTTCAGTAAGCTGAGGTGATAAACACTGACATTTCTTTTCTTAAATACTGGTAGATTTTTCTGTTTGCCTCCCAATACTGCTGCAATCTAATATCTTTAGGTTTTTATACTGAGCTCTTTTCAATACCATCACTGGCCTTCGACATCCACCCTCCTCATTGCACTGCTCCTATTACGAGCTTGCTCTCTCCAGGTATCTTCTGATCAGCCCTTCCAAAACTGGCTTTATTTAAAGCTGATTACAGCATTATGGAAATAAATCTGCAGCTGTTGCTAACAGAAGACGATTCCTCTGGGAATGTGTAGTTCGGGTGTTACTCTGTTTGCAGCAGCATAACGGTCACAGACAACTTTTTGCAAAGATCTCAGAATTTACCAGGTAGCTTTGGTTTTGAACCTGTTAGCTAAAGGAACTCGGTCTAGCTCTATTTACTGAAGTGGATAGCAACTAATTTGGTGGTCAGTGGTGGAGAACGCAGCTGGAGAACAGTAACTAGTGGAGTCCCCCAGGGATTAGTGCTGAGTCTAGCCCTGTTCAACATCTTTATCAATGACCTTTATGCTGAGCTCCCCAGTTCAAGAGGGATGGAGATCTACTTGAGAGACTCCAGCGGGGGGTTGCAAGGATGATGAAGGGCCTGGAACAGCTGTCTTATGAGGAAAGGGTGAGAGACCTGGGGCATTTGAGTCTAGACACGAGCAGGCTGAGAAAGGATCACATTAAAGCCTACACATTCATGAAGGCTGGGTGCCAAGAGGGCAAGGACAACCTCTTTTCACTGTGCCCTGGGTCAGGATGAGGGGCAATGGATTCCAGCTGGAGCACAGGACATTCCACCTCAACATGAGGAAAAACTATTTTCCTGTGAGGGTGACAGAGTAGTGGCAACAGTCTCCCTGGAAACTGTGGAGTCTCCTTCTCCGGAGCCTTTCCAGCCCTGTCTGGATGCCTTTCTAAGTGATCTGCCCTAGTTCTGGTCCTGCTCTGGAGGGCGAGTGGACTTGATGATCTTTGGAGGTTCTTTCCAACCCCCAACACTCTGTGATTCTGTGATAAATATAATCTAGAGATTTCTGTAGCAGCTGGGTAAAAACAGATGAAACTTTAAACCAGTCCTGTCTTCCTGGAGACACGGGGGTTCATTTCATCCACCTGGAACTGTCTGTAAGCAAATTAGCGCTCTATGAGCTCCGTGTGGTACCGAACGCTGCAGAGAAGTTTCATCCAGACAAGTACGAACATAACTGTTTCTATGAGCACTCACTCATAACTACTGTTATGCCACAAATCATACTTCTGCAAGCTCAGGGCATACAAAAGCTATAAATCCTATTTTTTCCCCTCAAAGGAAGGGTGTGGCATTCCCAGAAACTTTCACAGGAGTTCTGGTCGCTAACTGAACTACTTTTGCAGTTGTTTGCTTCACTTTTCTGACGCGGAACACTACTGACAAACGCCTCCATCCACTCACAGTCATTGCAGATACTACATTCACCGGCCTCTCATCAGGTCCCACCCTGAACGGTAACAAACAGTTACAACAGTTGATCAAGTCAGAGATGTCTGGGACCTGCTTCTCCTAGATTTCTCTTTAAGGTTTGCAACTAATTTCCATGCAGCCATTCAGACGTACTTAAACCTTCTAATCTATTGTTAAAGTACAGGTGTGCATCAACCCCATGCTGTCTTATTCCAGAAGTCAGAACAGCTCGGGAACAACGGACCTCCCAACGAACCGTAAAAAGCTGCTGAACTTCTATCTGGTGCCACAGCCTCTTGCTCAAATCCTTGTATGTTACTGAAGTAGTCTTTTCTTTAACCCTCCTGTTTTCCAGTAGTCTTCCCTATATTCCTGGGCCAACAGGCCTGCCTTCTACCTCGGTATCACCCAAAGCGCTGGCAACGACTGCTTCACTTTGCCTAACACCTCAGTAAACAAACCAGTTTTACTTTATACTTCATGTTGGCTGTCAGCCACCCTCCATGTTCCCAGGCAACGATGAGCTGATGTATCGGCAATAAAACCTAGCTGCTACTTTGGGGGAGCTGAAACTGTGAATCTCTCTTTAGATAACAGGTAATGGAGGTGTCCTCACACTCGCACACGGGACAGTCTTCTAGTCCGCTGTGTCACTGTGAGCTGTTTCCTGAGCAAAATGGACTATATTAAGTTCTCATAAATTATTTTGACTGCCTTCTCCTCTCTTTACCAACTAACCACACAGAAAGGATGGAGACACTGGTTTAGATCCTCAGGATGATTTGTTCACACTGAAGAAATAAAAACATGTGTCTTAGGTGTCTCTGCTGGTGCTATCCATGGGTTTTGTCCAGACTGATCTATTAGCTTCTTTATTTTGACTCTACAGTTTTTACATCTTCCTTAAACTCAGCCTGTGTACAAGTTAAGTGATGAGATCTGCCTGATGGCTCTTAGATTTTTCATTTCCAGTTGCGTGTGTGCCTTTTCCCAGTTACTACGTGATGTTTTGAAATGGATTCATCAAAGCGCACACTTCCCCGTGCAGACACTTTACATCTGCCTGGATTTGTTTTCAGCTGAACAGCAACGTGCTCCCACAGCAAGAAGTTGGAAGTGGTTTCCAGTGTGGAATCACGAACACACCACCTGTGTCAACGTTGATCTTTTCAATTCATTTCTGATAAAGCCTGAACAACAACAAAAAACCCATGCAAAGATAAGTGATGGAAACACATATATCTGTGGAAAAATAAACCTCTCCAACCTGCCCAACCGTGTCTGCATCTTCATTACTACTGCAGCGCTGAGAGCAGGCTTGCAATTATACATTCACTCTAATAAGACTCTCAGCAGTCCTTGTCCAAAAAAGAAGGCAATCTCTCAGTCACATAGAAAGCGTGGAAACTGCGGGAGTGCTGAGATCTACTTGGGTGAGGAGAAGCAGAGAAGGCTGAAAACAAGTTCAGCAGTCTTGACATTGTAGTGTAATCACTGAAGACATATTTCCCATTAAAATCCTCGATAAGGGTGGGCATTTGACTCTCTCCAGTCCCTAAGAGAGGCAGTGCCATTTCACCGCTCTCCTAATCCACTTTACAGGTATAAAAAACCAACCGGCAAATCCCCCACTACAGACATTATAAACAGTCTGCTATGTATTTGCTGTGGAACAGCTACAGAGACACTTGCTGAGATCATTCAACATCTTCCAACTAGTTAAAACTGAATCACAGGAGACTTCTTTGGGATTTTCGCCAGTCAAGTAAGAATCTGAAATCAAGTTTATGCAAAACAGTCTGTCCCACATCACCTTTGCTTTAGGTCTCACACCTCACCAGACTGCATTCTGCACCTTTTCCTAGTCTCCAAAAAACCCTAAAATATGAAAATCCACTCGATACCCTCTTTCCTACAGTAAAACAGACTGGACAGTGCAAACTGCTGGTTCTGGTTTTCTACAGCTTAGCACAGTCTCTCACTCCAAGAAGAAATAGTTGAATTACGAGCAAGGCTCCTACAGGAAGAAGGCGGCAGAGGAAAGGACAGTGCCTGTCAATACCTGTCATTTCATCCAAATCTGAGTAACTGACAAGCACATACTGTCTGCACAGAGACACACAGCAGAAGGAAAGCAAAACCTCTAGCTAGCACCTCTAACAACACCTTCCGACGGTCAGAAACACTGTTCAGCCCTCAGTTAGTCGGGTGTTTCTGGCGACACCTGTCATCTCTTACAGATCACCGATTCAGGTGGACACATGATACATTTTCTCAGAACATGTTTATGAAGCAGCCAACCTGATAAAAACCCTCCAGCCAGGCAAGGTGTCTACTTCCTTCCCACCTTTTTATCTCTTCCTCTGCCATTTGCACTCAGAAAGATCACTTTCATTTTCCAAGGATGGCAAACCACTGCTAGCACTGCAGCTTAGCACATCTGTAAGAGCAGCAAAATCTTGCACCAAAAAGAGCAAAAGAGCACCAAAAAAAATCAGCTGCCTGGAAGAAACGCATCTACTTCTTTCACACAGCTAAGCAATCCACTTAAACCTAGCTTGAACATCACACACAAATTGCTCTGCCCATGCTGCCAGCTCATCCAGAACCGCATGGATCTTCTGAAGACTGAGGCTGTTCTGTAAGGTCTCCTCAAATCAACCATTATTATGTTTTTGCCTTCAAAACCAAAACCAAACCACCGCAAACACAAAGCAAAACCCACACTTCCCATTCCGACCTACAAAACAGCTACACACAGAGTTTTCAGCTCAGCGTTTAAAAATCTCACCCAGCTTTTTTCTTGTTTTCCTACAGCAGAGCCAGTGAAACTCACTGCCTCTGTCAATCTTCTCCTCTCTCCATCATGTTCTGCAGGCACATTCCACCTCATTATACCAATCCCACAGTACTCTGTGAAGAACTGTGTGTGGCAGCTCATTCCAGCCTGTGCCTCCAGGACTGCGTAAAGCAGCAACTCTCCAGCTTCTTGAAAATGCAGCCTTACTTCTGTTGTCTGTCCTGGCCATGGTACCTTCCATTCCTCACAGCTCCCTAGGATTCACCTAACACGGAGCATGGCCCAGGAGTGCCAGGCTTCACAATTGTTACCTGGGACTTGAATCCTCCAGGGATGAAGGGCGAGAAGCAGCAGTAATTATTTGCCATGGGTGTTTCCAGACTCTGGGGAAATGCTCACTGTCAGCAATTAAAAATAGCTGCTGCTACAGTGACAAGTGGAAATATCTGCCTCTAGCAACGACTGCTGCTTGTAGTTCTCCCCCCGGACAAAACGCACTCTTAGGTCTTACCTGCGTCTTCCGAGGCCTAACTCCAAAAATCTCATCCTCGAGCTGCACAGCAGAAACACTGTCTGTATGAAAAGTCTGGATATATTTGCAATTTGAAAGTGGAAAAAACCCTTGGATGCATTTCAGTAGTTTCATTACTTTAGTAACTACCGAAAACAAGTAGCTAGAAACAAACATGTGCAGGAATAAAGAATAAAGCAACTGATGCTGCTCTGGGAACAGCTGCTCTTGTGTCACCTTCTCACAGATCCCTCATAGATTTGTCCGTGACAAAACCACACTATTTTTTTTCTCACTGCAAAAGCAAGTAACTTATCTCCTCATTGACATTTGCAGCCACACCAATTTCTGCAGCACTGTAAAATGGAAGCAGAAAGGGTTAAAATGATTTTATGTGGCCAGCCTTATCACGCCAACCGCAACTGCTGACAGAAAGACAAGTTTAGTGCTACCAAGAAGCATTTCATCTATTCTTGCAAAACATAGCATGAGCTGCATATAAATCAGACCACAATGATTCATAGCCCATTTGTCGTGACAGCACGGATGTTTTTAAGGAAAATGGGGCTTTTTCTAGGTATACTTTTGCTATTACGTGCAAGACTCAAATTCTGGCTAACTATGGGCAGGTGAGAGCCTCCATCATCTACAGAAAACCTGAGTCACAGTGAGCTGTGCCCACTCACACGACTACAGGCAGTCAGTGTGAAAATTCTGCATACAAAACGTTCATCCCTACCAAAACATGCGTCCTGCACGCACTGCAAAAGGCAGCAAGATAACACAGCGTTAAGGCTGAGCAGCGTGTTGGTCTTTGCACAAAGTACCAGCTTTGTAAATTTGATTGGCATCTTCTGTAGACAAAATCTTTGTCTAAGATTTTCCTAGAGCCTCTTGGAACATTCTGCACTAGAACGCTCTCTTTAGAGGCAGTTACAGCTGCTCTTCTTTAGTCACAAAACTGCCGTGAAAACATTTTCCCCTGGAATTACCAGGAACCATCACTCACACTGCATGAGCAGTACAAGAAGAGTGAAGAAGGAAAGGTCAATACCAAATCCATGTCACAGTCATGCACTGCACTCCAACGATACAATAAACAGAAATGTGATTGATAGAGTTCAAGGGCCAGAAAGACCACAGTGCGCACATTCCACGTCAGAAACATCAGAGAATGACATCAGGTGTCACCAGATGGTTGCTGCAGACTTTAAGATCGTGGAGTCCAACCATTAACCTGGCTGTGCCAAACCCACCAATAAACCATGTCCCTAAGCTCCAGATCTACATGACTTCCAGAGACGTCCAGCAACGGCAGGTCAACCACTGCCCTGGACAGCCTGTTCTAACATCTAACACCCTTTTCGATAAAGGAATTTTTCTTAATGTCTAACCTGAACTTTCCCTGGCACAACTTGAGGCTATTTCCTCTTGGCCTATCACTTGTTACTTGGGAGCAACACCCACCTCTCTACAATATAGCTGCATACTAAAAAAAGAAACCTCCTTCTGGAGCCAACTTTTCAATAAATAAAAAGCTTTGTATGCAGAAACGAGCTCTGCAGTAGTCCTGATTGCAGCAGACTATGTTCATGGGTGCTACTAAACATGTAGTGCGTGGTCGAGGAAAATGTGAATCAAATGCAATTACATCACTGTGTTCATTCAAGAATTTATGAAAAAACATCTTATTTACCCTTCACCCAGATCTGAGCTGTCACCGCAGCTCTCTGTGTGGCACACCGGCACTATCCAAGGCTTTAATTACAAAAAAAATCGAGAAATGTCATGGTTTGCCTTGCAGTAAACAGAAATCAACCTATGATCACTTGACATTCAAAGCCCTTCAGAATCTGCTCCTGTAAACCTGTAAAAAAACAGGGATTTACCTGAAACCAGCACATTCTGTGAAAACGGTTGGAAATCAGCTTTTTTCATGCTATAAAACACAAACTAGGCAGATAACACCTCAAGCAGGAAAAGTAGAAGCTTAGAAATATCACAGCCATAGCAATTCCACCCATATTCTGCTCCTACATAGGCAAAATTAGAAGATCACTTCATTTTGCTTTTTAAAAACCAAATTCTCTGCTCCTTAAATAAACTAAGGCTGTCTGGAGACTGCTGGCAGGTCTTTCGATTTATAACATGTTGTTCAAAAAATGGGGGTTCTACAGGAGACTTCTAAAGAAATATTTCTCTAGATGAGCTGCAAAGAAAAAGGCGTCCCGCTTAATGGAATCAAAATGTTCATTTTGTGTTCAATTTAACACTGCAAATGCATTTGAGCCAGACAGCAATGGTGAGAGTTTGGCTTTGGGTGTTTCAACTCCCTCTTCTGAAGTGTGGCAATGCCTTGTGGATGCCAGGTGGACCCAGTCATGGGTATAAGAGGATCCAAAGACACAACTTCAAGCATCAGGAGTAGCAAAACGTTGTCTCCAGACTCAGGCTGGCAAGCCTGGTAGTTCTGGCTGACAAAGCCCAGCGTTCACTTAAAAAATAATTTAATCTTTGAGTACTTTACTTTCTCAGAAATAATATTTTTAAATGTTGTTATATTAAAACATCCTAATTTTTCATATCTGCCCTGATATAGAGCAAAAATGAAATGTTTCAATGTTAGAAGTTTTCGTAAGAAAAAATTTCAGAAGGAGAACAGATAATTATAATCTCTTCAAGAAACTTCAAGGAAGACCCTTTGCTGCAAGTAAGGAGGAAAAAACATCCAAAAATATCATTTGTTTCCTTGTTCCACTGACTTCTGTAATTTCAGTATCTGCATGGCAACCATACATTAATGGCTAAAGAAATAAAAAACTAATAAGAGACAGGAACAGCAGCTGTACGGTGTCTAACAGCCTCACTGCACTTGGGAGCAACCCGAGATCTCCCGCTCTTCACACAAAATCACACAGTCATTCCTCAAACATCTGCCTACAACAGCCAAAGCTGGGAAGACAGGAGCCGCTTTCTGCCACGGTAGTAATTTTTGGTGAATAGTTAAATATATTTATTATCCTGCCCTATCTCTATTTTGAAGGAAGTGAAAAACATACGTTTAGAAGGTTACTTTAGAAGAACCTGCTCTGATCACTAGAAGATCCAAAGGACTGCTCTGCTTTAAGCCCCACATCCAGGTAACTACCAGTGCTGCTAAAAGAAACCAAGATGCTTCTTTTTCGTTCAAATATCTCACTTTCTCCCTTTAAAAAAGCTTCCCAAAGTGTTGCTTCTTTAAACTTCAGGACTTTAGAGTTAAAGAACATGAATACATCTTCCTCAAGCTATATTGCCTTTGTCGTCATCCTCGGGTGTGCTTGTCCGACTGCAAGCTCTGTAAGACTTTGTTCATTAGTGAAAGTGGCCCAAGGCAAGTGAAGTCCAGAGCTTTCACAAGCTCACCTGGAGAACTGCCGTGCAGCCTGAGGTCACTGCAGTCTGCAGCACACAGAAGGCTGAGGGCATGGTACTGCTTGGGTGGGCAGAAAGTTCCAGCTCAACAGGCGACTGTATCTGAGACGTGCTTTCTCGTCTCTACTGAGGCCCACGGTCTACTGCAAGGGCACGGCGGCCAGATCGGCTACCAAAGGTCACTACACACTTTCCATGGTGAAGGGAACCAGCGGGAGCACTCGGACGCAGATTGGAGACCTCTGACCAGAACACAGTTCTAAAAACAGCCCCAACAGTTAACCCACTCTAGATTCTGCCCACAGAGGCAAGAAATCCTTCCCAGTAGTAGCAGTTTACAAACAAACAGTACTTTCAGGCGTAATGAGCAAACTCCTGAGTAGTCTCTCTTCCACAAGGACTGTGACTCTCCTTCTTTTTACTTCTGAGGAAGGACAGTGTGTGTCTTCAGCTAGAGTATCTGCGTGCTTTAGAGTTGCTCTGTCTTTACTCAGAACATCTTCGGGACTGAGAGTCTCTTCTCCAGAGAGCATTTTCTGGGTAATGCATCCCACAAATACCACACATGACACAGAAACAATTCTTACTGGGAAGCCTGGAAAAGTAAGTTCTGAAAAATGCGGCTTTCTGGTTGCTACAGGAACATCTCATGAGAAGCCCTTTAAATTTAAACACTGCCTCCACAGACTTCTGGGTCAAGGTAAAAAGCACAGACAAGCTCTTCAGAGGAATCCAGTTTGTATTCAGCAGGGGGACGAATGCAAGGGGAAAGGTGAAGTTTTTAGCTATTTCCATCATGACTTCTCACTTGCTGTGGTCTGTCCTACTTTTCCCTTCGCCACCCAGAAGTGTGTCTTCTGAGGAGAGAATTTTCAGTTGCCCCTAAGGGAAAATTCCTAATAATTTCTCATCTACCAGCAATATCTCTTCACCTTCTTTAAAAAAAATGCTTTGCTTTGCAAAAAGGTATGTTTGTAGGAGGAAGTTTGCACCTCCTGAGATGAGACCAAGCACAAAAGAGCCATTTCCAGTTTCTCATACGTGGGGAATCACCACGCACGGAAAGTGCACGAACTGAGAAAGTGCAGAGTGAACACAAAAATCATTTGCGAGGCAGTGGGGGATTGTAACAGGAATTTGTATTTATTTGCCTCTAAAAGTACCTGATCTCTGGTGTTCTTATGCTCTTAAGGTCCAGCGCTGGCAACAAGCAGACTGGGATTGTCTTTAGAAATGGAGGAACAACCTCCGAAAAGGAGCCGTAAAGCATCAGCCGGTGGATTTTTGGCAGCAGCCTGGTTCCAGAGGAATGTTCCGATAATTTGCCTCTTGTCAAACATTGATTTTTGCAGTTCTTCCCAGAAGTTACCAGGTATCTACTCTTTGGAAGAGAATGAAAACCAAAGCTTCTACTTCATCCTGAAGTGGTGCCTCTTACCAAATCTTTGAATAAGTATGTTATACACGCAAGGCACTCCACAGAGCAAATTCACAGTAGTCTGAGAAATTCCAATCCAATTTCATTTCTTAGAAGATGTTCTAATTATCCTACTTGGAAATGCAACAAACTCATTAGTGGTTCTTAAAAACTAACTGTAAACCCACACAGGTGTGGTACTATGACGTCGGCCATCACAGACCTTTCTAGAGTGTGACATTTTGGTGTCATTCAAGTGCCCAGTAACCAAGGAAATGAGTGAAATCAAAGTCCTGATTATACAAAAAAATCCAGGTAAAATGGAAACTGCTGTGGCCTATTTTTTTCCATTGTGAAAGGAAAAAGAGGTGAATGATCCCATTTACTCGGTGACAATAGATGGCACTCACCTGTAATTAGGCCCACCATTGGGTATTTGCATTTGTAATCAGAAACAGAATTAAACAGACTTAGCTGTAATGAACTGTTACAGAAACAGCTGTCCCACGATTTGTGAGGTGAGAGGACTATCGCCACAAGAACAGAGATGTTACTCACAAATGAAAAGTGACGGAGCAAAGCTCATGAATAAACCCAGCATCAAACGCTGTGGAACGAGGCAGCGCTAAGAAACCTCATCACGAAAGCTGCCCACTTCCCACAAAGCCGCCAGTTTGCTGACCTCTTGCTCACAAACAGAGATGCTGTCCACTGACTTCAACGGAATCGAGATCGTTACAGTGCACTGACCTCCAGCTTGTCGCAGTTAGATCCTGTTTATTTTCAACACTCCTTTCTGTCCTTGCATTTGCCACCAGACCCGGTCTCTTCCAGGTGTCACTGCTCCTTTACTCACATCTGTACGATTTCTGAAGCTTTCCTCGTAAGAGAAGTAGTTTATCAAACATGTTTTCAGAAGTGTCACACCTGCCGCCTGTAAACAGTCTGGGGTTGTTGTCGTGTGGGTTTTTTTAAACCAGTATGTAGTCGACATCTGCCCGATGGGGAAGAACTTCCCAAAGGCAGCGGTGAAGCTGATCACACAGAGCTCTGTTGGCACAGCTGACAGGAGGCAATGCAAAACCCCAGGAAGGAACAAGACTTCACCCAGCAGTTCCCATTTAGGAGGATGATAGATGACCAAAACAGTTGGTCTTCTCCAGAGAGTGACCAGCCCAAAGAAATGAACACTCACACCTCACTGTACAGGATCAGAACTGCCAGACAGTTCAGTACCAACCAACCACACCAGCACAAAGAGCTCTTTCCGTCAAGGAGAGTTAAGCAGAGCATCTCTGTGAAGCAGCAGGACAACAAGGAAGCTCCCAAGCCAAGGCCACACTGAGACTGCAGCAGGGACAGTGGAAAATAGCCTACAAATAAAATCTTCAAATATTTATTTGCTGATTGTCTGTCTTGAACAGAGCTAAACATGCTCTATAAAACCATCTCTAGGCAAGGCCTATCCAAATATTTGATGCTTTAAAGCACCCCGAATCCAGGAAACCTGGACTAGTGTCAGTCACCTCTGCAGGAACTGAGCCTGTAATCGCTCTTATTTACCCCAAACACAAAGAGCTTCACAGAATCACAGAAGGGACCTCGAAAGACCATCCCGTCCCATCCCCCTGCCACAGCAGGATCCCCTAGATCCAGTCGCACAGGAACAGTCCAGGTGGGTTTGAAATGTCTCCAGAGAAGGAGACTCCACAACCCCCTGGGCAGCCCCTGCCAGGGCTCTGGCACCCTCACCATGAAGAAGGTCCTTCTCACATTGATGTGGAACCTCCTCTGTTCCAGCTCACACCTGCTGCTGTCCCTTGTCCTATCATTAGATGACACTGAGAAAAGCCTGGCCTCAGGAAAACTGCTCAAGCTCTTTAGAAAAGGCTCTTTTATATCCCTGTGTCAACAGCAGTCTCCTTGAGCTGTGACGAAGCATCAGCTGAAGCAAGTCAGTAATACTTTAATACCAGACAGACCAAAGGAGAGCTGTAGAACGATGAGAAGCCCGCCCTGTCATAAGTGTTAGGTGGCCAAACTAACATCCAGAATCAGATTCCTGTAGCTTCATGCAGAAGCTCAGGTGAGGCTGACCTTAACCCTTTACACACACAGTCAATTTAGTGCCTGGCATGAACCTTCCTATGCTGCAAATGAAGAGAAAGAAGCACAATCACACCCCTTTTAACAACCTTACAGCCGCCCCATCACTGAGTAGCTGATCCTGTCAGAGCTCTTCCCTACCTGCTGAACTATGAGAGGAGCTCCATAATCTAACGATGAGAGAGTGCTAGTTTTCAATTCTCTCCATTTACTTAAGAGAATTCTTTAACGAGGAAAGCTTTTATTTCCTATTCTTTAATGAGGGAAGTTTGATAACTGGGTGTGATCAGTTCCTTCATTCAGGCTGACGCAGATCCTCCACAAGAGCTGTGTGTTCTACTTTCTGAACTGTCGGCCATCTGACAGCTGTTTGTTCTCAGCCCGGTGTGCCCTGTCCATTCCTCCTCCCTTCGCAGTTGTTTGCTTTCAGATTATGAACTCATTAGAGCAGGTGTTTCTCATAGAAACCAAAGCAAACGGACAGGAGGAAAAACAGCCTTCAGCTGTAGATCTTTGTCTTGTTGGGCAGCACAGAAGTGGGAGTGATTGTTCCCAACGAGCAGGACTTGGTTATTTTCCTGCAGCTCTTAAATGGAAACTCAGCAGACAGCAGCAGTTAGCCTCCGGTTTTCCTTCAAACGTTGTGCAGTCACCATCATCACATTTATTTTTAATACGCAGTTTTTACAGTCCTTGGAAACCAACCCCTGCGTGTAAATCACGGCGCTAACTTGTAATTACAGGTTGACCTAGTTAACCAAAAATAAACCTCCAGACAGGTAGCGCTGACAGGAGCATCGCACCTCTAACAGAGGAGAGGGAAAACTGCAGAATCTGACCGTAGACGTCAAGAGTAAAAAGAAAAAACAGCGCCAAGCCCAGACGTCAAACACAAGTCAGAAATCTAACAGGAATGTCCTGTGGGGAAGAACCTGGGAGGGGTGATCTCTGCCAACTGTGCTGTTAACTCCAAAGTGCATTCACCTCCTCAAACGCTCGATGAGATTTACCCTGGTATCTTCTCTTCATTATCCAGCTATTCTTAGGAAGCCATGACAGGTGTGTCATCCCAGAAGTTCACTTTTCCATACCTTTCTTTCCTCCTTTAGGATAAGCAAAGAATGGGACAGCTGTCACTCAGCAAAGCCTTCTCCAACAAACATGATGGACAGGGTAATACCACTAAAACAAGAAACAGTGTTTAGCTGAGGAGCTGGGATGAGAGCTGAGGCCAGAGAAGAAACGGGATTTAAGAGTTCACTAGTGTAAGCAAGGAATTGCCCTGACTGCATCCTGAGAGGGGGCACTGAGCTCTGCCAAGAGCTAGAGAAGGAAGGAAGGTTCACCCATCACATCAGAGATGAAATAAGGCTGAAATAAAAAGAGCAAGCGTGTAGATCATTGCACAACCTAAACTGAAACGATAACAAAGGCTTTTGCGAAGAGAAATCCACCATCCTGTATAGAACAAACAGGCATTCACATCCTCTGGCCATTTGTTTGCATTACCCAAGGGCTGGAGTCTTTGACGACACACTCGTAATTCAGCAGTGACGAGTAAACAGAATTTGATGGATGTCTGACTTACAGATCAGTTCTGTATGACACGACAGGTTAACAGGAAGCTGCTTTCTCTAAGAAAGCCAGTCAAAGTTGCATACCGTGGAGAGCACGGTGGCAACATCAGCATACACTAATCCTAACCCCAACTCCCTTGTTCATGGACACCAGCACAGATGCCAGCACTGGCTTCACTGCTTGTCAGCAAGGCTGTAATTTAAACCCATTTCCAGCCAAACCAGTACCATTTCCACAGGCATCCAAAGATCAAGTGGTCACTGGCCAGAACACCACCACCTTTTGTTATTGTCAAGCACTGTGTGCTGCAAAGCTGCAGCCTGATGCTAGCTGAGCAAAAAAACCACAGGCCATTTCTTAACACACAAATGCTGCTTCAGGCCTGAGGATCTTCCAGGTGGAGGAAAGCAGTTGTCTGAAAGAACTGCTCTGAGGTTAGCTGGACTGTACTAACATACATCACTAGAGGAAGGAGAACCCTCTGGTGCAGAGCAGAACATTGGCAAGACGAGATGTTATAACATCTTTAGCCTTTTTAAGACAGCAAAAGACAGGTAATTGTCTCCCACAGAATAACCAGAGCAGAAGAGCTCTGTTTGCCAGAAATCCAGAGCACAAGTGTTTCCCAGGATCCAAAATGGATTTCCCTAAGGTATTTGGTACAAGGTGTTGAGGTTCAGACTTGAGAGACCAAGGATTAATTGCAGGGCGGGAAAGGGGGAGAGGGAGTAAAATGGGGTTTTCACAGGTATCTGGAAGTGTCACAGTTTCTGTTGAGCTTCCTCAGTTTATTGTAAGATCCAGGGTGTGTTTGGGCCGGGTCATGTTGTCTTCCACGCAAACATCTGGAAGCACACTGCGTTTTGGGAGGCACGTGTCTCTGAGCACTCCCTTGCACGCGTTAGCTACCGCTTCAAGCTTATGCAACCATCAGGGCTGCTAAAAGAAAAGGCCTTACACCCACCACAACCAGCTGCACATCCCATAAAGCTTCTAGCTACTGACTTTTACACCTTTAAACAACTTGTTTCATCAACATATTCATTTGCAGCTGAATCAGTAGGCAATGGTAAGTGCTAACTTTCTGTTGACAGAGGCTGTGCATCCACAAACTATGTCAGTGTTAGAGCATGTTTCACTGAAAGGAGCCACAGGAAGAAATGCAGTCAAACACAGAAAATTACCAAGCTGCTTCGCCTCTCAAACAATTCCTTCTCCAATGAGTGAGTTCTGTGAAGACAGACAGGCCCTGCTCTTTTCAGAAGCAAAGCTGTCTAATGCTCTGGTGGGCACAGCTGCTCCGGGCAGCGAATGCTGTTGTGCCTTGACACTACGAAATGTCAAGACAAAAAATGCATCCGACTCACAAGTAAAACTCCTAGAATTCACATAAGACAATCCAGTAACCTTACACGCCCTTGATGTTTTCTTTTGACTGTGCAAAACTAGTAAGTCTTCAAGGTCCCCCCTGCTCATTCTTCTATACCAGACTGGTATGGCTACTACTGGCTGGCTGGCCTCAGTACCTGCTGACCTCCTGTTCGTTTACCTTTTGTTTTCCCCTTCACTTGTTCTTTCCATGATGACTATTTCTTCTGTTCATTCAGAGGTCTCCTACATGTACAACTACCAGAGCACAATTTTCTCAGAGAGTATTTTTTACAGGAGCACTTAACTACTTTCCAGTGTTCTCCAGCAATAGGAAATGAAACCCTTGCTCTTGTCATTTCTTACTTCTGATCAAATTTATTAACCTAAAGCTCATAACCCACAAGGGTCTAAAACCATGTTTCAGCTTAAACACGCATCCCCGTACGTCATGATAGTCCTACAGCTAACATCCGACTTTCTGAAAATCTTTTAGTAAAGTTTCTATCCTCAGTTTCATCCAAACCCCAAAGGTCAGGCTCCATCTTTGCTCACCACGTGTGTCAGGAACTCACAGCTACAGAGTTAGAATGTTCCTAGGTTAATGTGTGACCAGCTTGTGGTTTTTTTAGTCGAAAACTCAACTCACAGGCACTTGGCCTGCAGAAACTCGGCACGTGACAACTTGAATACAACTCTGAAGGAACTTCTATGCGGTGTGTGGAATATCTGTTTCCAGCAGCACACTACTGTAGAAGAAGAGGGTGCACATTGAACAAGGGGATTGCACACAGGACAAAAGATCAATCGTGTTGCAAAACTGTACTCATGTCCATGGAAAGCTGCAGGCATCACTTTACATGTTAGAGGTCAATGTGGAAGCTCTGCAGCAACTGCACACTCTCTGACACACCTAAGGCTGACTTCTGCTGGAACGTGTCAGTACATCAGGACTAACGAAACACTTGGGTTAAGAACATCCGCCGGTCACTGTGCTCTCAAGTTCACCACCTCACCCACCCTCCCAAATACAACAACAAAATTCAACTGCAGCTTTCTGAAAGGACCAGTCTACTTAAAGAGCTGGATTACTGCATGAAAATACCTCACTTGTTGGAGCTGCAAGTCTTACTGAAAGGAATGCCCGGTGTTTATTAGAAGGCAATTTAAATTCAACTGCTTCCTCTGCAAAAAGAATTGTTACTAAGAAAATGATTCATTTGAAAAATCCACATAGCTGACATTACAGAGGTAGAATAACCCAAATCTGCAGGACTTCACAAACATGACTGGGATGCACCATTGGCAGATAATTAATTACTCTGTAAAAGAACCAAGAGAAGTTCTGTAACCTAGGACAGTCTATGTCTTATAAACAAGTTTTAAAATTATTTAGAATATTGCACCCTCCATCCCAGTATTTTATCAAAGACTAGTGAACACGACTGTGCACTCATTTTTCTCTGCAGTAAAGATAAGTCTCTCTCCTGGACTAAACCCGGGCAAGAGACAGAGGGCAAGTCTTCCCTCATTTGTTCACATTGAAAATTCTGCTATAAACACCAGTACATTGAAGAAGTTGTGCTTTTGTTGAGGACAGTGTCTTATAAAAACATGTTTCCACAGGAATAATCTTCAATGAATTATACAGCCAGAAGCACAAATCCAAATCTTTTATCACTTAGCTGTAATCTTAAAACTTGCTGTTTCTTCACCAAGTTCCTAAGATGTTGCAAGAGAAATAAGCCACCATTAGGAGGTGGCCACTCTATTAGAAAGCATAGGCTAAACCAAGAGGAAAATAACAAAGCAGGATGAAAACATCCCATGAGATGGTAAAGGTCATGAACTTCTACTTCTGAACCACCTTTAAGGACTTTCTGAAAAAAATAAGAACAAAACAAACAACTGTTTCTATAATTATCTGGCATTTAAGGCAGCTCCCAGCATACTTGTTAGATGTTCCATACAGCATCTGTGTTCAATGTTCAATTAAAGAAGAGAGGACTGTGCACAAGAAGTAACCTGATCCATATCTCCCACCTGTAACCACAAATACTCTCAAAACTCAGATCTTATAAAATCCCATCTCATGATTGTGTCTACCAACTGTAGTCTAAGGTTGGAAGAGATTATAATCATTTGAACTCCTGATTAATGACATCTGAAACACCAATCAATAATATAAATTAAGGAACTCTAGAAGACACAGCAAGAGCTGTTTCACTTCCCACAATGCAAACGGTTCCCTGCCTCCTGTCAAACACAGCAAATACTTTCCCATCTTGTAATTCCCAGCACACTGGGTTCTCTATGTAAAATCCAGCCTGCCATTCCCTTCTGTGCAGGAACAGCCTTTGCTGGCAGGCAGGCAGGCAGGCGCCTGGATCAAGGCAGGCGAAGAGGGCAGCTACAGGGAAGTGGCAAACACAAAAACCTTGTTTTCTAGATGCAGCGTGCTGTGAAGTATCAGTGGCCAGATGGATTTGCAGCCTAGGGAGAGGGACTGTGTCTGGCTAGAAAGCACCATGTACAGCCTACTGCATCGATAAAGACAAACATGACAGATACATCAGTATTTCTATGCAAGTCTTCTCCTCAGCAGATGAGGAGGAACAAGCTATATCTATAGCAACCAAGAGTGGGGAGGGAGGGATAAAAACCCCTAAACCTTTGCATCACTAGCCTCCCTATGGCAAGCACTTAATAGCTCATTTTTATTGCTAGTTGGCTGAAGCCTCATTAAAACCATGGACAGCTGATTTTAATTCCTTAATAAACAGAGTGTGAGGACTGCTCTGATACTCTCTGTGGCTGCTTTTGTTTCTTAAGGTAATTATGTGTTTTGTCGTAGAAAAAATAACACCAAGAAGAGATTCCTTAGGGACAGCTAGTTCAGCTTTCACTCTGATCTTCACAACCAGTCCAGACAGGAATTAACTGGGGAAACAAGAGGAAATTCTCCAGGTTACAACCTTCCTCACTTACAGTGAGTTTCAGATAAATACTGCCAGTGCAGTGAGACTGGCTGTATGAGCAGGTACCACTAGAGACACCTCTGCCACGGGTGTCTTGAGTGCAAGGAAGGGGCTGCCAGGGACGTGGCACAGGAGAACCACACTGACCTCAAACACATGCGGTTTCTTTTCAGGATCCCTTCCTTTCAGTGGGGTCACTGGAGCAGCGGGAGACGTTTAAGTGAAGACAATATCGAGGACGAGGTTGCTCGTGGAATATCTCAACAAGAGGCTGTTCAATGGCCTTCACTGGGCAGCACTGGGGTATTGTCATACTCCTCTAAAATGGCCCTAACTAGGAGCCAGTGACAACGTCCCCCTCCAGCGGGAGTGAGGGGCGGACACCATGGAAGGCTGAGCGGGGTCTGAGGGCTCGTGGCCAGGGGCTCTTCCAAGCTTTCCAAACGCGTTCGGAGGGCTGAATCCACCCAGCTGGCGAACGGAGGCTGCATCTGGCTGCTTCTCTACTGCGACCTTAGGGGCATCGCGATTTTAGCGTGCGGGGACACTCTGTGATCCCTCAGAGGGGCCCTCGTGGTCCTGCCGGAGCACTCAAAGGTGTCCCCGCCGGGACAAGCAGCGAGGGCCGGGGCGGGCCTCGGGGCTCCAGAGACTGGCAGAGAGAGGCAGGAGCCAGGCCTCGTCAGGGGCGCGGAGGCGTTCGGGGGTATCCGACGGGCAGGGACCCTCCGCAGGTGCCGGCAGGGAGGAGCCAGAAAATGGGCCCCATGGCAGCCGCCGCGGCCCTCTCGAGCCGCCTCGGCTGAAGCTGAAGGGCAGCAGCGAAAAGAGTGGAGGTGACGGTGCGACCCCTTCCCGCCCGCACCCCGCCCCACTCACCGATCCGCGCCTCGGCGGCGGCCCCGGCAGGGGGCGCTGGGCTTCGCGGGGCAGCAGCGAGGACCTGCGGCGGCAGCAGCAGCAGCAGCAGCGGGAGGACGGAGCCGAGCGCGCCCATCATGCCTGGCCCATCGCCGCTCCTGCCAGCCGCCGCCAGCCCCTCACTCCATGCCGCCCGCCCCACCGCCCTTCGCCTCCCGCAGCCTCTCCCTGGCTTCGGTGAGCGGCCGCCGCAGAAGATTCAACACGCCGGACAGCGACCGGCTCTGCCCTGCCCCGCCCGGCAGCCGAGGAGGGGCCGCTCGTCCCGCTCCGCCCCCCGCGCACCGCCCGGCAAGGTGCGGGCAGGGGATGGTTCCCGCGCACGAAACAGCCGCCACGCAGGCTCCGCCTCGAGCACTCTCCAGCTCTGCGCCGCCTGCGGAGGGTCCCTCTTCGCCGCAGAGGCGGGTCGCCGGAGAGCCCGTAGGACGGCCGCGAACGGCCCGGGCGCAGGGGAGCTGTCGGACGCGCCCGTTCCACACCTGCGCCCACGCAGAACTGCTGCCCTGATGCCGGGAGCAGAGCAGAAGGCTCCAGCCTGAACCCACCGGCCCCCCCTTGCTCCCCAGCCGCGAGCTGCATGATCCCCGCCTGAGCACAGGGCCACGGCCCTGGGCTGCGGATAGAGGCGGCTGCGGGCACGGCCGGTGAGATGGCCGGTCCCAGCCACCTCTGCCACCCCCACGTCTGCTTCGCCCCTTCCTAAAACAGATTCTCCTGCTCTCCCTCTTACTTGAGGCAAACAGCTCTAACTGCGCTCCCTGACGGGCCTTAGGGAGCTACAGTCGCGACACTCATTAAAGGAATCAACACGAGCCGGCAGGGTGTGAGGGCAGCCCAGAAGGCCAGGAGTATCCTGCGCTGGATCAAAGGAAGCGACACCAGCAGCTCAAGGGAGGAGATTCCCCCGCTCTGGTCTGCTCTTGTGAGACCTTCCCTGGAGTGCTGTGTCCAATTTTGGAGCCCCCAGTACAAAGAGGACGTGGAACTGTTGGAGTGAATCCAGAGGAGTGTCACAGGGATGCTCAGAGGGCTGGAGCACCTCTCCTATGAGAGAGACTGAAGGAATTGAGCCTGTTTGGCCCGGAGAAGAGAGGGGACAAGAGGAAATAGTTTCAAACCAAAAGAGGGAAGAGTTAAATTAGATTTTAGAAAGAATTTCTTCACTGTAAGGATGGTGAGGCACTGGAACAGGTTGTCCAGAGAAGAAGTGGATGCCTACTCCTTGGACATGTTCAAGGCTAGGCTGGATGGGCCTCTGGGCAACCTGGTCTAGTGAGAAGTGTCACTAACCCACCATGGAAAGGCAGTCGGAAGCAGAGGACTTTTAAGGTCACTTCAAACCTAAACAATTCTATGATTTGAAAGGACTGAAAGCTGTGATCACTGAAGGGACTTTGACATTGGCCAGAACCCACAGAGCACAGTAACCCTGGAAGAGCGCAGCAGCTCCTCCTGACACCTCAGTGGCGGCAGAAAGAACACTGCTAACATGTCCAAGACTGGGGTGGAGACAAGGAGTCCAGCCACCATGCTCAAGCCAGCTGGGACTTGCCATGGGATGCTCGGGCAGGCCTGGGGGCCCAGGTCAAAGTTTTGCCCCAGACTCTGAGCAAGGAGACTGTGTGGGTGCTCATGGGGAGGTGCTTGTGACTCCTGCTGCCCTGACAGAGACTTGTGGACTTCTAATATCTCAGTTTTGTTCTGTGGGAAAAGCAAGAGCCTCCATACCGAGGAAAAGGTGTCACAGTCTCTAGCAATGGTGCAAAGTTACCTCTTTTCCTTTGTGGTTGGTGACTCAGATTAAAAAAAAAAAGTGCAACGGGCAACATCTGATTCAGAAAATGGAAATAAAAGCAAGTGTCTACTGATATTGGATGGTGGTCACTGGCTCTGGGTTTACCAAAGGGTTGGTTGGTCTCTTCAGGCACTTCTGTCCTTGAGGTCTCTTAGATGGTTGCTCATGTCTTGCCGGGGCGTGGTTTCACTAATCCAAAAGGTCACTTTACCTCAGGAGAGTCAATGTTGACCACTCTGAAAGAAATCTGAGCACTGAAAGGGGAGAAACACAAAAGGAGGGAAGGGCACTCTATGGAGGAGACAAAGAACACCATGTGAAATGAAAGTGCTGAAACATAAACTAGTGTATTCTCAGGAGTTATGCAAACCATCTGGCTTTTAAAGGTAGTGGTAGGAACAGGAGAAAGGTCACAGGAATTAGCAGAGAACTGCGAAAGAAGCCATGGTAGGAAGGGAGTGGATGGCAGGCGCAGGGAGAGAACAACCTGTTTGTCAAAGCACAAAACAGCAGCCGTATCACGGGAAGTCACCACAGCTCTGCAAAGGCTGATTTGCATGGCTCCTGTGAATTCATGATAAACAGAGATTTGTTAAAGGAAATTACAATTCTTACAGTCACTCTGTGTGGAGGATTAGAGGAATAATGACATTTGTTGAAATGTGTGTGAAGCAATGTGAAAAATCAAGAGAGAAAGGGCATTTGTCACAGTCAAGGACAAATCCCTGAGTAAACAAGTTAGTAAATACGGGAGTGAGATGCCAAGGAAAAAGTAAAGTATCAATTGATAGGTGAAATGAGCTTTTGGAAATAACTCCAGTGGCCACTCTAGAGCTGGAAGATATAAGACATTCCCTACCCGGCTGTATTTTACAGCTTTATCACAGGCTGCACCCAGCAAAGAAATAGATCTGATAGATCTATCAGATCTGTCTTAAGGCCCCAGGAACAGACTGAAGTCAGTAGCATTAGGTGCAAAGAATTTTGTTAATGATGTGTAAAAGCTGCAAGACTTGAGTCTGTGTGCGAATTTGATGAGTAAGAGAAGCACAGTGTAACTAACATGTTGTGAAACGTGCAGGTTACTTGCAGTTTCCAAGCTGTTTTCTCAAGACATTTCCCAGGCCAAGGTTTTTAGTGGGTTGCATAATCCATTAAGCATCTGTGTTTAGGTCTGGCAACGTGGTGAGGTTGTTCTGATGGTGGTTTTTGTTATCAAGTTTTCAATAGGTTTCTGAACTGTGTAAAGAGAAGTCCTAAAGGAATAAATAAATCATTTGTGAAAGGCTAGAAAAATTCCTCAGTTGCTGAAGTCCAGGAGATTGCAGGGCTCAAGCAAAGCTGTAGGCCTCGATAATTTTGAAAAAGAATAGAAGAGGGTTATTTCTGAAAGGGTGAACGTAACACTTTTTGGAAAGAGATTGCAAACTAGTGAAGATACTGAATGGTGGCTGAGAGGGCAGACTATCACCTCCTCACTGCTGCTGTATCTGGAGGTGAATGTGAGGTGCTGTATGGACAAATGACACTGGAAATCACAGATCTGAACCTTTCATCGCAGAAAGTAACACACTGAAGTTATGCATTTCCTTACTTGTTGGAGCTGAGTCTCCTCACGACACCCATCTAGGTGTGAAGAACGCACTGGGCAAAGTGAAAGAAGAGCGCGATCACCTGTACGGTTTTACACGTATGAAAGATTTCCGTCCCTATCCATGGGAACCACCACTGAATAGGGGTTTATCAAGGAAACACTGTTCTGTTTGAAAATGCTGAGCCGTCTGCCTAAGGGGTTTCATGACAAACACACCCTGTAGCCAGGAAAGCTGCATGACTGGAGATTTTAAAATGTTTGCTGTGGCTGATTCAAAGATGGGATCTGACCACTGGACAAAGAGGTCGGCCTCTTTCTCAATTTCACTGGAGCATTCAAGATTCTATTAAAAGCCACCAGTCCTGCTAGAAAAGACATTGGTAGGCAGGAGTGGTTTATCGTGGAAGAGGCAAGAAGAAGAGTATGGGATTAATTTTATTAGTCTAAGACTGCTTGGAATGAAGCAGCAGGAGTAACGAATTTACAAGCTGAGAATGGAGTTAGCGATGGAGAAGGTGCCAAGATTACACGAATCAAAAAGAGAAGATAAACACGGTATGCAGTTAAATCAGAGCATTTCCAGAGAATAAATCAGGCATGCAGAAAGGGAGAATATGCTGAATTGTTATGTTTCTCTAAGTAATTAAATAATAGGAATTAAATGCTAAGAGTGTTTCATCACTGAGTACAGACCACTTCTGATATTAGTTCACACGGAAACAAGTCTGTTCTCAAGCATCAATCAATGGGTCACGCTAAACCGATAAACTAAAAACTGCCAGCTAGATTCCTTGATCTCTAGGTACTGCTCAGGCAGTTTCAGCCTCTGCGATCTTGAATGTGAGGATAAGAATTCCCCAGAGGCTGGGTGACCTGCGATGGGTGGATAAAGAATCAAACACTGCTGTTAATTCCAGCACAGATCAAATCAGGAGGCTGTAATCAGATCCTTTGATCAACCCTCTGATTTCATTGCATCAAATAGTCCTCCGTTTAATTGCAGATGGACTAGTTTTATGCCTCTTCTGTTTCAGTCATAACTGTTTCAATTCTAACAAGAGCAGACATCTGAAAAAGTGAAAAGACCACCCAACGTTCACTGAAAGCCAGCAACCTCACCTCTGAGTTCTTCCGTGTAAACATCAGACTCTCTGGGTCACAGATGTACCACACACCACGCAGGGTAACTGACTTGTCTGCTACTGTCCTTGGCTTTGAATGTTGTGTCAAGAATCCAGTGCAGATTTAAACACCTGAAGAGACACACTATTGTGGTCCTTAAACTGCACATTCCTCTAGCAGCTGCTGTGCCTGGGCAACTTCAAACTGCTGAGCCTGGCGACTGGCTAAAGCACCAAGAGAAGCAGCTTTCACTGTAAAACCAGTATTTTACATGCAGTGGGCAGGAGAGCCACAGGAAAACTGTCATCCTGCAGATCAAGAGCAATGGTCCACAGAGGCAATCTGAGGAGAGAAGATCAACTGTTTTTGTCTTTGTGTGGAACTGAGAAAAGACTGAGAGTAAAACCTTTGTCTCTATACTGTGTATTAGCAGTAGTAATCTTAAAGAACTGTGTCAGAAAGGACACTGCTTTTGCCATCATGACAAGTAAAATGAGCTCCCTTGGTTAAAGGAACTTTCCATTCAATGAGGTGGTAGAAGAATTTCAGTCACATTGTCATGAAATGGCCTGGAGCTACCACGTTCACCTTTGGCAGGGGTGTTGTTGGTTTTTATATTACTCTCTTATATTGGTCTAATTTGATTCACAGCCCCTAACAGACACTGTTTTTTTCCTTCAGGTTTTATTCTGAGGTTGCTACCATTTGCCTTTTTTTAACAGTCATGGCACACAGCTCATATTTAGGTTGCTATTCAGCTCCTACTCAGGTAACACCGTAGGCTGTTGGTAAGTGAGGGTGGGCACATTGAGAAACAAAAGCAAATATCACCAAACGGATAGATATTCTTTATTCTCATGGAAGCTGCGTGAGCACTAACAGCTTATAAAAGTGTTTAATAATTACCCCAAAAAGCAGGAAGCACGTGTCATTGCACATCGCAGAGAACGCAGGGGGAGGCTAAACTGGCTCTAGTCTGTGTGCCCTTTGATGCAGGCATATGGCTGTGCAGGATCCACATACCTTCCCGATGAGAACAGCTAGAATGCACCTACTTAAAATGTAGGGCTTTGCAGCAGAGCATCTGCTGCTGCAGCATATGAGAAAAATTAACCCAAGCTATACAAGGATAACTCTAGGAACTGTAAGATGGGTGAGAAACTAAATGAATTCTAAAGGGAGTTAGATTGGCTTGAAAAGGATGTTTGGGAATGGCACCTTATCAAATATTTTCATTAATGACAGTAAAACAAATAAGCATAAACTAATGAACAAAGCTGACAGCAACATGAACAAAAGGACACAACTTTCACACAGGAAGAATTCAGCAATGTAAAGTCTGCAGTAATACAACCAACGTGAAATAAATTAAATTAAAGTCACGGACAACCAATCTACTGAAGACAGGCTGGTCCTCCGGTTAAAAAGACACAAGAGGAAAAGGTTGGTATGGCTGCTGCTTCCTAGTCATAAGCAGTAAGAAAATAACATGAACAGAACTCCCAGACAGTGCATCTCCACCGTTTGAACCTCCTCAGCACTAACACACATAATTTCTACAGCAAAGGACCTCTTTTACTAGAGAAGACTGACACATCTCCACAAAACAGCCTAACCCAGACTAAGAACCCTGACGACCGCTGAGCAAATTAAAACTAAAATCACCAGCTTTTTGAAGCCCAGAGCTCACGCTCAGACAGGCAGCAGTGCAGCCAGTGAGCCCAGCAGTGATTCTTGTCTATAGGAGATTAGGCAACATTTGTGCCTATTTGCATCGGCTTAGTGGAACTGAAGAACTGCTAACTACTGGTGGAAAGTTTAGCAGCTGTTCTGAAAGCTGCCCTTGACTGGCCAGTTGTCAAGATGAAAGTATTACACCCTTGCTTTTCCGCCTGAAACAGGCAGCTACCACTATTGATGCTTTTAGCACAGAACAGCTACAGCCACTTTACAGACTTCACTGGTCTCGGTCCACAAGACACAGGAGCAGACTAGCAAGTAAGGGTTTCACACTGCAGCGATTAGCATCTGTCAATACACATTTATCAAGTTAGGTGAAAGATTTTATCAGAATTAGTCTCTCTGATCTCCTTGGGTAAATCACTTGACAGCAGCAGCAAGTAAATGCAAAGTTGGAGCTATCACAGGAGTAAACAGCAAGTACAAGCCAAGATGTTCCATCCTTTGGCAAATCTGAAAGCCTGTGTGCCTGGATCCACACCTGAAGATATTTATTTGCTAAGGAAGGAGCTTGAGAGCTTCCCCTGATTTTTCTTTAGCTCATAGAAGCTGTGATAGGTGGAGGGTTGCTGAACTTCATTTCTCCAGACAGCAAACCATGCAAATGAACACTGTCATCGAAAAAGGGACCAAGTCCCTACAAATAAAATTTTAACAGAGAAGACTCGCACAAATAACTTAAATCTGTTCCTTTCCTCAGTCATATTTATACTGAACAGATATTAACCAAGGGGAGATACCACTTACAGGTGCCACAGTGTACTACCAGTGACTGCCAATGCAAACTGCTGGAAGGATTATCTTTGAATGGTACTATCTTGCTAATATTGCAAATAATTTTATTAATCAAAGTCAAGCTCAAGTTCTTGAAAGGCCAACCAGATCTCAGTGGGTCTGTCTTAAAACTGTTGCAAGTTCTCAGACATAGCTAGGGTAGCACGGCTGGCTATCAAAGCTATTCCCTACCAGCAACCACCAACACTTCTCTTGTAACAGCACTTTGGATTATGAGGATGCAACGAATCTGTGCTACAAGTTTCCCAATGATAACTTGGCGTAAAGAATACATCACAGATTTAAACCTTCGAAACAGAAAGCAAGCATCAAGATCTAACCTTGTGGCAAGGCTTAGTTTGCAATCAGAACAGCGAGGACAAACCAGACTCGGTTTTTTGGATGACATTTGCCACAACACCTCAAGCAGTCAGCACTGACTGATCCTGGCTCAACTAACCCCAGGAACCCCATTATTTGTGTTGCAGAAAGCCAAAGTCAGAACATTTCATCTGTCAGAACAGTTATAGCAGACTGGATTAGAAATTGAGCTGAACTCTCAGCTCCATGGAGCTGCTGCATGATTAATGCAAAACGATTTCAACATCCTGAAGAACCAGCCACCAGGACAGAGGCTTATCTTTACATTTTCTTATCTTTCCTAGTGATATTGCCTCAGAATTCTCCAGAAGAAATGTGCAGGTATTACCTGTATTTCTTTCAGGCTCAGGGATGTCACATCTGTCACCAGTATTCCATGAAAAGTGGAAACTGAAAAACCAACATCATACACTGAGGGGAAACAAGGCAATAAATTTGGCTTCGCATTTAATCCAACAACATGAACAGATACGGAAAGAGTGAAAAGCAGAAAGAAAAAACCCGTGATTTACATATTCTTTAAGTAATTTGTGTAATCGGGAGATTTTAAATGTCATTACAGGAACTCCTGCCTGTTAACAGATGTGAAAGAATGAAGGCCCAAGAACACAGCACTTACAAAGATGCTGCTAGATCATAAGTTGGCAGATCTACAGATACCTGCTGTGGAAGCCAGAGTCTTCTCGGCCAGGCTACTGCTGTCGATAAAGCAAATCTTCTGGAGTCTGTGAATCCACGCACACACTGACCTTTGCTGTCGCAGAGACTGACATTTGTTTATTAAGTTTATTAAGCATTTGTCAGTTAATAAATACCAACGAATAATAAAGTCACAAGGCTTTTATACAAGTCTGAATTTGATGTAAAGCAGGCTCAACATAAGCCAGCAGTGTGCACTTGCGGCCCAGAAGGCAAGCCAGATCCTGGGCTGCATCAGGAGAAGTGTGGCCAGCAGGTCGAGGAGGTGATTCTCCCCCTCTACTCCGCTCTGGTGAGACCCCACCTGGAGCACTGCGTCCAGTTCTGGAGCCCTTGTTACAAGAAGGATGTAGACGTGCTGGAACAAGTGCAGAGGAGGGCCACGAGGATGATCAGCGGGCTGGAGCAGCTCTCCTATGAGGCCAGACTGAGAGAGTTGGGGCTGTTCAGTCTGGAGGAGGTTCCCAGGTGACCTTATTGTGGCCTTCCAGTATCTGAAGGGGGCCTACAAAAAGGCTGGGGAGGGACTATTTAGGATGGCAGGTAGCGACAGGACTAGGGGGAATGGAGCAGAGCTGGAGATGGTCAGATTTAGAGTGGATGTGAGGAGGCAGTTCTTCACCGTGAGGTGGTGAGGGTCTGGAATGGGGTTGCCCAGGGAGGTGGTTGGGGTCCCATCCCTGGAGGTGTTTAAGGCCAGGCTGGATGAGACTCCGGCCAACCTGGTCTAGGGTGGGGTGTCCCTGCCCACGGTGGGGGGTTGGAACTGGATGATCAGGTGGTCCCTTCCAACCCTGAGTGATTCTGATTCCATAACTTCTCCAGTGACATGATCCTGCTGTGGCAGGGGGATTGGACTAGATGATCTTTCAGGGTCCCTTCCAATCCCGAATGAGTCTATGATTCTAGGATTCAGGTAGATCACTGCATATAACAGAGCAGATCCTAGAAAGAAAATCTTACAATCTCCTACCACAGAGAAAGAAAGAGCACAGCAGCTGCCTCTTTAGACAGATAGGGGTGCAGCACTGTCAACAAATCTTAAGAATGAAGAGCATCTTAATTTGGCTAAATTTGCTAATCTGCATTTCAGTGCCACTCAGTAATGCTGGATACCTCAACGAGCCTCCAGGCCAAGCCACGACCCAGGCCACATGCATCCCAGATTTTAAGAATTTGCATAGGCCATTGTAGATAACTGTTAGATGTCCTGTCTAAGCTGGCCACTGTACTCTGCTTTTAGTGGCCAAATCATTTCATGGGGATTCCTGTTAGATATCTGTCTGAAACAGACAAAACCAGAATGTTATGAGTTGTACTGGTTTTCATCCTAGTAGCTAGTATGGGCCTGTGTTTTGGATTTCCGCTGGACAAGAGCGGATATCATAAGGACAGAGTTAAGACCTTTTCTGCTTCAAACCTCACTCCACCAGCAAGTAGCCCGGGGGTGCAGAACAAGGGGATAGCTGATGCTATCCCCAGAGGGATATCCCAGATCTTACAAGGTCCTGCTCAGCATACAAAGCTGGTTGCGGGGGAGGTTGGGGAGGGACGCTGCTGCCTGAGGATGGGCTGGCCAGTCTGTTGGTGAACAATTGTTTCATTTATATCACTTGCCTTTCTTTATTTTCTTCTGTGATTCTGTCTTTCCGTCAGAATTCTTGAAAATCTTCAGTATTAAATTTTATCTCGATATACAAGTTTCTTTCTTCCTGCTACCCTTACTACAGGGGGTGGGGGGGAATGAGAGAGGCTCTGTGGAGCTTAGTTGCTGGCTGGAGTTAAACGACATCGTTTTTTACTCTCACATTATCACTATTTACACTTCTATACATTTAGCTTGCTTCATATGTACAGCACAGCAGAAAGCACAACCTCAACCATTAATAAATCTACAAGATAATGTATTTTTAAAACTAATACATCATTTTCATGATAAAAGCTTCCCTGTGCCTTTGGTCAAGGATTCAAAAATTCATCCAAGATTTTCAGAGCTGATTCACACAGGATTCTGAAAGAGCAAACAAAACAAAACAGAGCAGGATTAGATAAACTGAACACTGCATCAGTCCTTGATTACGTCATTCTCAGAGTACAGCTACCACGTGGTTTCCTTGCCCTGTTATTCCACATCGGTTTCAGTTTTATAAAGACCTTTACAAAATACTTCTGAAATAACTGAGGGCTTTTTCTTCCAGCCTTCCCATTTGTCTGCTGATGGTCTCTAGCTGTGGTGCAGTCTGCAGCCAGTTTAAATTACTGTGTCATTTCAAGCACATTCTCTAATGTTTCATCCTCTTTAAAAAGTACTCGCTTGTTTTCTTCACAGCTCTTTTTTTAACAGTAAAAAAGTCGTAGATTTATGAAATGCATTGGTCAGTCTTTGCCTTTTCTTTTTCTGAGTGCAGGAACATTGCCAGTGTGCTGTTTTTGCTGCTGGCTGCCACGGGGAGTTGTGCACTCTCTTTCTCTGGAGACATTGGAAACCCTCCTGGCCATGTTCCTGTGCGACGTGATCTGGGGGATCCTGCTGTAGCAGGGGGATTGGACTGGAGGATCTTCCCAGGTCCCTTCCAGTCCCTAATGTCCTGTGAATCTGTGATTGTTTTTTATCCCGTAACATAACAGTCAAACCCTCTCCTCAACATTCACACTCCGGCCACCTTTCATTCTTTCACTCTTGTGCTTTCTGGCTCATTCTGCAGTCTTTATTATTGTTCTCCCTACCTGTGGCAACTGTTTTCCAAGCCTGAGATTTCCATTTTATTCTTATTAACAGCTGCCCCTTTCAGCTGCAACTACAGCCATCGTAGTCTCTCTTTTTATTCTCTGTCGTCTTGCCTTACTCCCTAAAGGATCTCCAAGGTCAGCTCAGAAATGTCTGTCTGGCAGGCCCTGTGCATTCTCTGACACAGTCGCCCAGCCTTCACACTTACGTGCTCATGTAACAACTTCTAACATTGCCGTAAAACGTCCTCAAAAGACAAAACCAGGCACTTGGGTCTTTTGCCAAGACACTATGTTATTGTTAAATCACCGTAAACTTTATCCTCCATATTAATTTTGTAAAGCTTTTGTCACCTGTACTTCTCAGACATTTTTATCTGCGTATTTTTATTACCACAGTCCTAGGCTGGTGCCCCAAATGAGGAATTCATTTCTCATGATGAGGTAAGGGCATTGATCACGAGACACCAAGACCTGAAACAGCAGAGGCAACTCTGCACTGTTATATCAGTATAAGGGGTGGTAGGGCTCCCTGAATTCACACTGCCAAGGGTACACAGAACCATTACGGATTGGAAGGGACCTCGAAAGATCATCTAGTCCAATCCGCCTGCAACAGCAGGATCACCTAGACCAAGTCACACAGGAACACATCCAGGTGGGTCTTGAACATCTCCAGTGAGGGAGACTCCACAACCCCCCTGGGCAGCCTGTTCCAGTGCTCCGTCACCCTCACTGTGAAGAAGTTCCTTCTCAGGCTGATGTGGAACCTCCTATGTTCCAGCTTACAACCATTGCCCCTCGTCCTATCACTACATGACACCGAGAACAGCCTAGCTCCATCCTCCTGACACTCACCCCTCAAATATTTGTAGACATTAATGAGGTCACCCCTCAGTCTCCTCCAAGCTAAAGAGACCCAGCTCCCTCAGCCTCTCCTCGTAAGGGAGGTGCTCCACCTCCTTCATCATCTTCGTTGCCCTACGCTGGATCCTCTCCAGAAGCTCCACATCCCTCTTGAACTGAGGAGGCCACAACTGGACACAATACTCCAGGTGTGGTCTCACCAGGGCAGAGGGGGGAGAAGAACCTCTCTTGATCTGCTAACCACCCCCATTCTGATCCACCGCAGGATGCTGTTGGTCCTCCCTGCAGCACCACATCCTTTACACTGTGATGGAACTCAACTGTCAAACCCACGCTAGTATTGTAACGTGCTATAAAGTCAGTATAATTAACTAAGTTTAATTAATTATCACTGTGCAGTTCAGAGAGTGCTGCTTTGTCTCAGTTTTGGTTTGTTAGAACTGAAGGCTAATAAAACCACAGATGTGCAATGCGGGCTGTGCACCTGCCACACGTGAGACAAGAAGCCATCACACAGACTAACTGAACCCTTCCCCAGACAGACGAAGCTAAGTCAGTCTCACCATGTGTCTCTCTACTGAGCTTTAGAGAGGCGGCAGACAAGTCACAGACAAAGGTCTCTTACCAAGCAATTCAGGAATCATTTTAGAGATGCAATGAGAGAGCAATAAGGAGCCTGTGAAGCCAGCTAAATGATAACACTAAAGAAATATCCTTCAGCACAGCCATTAGCTAGACTTAAATGCTAATACCCATCTATCAAAATGCCAATTAACGTAAATTTAAAGCATTTAGTAAAAGGAATTATTCCAGAGCACGCTTGGATTTATAGAGTGTGCAACATTTCTCTCTAGCCTCCCAATCGCTGCTTTACAGCAATCTTGTGCCAGGCATAAATATTTGCATTTTATAAATTGATGTGTGTGCAGTTGCTCCTTGAGGAAATCCTCTCGATACACAACAGGTCATCCAGAATTTTAACCGCCCCAAACGGCATTTTAAAAATAATGGACCCATAGGGTCATCTTAAACTGCCAACTCAGCTGAGAAGCTAAAGCACAATTACATTGAAAGGTTTTGTTTCTGAATTAGTGCAACAATGTCTTGTTTAGGGGAGCTACTGTAATTGCTAACCAGACAACATTCCACCTTTTCCCTTTCCTTGCTAATAAGCAATAGATTACTTCTAAGTCTAAACTGAATAGGCTGGCACAGAATGCCAAGTCTCTTGGAAAATTAAAGACTGTCACTATTTCTTGGTGTACCTGGGTTATAAAACAACCCCTCAAGAACTTACTAGGAGATGATGCATTCTGAAGCAAAAAGCAGTAAGACTATTAAGTTTCAGTTAAAAAGCAGCACTGTGTGTCACAGGACTGTGCTCAAAGTAATGATCACAGACCTAGCTTGCAGCACACCGTAACTACAATGTCAGTGTTTGGCAAGAACAGTACGGGAGGATGATAAAATAGTTCACAAAAAGGGTCCATTTCAGACTGTAAATATTAATCACATTTCAGTTATACATTAGCACACTAGTACCTGAACACTGCATATAGCATTTGAGAAGACACCAGAGACCCAGCCTGGTTCAACAATCCATTCAGAAAGTGTAAACAGACTTTAAACAGGTCAAGCAAAACACGGTCGTTGAAGGACTGCTTCCTAACCTTTTTCCATCACGAATTCTTCTTCACTCTGAAGAGAAAAATTCCCCTATGTACCTGTAAAATGTGAACGGTCCCAAACTCCACAAAGCTGTGCAACAGCTGCTGGGCTTTATTATCAATATTGCAATTCTGGTTATTTTTACAAAACACTTTCCATCACCATTTGTTTTCATAGTCTTTTACCTTTATCTGCAACTGTCTCTTGGGTTTCTACTGTACAAAGGTGGCTGTTCATACAACATTAAACCACTATGGGGCATCTTACGCTCTTCATCGGACCCAGGGACAGGCTCTGTCCCTGTTCACTGGGCAGAGCAGTTACCTTTGTTCTTGCTGAAATTTATAGCCAGTAGTGCTCTCAAGTGGCAGCCATCATCCATTTTAATGTACCTATGTATTTAAACATGCTAAGTAAGATCTGCTTTAATTCCTCAGATTCCTGCTCTTGATTAAAAGAAGTGCAAACTGAGTTATGACACTCCCCGAGCCTGACAGGCATTCTGGGCTGCAGTGCACCATGCTGAGCAGGCATCTGCGCTAAGGCCAGCGTCAATGTGATGAGCCCCAGGAGCCTGGCAATCCAGGCTGGCTCAGGGAGGGACAAACCTCCAAAATCAACATTCCAGGGACAGATCTACAGGTTTGCTCTCATTCTTCATCCCTACCAAAGAAGGGATGTTTTTCAGTACGATTTGTGACCCCGGTTACATCGAGTGTATCCCCAGAATATTGAACTTGTATTTGTGGGTGAAATTTTTCTTTACAGAAGCTGGAGTTGTCTTGCAGTTTATGCAGATGTCACTGACACTCTAAAACAATCTGTATATTTTGCATGTTAATAAATGGCGGTACTCATGCACCTGACTATCCCCTTGTGAAAGTGACTGGACCTACAGCAAAGGCAGTTCATGCATCTTGTCTCGTGCCAGGCTTACAGTCACTAAAACATAACTCTAAACTGGCATATTCAGTGGGGTATGAACCTGCATGAGGAGAAAACCCCTCCTTTTCCAGATTGCTCTTATTGTTTGGAAATATTCTGGTAGGACTGTTGACAATCCAATGTTTAATAACTTAATAAAAAAGGAATAATGGTATTTTCTTGAATTTTGTCTGATTTCATTTCTAACCTAGTTCCCAACCAAAACAAATGGGTTCACAGGCAAGCAACTAATTAAAAGAAACTACCCAAGATGCAGAGTCACTCTGAATTTTAGAAGTTCAATTATGTAGTGATTTTTATACACTTTTTTTAAAAAGTAAGATCATAGAACTCTTTCGATTGAAAGTGACCCTGTCAACACTTTTAAATATCTAAAAGAGGGTGTCCAGGAGGAGGAGGCTCGATTCTTCTTCACAGTGGCACCTCATAACAGGACAAGGACATAAAGTGGAATACAAGATGTTCCACCTAAGCATAAGGGAAACGTCTTTACCTTGAGGGTGGCAGAGCATTGAAACAGGCTGCCCAGCCAGCCTGCGGAGTCTCCATCTCTGGATGCATTAAAAATCTGCCTGAACGTGTTCCTGCATGATATGCTCTAGGAGAACCTGCTCCCGTGGCAGGGTTCACCTGGTTGCAGCCCCTACCACACTGTAATGCTGTGAATACCTTTTTGGCTGCGATATAAAGACAGATTTAAATGAAGAAACACATTTTGTTAGCAACACCACAGTCGCTTCATTGCGCTGTCCTGAATATCCGGTACTCTTTTCCCTGGAATAATCTGATTTACCTTATGCGCTTCTGGGCCAATTTCAAACAGATATTTACTGTGCAACCCTCTAAAAGTTCTACCACTGCCAGAACACTTGGTGCAGCTGTTGAACTTCTTGATAAAACTCAAGTGCAAACTCTAACAATTCGAAGTATTGTAACAGGAAAAGAATTTAGCCCATGTGACCACTTATTTTTCACACAATAGCATCTTATAATTTTAGTAGTGGCTTCAGAACAGTGACATCAATTCAGTCACATTCACCAAAGGTGTCTACGACTAATCACTCCAATGCCAGATAACATGCCTCAGGCCAGTGATCCAGCAGAAGAATGTACTCAGGAGGTGTGCTTAGGTCTCAAGGGCTACACAAGAAACTATTGAGTAAAATTAAGTGGGTTTGTTTTGCTTTATGTTTTTAAAGTCTGTCTGCTCTACACCCATTGTTTCACCGAACAATACAAAAAAATCTCAAGAGAGTCAATTTTAAGAAGAAAAGATTGCAAGGGCCTCTGCTTATTCAGGACACTGTGGTACCTCACTGACTTCCTTGGCACTTTTGAACGAGTGTCCTTAATCATAGACCGCTGTCTTCATATTCTATGTTTGTGGTTCTTAATGTAGGATTTTAAAGGCTGAGGTCACAGCAAATGTACGGGCTGGAAATTCAACAGTGTGCTGAGCTCAGAAACCAGTCATTCATAATGCGCTAACTCTACTATGTAAGTATCAAACAGCTACTGCAGAGAAGGTCCAGGAGAAGTTACTGTTCGTTTCCCACAGCTCACATTTTACCTTTCAGTGCTGACAGCAGTATAACCATGTGTTATCAGTTTCCTGTGAATGGCAGCTGCAACATCTTTTGGAAGTGAAGTTCTGTGCTGACCTATTTGAAATAAGATTATGCTGAAAAGCTGGACAAAAATGACTTCTCAAAACAAAACTCTGCATCCTTTCATAGACTATTTTCTTACATAAAAGACTGTTTAGTAAAAGATTAGTGACTACACTAGATTTTGACTGGCCAGGGTTAATTACTGTATATTTTAGTTAACCAGAATATGAGTTAGCAATCAGTTGTATTTTCAAACTCTGTACACAAGGATGCAAAATCAAAGCTTAACCACATAATTTACAAGTCTGAGAACCTTTAATCTTGCAGAAAAATGTAACTTAACAGGATGAGGAAAAGCAGCTGCCTCCAAGACCTCAGCTTTTAACACGTACTTACAAAAAAAATAAGAAAAGTGGTTTGCAAAAATGGTTTGACTGACCTTTGATTGTCACCATAATGCAGACAGCAGCTGTTAGACTAAAAACCCCTTCAATTTCTTCAGTGAGAATGCTTTCCATTAATTCATTCAAAAATGACCTAAGGAAAAAGAAAAGGCAAAAATATGTCATAAATATATTTTCTTTCAAAACAGAACCGAACAGAGCAAGTTTGTGATTCTGCTGCGCTGCCATCATAGCTTCAACGACACCACTCAGGACAAAGCAGCGGTTATTGAGCAGTTGAGGACTATGAGGTGCTTCTGACCCTGAGAATATCAGAGTAAGCAAATGGTAAATCACTTGGAAAGAAAATAAAGCCTGTACACAAAATAAGTAGCTGTTAAGAGAAATTCAGAGCTTGTGGACTATGTTGGGAAAGCTAATCCATGGAAAAAGTACTACTCGAATTTCACTCCCATAATTTTTATTGAAACTTGTTTTGAAAACAGTACATTGCACAAATACAGCTGTTTATTAGTAAATAATCATGGCCATAAAACAATTACTACTGCTTAGAAACTGGAGTTTGATTGAAACTGTGGCCTAAAATGTGCATCTCAAAAAAACCAAAGTAGATTAGTTTCCAAGTGCAAAACATGGAGGAACATTTGTAACTAAACATAGCCCCGACACATTTCTAAACTGCAGTTTAGATACTGAAAGCAGAGATAAACTAATAATGGAAACAACTATTCATTGTAATGTCCGAGATAAACACTAACTGAGTATCTACCTGAAGAGACTCACTGTTATGGAAAGATGACAGTATTACCACCTAACGGCAGAGGTGTTTTGGGACACACATCAAATTGAGAAAAACGAAACACGGGAGCCAAGAAACCAGTCAGCAACCAAACTACACTGCGATACAGAAATGAAGCCCCTAAATGATCATTACAGTGTTGTAATGGCTTTTATGGTAAAAGTAACCAATCTGCCTCAGAAGCAATTCTCGAAAACAAGAGAAAAATAAAAGGACAGGCGAGATAAAAGCAGGAGACAAACACAATCCGCAAGCCTTGTACTCCTCAGAGCATAAAACTAAAGCTCTGAAGAACTAAAGGGGAAGCTCAGAGCAGTTCGCATTGCAGTAACTTTCCCCAAATATTTTTTATAAATACTGTTAATTAGTTTTATGATCTGTTACCACAACTGAACACTGTGAATACCCAGTTCTAACTGTAATTGTTCTTCAGGCTTTTATTGCGGTAAGAGATTTAAATGAAATGCACAGTTAAGAAAACTAGCTGCTACTAGTAATTCAGTAAATAACCTTTGCAGAAGCTCCAAGAAAGAGCTAAGATAGATTAAAATTTTTGTTCTGAAATAAGTGGTATGAAGTCAGTCACACACTGCATTAGTTTTATTATATCAGCGTGGACTAACCTCACCAAGTATTGATTTCATTTCATACTGTCTCAAATTGCTGATTGACAGTATTCTGATCAGAGTTTTGACCACACTGTTATTGCCGCCTAAGTCGGTGAGCACTCTCTCTCGTTCCATAAAGGAACACAGCAACTACCTTAACCTGTAGTCAGGTGCAATGCAGCTGCCTTTCTCCACCTTCCTCTCAAAAAGGCTCACCCGGGCCTGCGGGCAAAGATAAAATACAACCGAACAATAAAATGTTTACAAACACATACAAGTAAAAGAGAAGTATTTGGTTCCTATACAGACAGCTCCCTACTATAAGGAAAGGATACCCACACAATTGGCCCGATATTGCCTAGTCCCTCAGTATTATCACCGGAATGGGGAGTCAAACTCGGTGTTAGAGATTGACTAACTATTAACTGAAAAGACAACAGACTGCAGAATCCAGTGTAAGATGATTGTGTGTTTATACAACAGATGCTCACATCAGACCCTGTACTGTCAGGGTGTGGAAAGATGATAATTACCGAGCTACTGCATGAATCACTCTGATTAAGAAAAAAAAAAAAACAAAACCACAACAGCCCTAAAAGTAGTCTCAGTCCTTAGGCACCAGTGAAACAGATGTAAATGTCTCCCGACTTAGATCTTACATTTACCTTCCTAAGGAAAAAGTATTTATCAACATACTCATAGAAGCAATTTGGCCCAGACTAACATTCCTCTCCATCACTATTAGTGATGAAAAGGTTTCAAAGGAAACCACTGAATCCCTGTGTCTCTTCTCAAACGCACAGTGTAAAACAATTGTGCTTCATTAAAAAAAGAGCATCTTGATGGACAGCTGCTGCCTCACAGAAGAGAGAGATTTGTGCTAGCAAACCTCCTGGTGGACTCTGGAGTACTCTATTTTGCAAGTTCAACTGGAACTAGGGAAGGATTGAGAAAGGAAAAAAACCTCATGAGAGCAGAGACAGGGATACTCAATGCCTGTCAGATGAGATGAGGAAGTTATTAATAAGAGTTAGTTGTGATAAGTCATGGAGAATGACAGAACTTCGAAAGGAAAACATTTTAGCTCCTGGATCAATTAAACTGAGTCTGGTGTGTATAGTCCTGTATGTAAAATCTATACCCACAAGCAAGGTCAAGAGAAAGGGATTACGAAGTAGTTTTAATTTAAATTTAAGCAGGTAAATTTAATAAGCATCTAGCTCTGCAAATTGTATTTCAGCTTAAAAATTAAAACTTCTATTGATCACATAGCAACAATCTTGAACAAAGTAACGTAGAAACGTTTACCTGACAACAGTAAATGATTTCATAATTATGGTCATTATACAGTTTGAAAGAGTAGGAAGGTCTGAAATGGTCTTTGGTATGGGCATGTCTTTTCCACTCGTAGCCTGAAACAAAAAGTCAGTAACTGTTGATCAAGAAATGCACGTATTGAAACACAAATTCAGTAACAGTGACCATTACTAAGCAGGCATTTGGTCACTGCAGCGCTGGACACCCAGGGCATAATCCCAAGCACAGCAGATGCACCGTTAGTTTAAAATGCACTTCTGCTCATACAGGTTAACTATGCCCATTCATTAGAAAAGGCAGGGTTATACAAATTAATTTCTGTGAATCATTTACATCAACTCCCCCCCAGGTACAGCATGCGTAGCAACATTAAGAGCATCTTTGGAGCGGGGGGGGGGGGGGTTGAACTCTCCACTTGTCACCTTTGCTGCTCAAGCGCACAAGATTCTTGCTGTGCAAGCTGCTTCTCTGTTGTTTTCTCCTTTCCAAGGCTGAGGACTTCTCTACGAGCTCACTTAGTCTAAACAAAACTACACAGCAAGTCTAAACATAACTCCAGAGCTGCTTACTGTTACCTGCTAAAGTTCGGGCTCCTGTTACGTGTTAAGGTTCAGGCTAACATTCAAGCTACTGTTATGTGTTGAAATCTAAGCAACTGTACCAGTCTGCAGAAAATATTCGAGCAAATCTGTATTTCAATAATTGCACTAACCAAGTCCTATCCTTAAATAATTAGAAGAAACATTAATGTTTGTTCTTTGAATAGCTCGAAACAAAATGTAATGTGTTCAAATAAACAAAACAAATTTAAATTAGAAAGGCTAAAGCTAAACCAAAACAGTGTATTTGTTTCAGGGCAATATTGCCTACAGTTCTTCTGAAAAGATGAATTGAACTGTATGGTGAGTCACTATTTACCAAGGCACAGCCTACTAAATGCAAACGAGTATCCTTTGTGTATCCAAGTTCATTTATATAAAATACAATTTTCAATAATTTGAATTGTGATTTCCTAGTACAATAACCTGGGGCAGGAAAAACCCCAGGTCAGATGACTTAGTGCAGTCAACATTAATTTTCTGTAGCTATGAATGTGTAGTATTATTCAAACCACGAACTTATACCCTGCAACATCTGTAAAGAGCATACTCTGATCCCACAGCCCATCAGCTGATACATCAATAATTACAGATAAATCTCTGGTTGTTTCAGTTTTCAAGGAAGCAGCTCTGTTCTATTTGGTACTTTCTGGCAATCGTCTATTGCTCTGCCCCTGACATACTGAGCAACCATAGTTAGAAGTGCAGCCTCTGCAAAAGAACCTTTGCTATTCCTTGTTACTCCTTGGCTTCCAATCATGCTCCTAACACTATGTACATTAGGAAAATGCAGTGGGGATGTTACCCTTCTCCCCCAAGGACAGTGATGGCTTCTTGCACATTTAGGACCCCGAGGAAATAAACTATGTTCTTTTCCATATGTGACCTTTTTCCATATGTGACTTTCCAAAGAAAGTCAGGTCAGACATTTGTAAATCCGCTAGATAAAGAATCCAGATGAACCAAAAAAAGGTGGTATGAGAAATGGATTTGCATTGGAGCAGAGACAGTCTGAGTGATCGGTGCCAAACAATTCACTGACCTGCTGTGGAACAGGGCTACTGTTTTGTTAGGGCCGGAGGTGAAGGAAAGAGAAAGCCTTGCCATTCTGCAAGTATGTTCAGCAATGGCCAAAACTAACGGGTGTGTCCTCAACAGCCTTCCCAGCCACAAATACAAACAAACCACAGCACCTCAGGGACTGCTGTGAAGCAAGTGAAATCCTTCTGAGCCTGACCCGTCGTTACTCTCCAACACTGCCTCATTTCTACGTTCTTTGTCCAAGACAGCAAGCTCTGTTGTTCCAACACAACCTTTACAAAGCAGTAAGTGAACAAACAAAAAAGTCAACATTAGCTTTACCTTCTGGAGCACAAAATTTATCTCTGCTACTACTGCAGCCAGGAGAGTAGAGAGCACGCCCTGGAGAACTGCTGGGCAGGATGAATGCCAGCACTGAACTGCACGTATGAATTCTCCAAGAGGCATCTGAATAGAGCGAATCAACTAAAACCAAAGGAAACAGAGCAGAATTTTCAGATAGCTTTGAGTATAAATGAAGTATTTCAGCAAGCTTCTTTGTGAAGAAGTACAGATCACACCTGAAAAGCTATTGAAGTATTCTAGTCACGTAGAAGAAGAGGGGGAATCAGAACCTCTTTGAAAAGCCTTCTCATAAATTTAGGAGATAAACAAAACAAGGGTTGTACAAATAAAGAAGTGATTGTTTTCCAGAGGTCCTGAAAAACAGAGTTACATCTTCCAGATAAATCCACCCATCTCACTAGTCTCTACTCTCTCCTGTAAAAGCTGACTTTTCCATGAAGACAGGAGGTTTGAAAGAACTCAATGACATCATACATATTTTGAAGCAGATATAATTCAGACTGAAATAAATAGACGAAGTAATGAAAATTTTCCCCTCCTCCCAAGATCATAACATACATACAAATTCTTTAGAGCTCCTACAGTAGCAGATAACCCAAATAACTGAGTTGGGGATCACTGCATCGTTCTCCAATTTGCAACTTTTGTAATGCTAAGACCAACAAAGGATAAAAATCTCACGCCGGTGATGAGGAAACTTAGAAAATTCAACTGAAAATTTAGCCAGATCTTGGCTCAAATAACAACCTCAAAGTGTCTAGTTTAACATGTTTGTACAACTACAACAGTATGGATCCATTCACACTCTAGGCAGCAATTTCAAGTGTAAAATGATACCTGAATCCCTTCTTCCTGATGTTTCTTGAGACTACATGTCACACATTCTAGAACTTTTTGGAAGACAGTCTGTACAGCATCAAAAAGATTTGCCACTTCATCTGTCTCCGTATTCTGAGCTGATGAAGCTTTGATAATTTCTTTCAGAGCATACAATAACACCGGAGCACAAGCACCACCCCTCTCTAGAGAAAGGAATAAATATTGCGGTATGAAAATTGCATGGAGATATTCTTCAGGTACAAGCATAAGATTATACCTTTTGTTTCTTAGCAACCTTAGATTAACTCTTCCTATAGTTCCATCAATATATTAAGTATAAATTCAGGGTTTCTTCCAGCTTTGGAAGTACAGGGACTGAAGCTGCATTTCTTCAGGAACCAAGCTCTAATTCTAGCTGTTGTAGACATTACTTTTCAAAGGTGAGCCGAACTGAACTACTGCTACACAATGTTGTCTGATAAATGTACCTCAATATACACGTCACTGCCCGTGTCTATTAAAAACCACTCCCTATAGACATGTAAAACCTCCTGAATTATATACTCATATTTGGGACCTGAAAATGAGGAGGAAACATTAGTTATCAACAGTGGTTGGTAAATGGGTTGGTTCTGGGTTAATTCTCTGCTTGGTTTGAGTTTTCTGGAAAGCTGCTCTGACTTTTGATCACATTATTGTTTATAGCTGGCACGAGCTGTCAACTTTGCCTTTTGAAAAATGGACTCCAAAATGCAAAAGGAAACAATTCTGATGTAAACAAACTCAGCTGAGTACATATGAAGATGTTTACGCTAGTACAAAATATCATACCTGTCTGTGTAACAGAAAGAGCCACATCTAAGAGTTGTGCTTGAAAGGTGGTATCTCCAAGGCCAACCATTATGGCATCTTTACATACTGTCAGATAGGCCTAGAAAAGAGAGGCAAAAGGACATAAGAAGCAAAACTTAGATAAAGTAACCGCTGAATGAAACCCAAACATAACAAAACCATGAAATCTTTGTCAGGTTGCCCTTAGAACTGGTACATCTCCTTGGAGTTACTCAGCTGATAAGTGGGACTTCCAAATGCTTCCATCGCCCCTTCCTCCAATAAACAGTTTCTCAAAAGGCAGGAGGTTCTCTGTTTTACTGAGTCTCAGCCTCATCAACACATCCGTGTCCCTCCAATGAATCTCTGCCCATAAGTGCAACACTGACTAACCAAGCAAAGAACAAAGGGTGAAACCAGAAAGACTGTGATATGTCATAGGAATGGTGCTAGAGAAATGTAGGTGGAAAAAGAAGACATCAGAGTCAACGCTCATGTACTACAGCTCAAAGCAGCAACTGTAATTACCATACATCATACAGATATTTGGAGACAAACCAGGTCTGCTTCTCAAGTCAACATCCTTACCTAGTATACACTCCCACAATTAAAAAGCACAATCAATACCTCATGAGTTTACAAGGTGAGAAGCAAATAGGAGCTGCTTAACAAGCACATGGCTTATTGCAGGAGTTGCAAGAGAATTGGATTATTTCCTTTCACTTCCAGACAAGTCTTTACACCTCAGCTTCTTCTCTGGAAATAATGACGCAAATGGACTTTAAGATCTACTAGTAAAAGTTGTTGTGTTTCATTACTGGCCACTCAAGTAATTTGTCAGATGAGTTTATAGCGGAAAACTGCCTCACTTATCGCTTATCATTTTAACCCTGCATTCAGCCATAGGAAACTGATATATACCTGGAATATTGTGTCCAGTTGTGGGCTCCTCAGTTCAAGAGGGATGTGGAGCTTCTGGAGAGAGTTCAGTGTAGGGCAACAAAGATGATAAAAGAGGTGGAACACCTCCCTTATGAGGAGAGGTTGAGGGAGCTGGGTCTCTTTAGCTTGGAGGAGACTGAGGGGTGACCTCATTAATGTCTACAAATATTTGAGGGGTGGGTGTCAGGAGGATGGACTGGGCTGTTCTCGGTGTCATGTAGTGATAGGACAAGGGGCAATGGTTGTAAGCTGGAACACAGGAGGTTCAACATCAACCTGAGAAGGAACTTCTTCACGGTGAGGGTGACGGAGCACTGGAACAGGCTGCCCAGGGGGGTTGTGGAGTCTCCCTCACTGGAGATATTCAAGACCCGACTGGATGAGTTCCTGTGTGACTTGGTCTAGGTGATCCTGCTGTTGCAGGCGGATTGGACTAGATGATCTTTCAAGGTCCCTTCCAATCCGTAATGATTCTATGATTGTAAATGTTTTGGCACTGGTGGTAAAGACCCTCTATTCTGTGTCTTGTTTCTCTATGAGGTTGAGTTCTGTGCCTCTAAACTTTTGAAAAATACCTTCCCCCCCAAAAAAAAAAAAGGAGGATGTGCATGCTATTCTATTCAGAGAGAAGAGAGTACAACATATAAAATACACAGGAACCCTGTACCAGGAACAAGTACAACATTCATTTGAGTTATTGTCTCCTCACACTTGTAAAAAAGCCATTTTGCTGCAGCAGCAGGATTTATTACAAGAGTGACTTCCTCATTATTAAATTCCCAGGTAACTTGCAACCTATCTTTCTGCTGACTTCCAGAGGTAAGTGTTATGGGACTCAGCACTAGAATGAAGTACACTGAATGTCTTAGGGTATGATTTTACCAGTTTGTTGGGAAAGGCAGAAAGGAAGGCCAAGGCAGAAAGGAAGGCCAAGGCAGAAAGGAAGGCCAAGGCAGAAAGGAAGGCCAAGGCAGAAAGGAAGGCCAAGGCAGAAAGGAAGGCCAAGGCAGAAAGGAAGGCCAAGGCAGAAAGGAAGGCAGGATGCAGACGTGATTAGATGCAAATCCCTTCCGATAGTCCCACCATCTTCCCAGTCCTCCAATTCAACACAATGTATGCAGCTGCAGCAATTGTGTCATCCCCAGGACTTCCCATGCTACAGAAGGACAGGATTTTAAAGTACTAGCACATCACAAAGCTATACTATTGTTCTCAGCCTGTAATTTTCCTCCCCACTTCAGAACAATTCTGTGACACTCTTACCTCTACATGAATGCTTCTCACAAAACAGTGTAAGCGTTGCCTTTATTTAATGTGGGCAATGAGAGATTAAGGACAAGAACCAAAACCTAAGTTTTGGACATGCAGACTACACCACTTCCTGAGCTAGAAATTTCTTGAGTGGGCATTTTCTCAATCTTGAAACATAAAACATGTTCAATTCTCACTTCCACAGATATGACAAGAATATGTACCGTGCACGGGTAGGTGGAAGAAGTCTAGGTAACAATAAGGTACTGTTGACTCCAACTACCTGGTTTGATTATATGCAGGTGCAACTAGATTTATGTATTTTTCTATTTATAAATAAAAGCCAACTAACTATAAACGGATACTTAAACAAAAAAGGTTTGTGACTTGAAGCAAATCAAAGAAGTAGCAAAAGCACAAAACACGAACCTCAAAACAGTCACAACAGTGTTTCAGTACCTCACTCATTTTCTGGGCCCCAAATCAGCAGTGCACTATGTTTGTTTGCACACGGCTTTTCAGGTAAAGAGCAGTTTGAGTTGTATTATTAGAGACCAACCAACCTGGACTACCAATTCGGAAATATTACTGCGTTTCGCAGTGTCATCCTCTTGATCATTTTCCAGTAAAAAAGGTACAACCCGACTCTTTATCCAAGAACCTGTCTCCTTAAGAAGAGAGAAGTAATCATCTCCTCCTTCAGAAAACTGGAAAAAAGCACAGAAGTTTAAGAACTGTTTTTCACGTTCTTTGGGAACTTCATTATACTGTCATCTGTCACACCACCTGACACCAAAAAGGCCCCTACCTTGTTCTGGAGATGAATACTCAACCTGCAATAGAGGCTGAACGCTCTCAGGCCAATTGTTTGACTGCAGCTACCAGAACATGCATCGGTTGCTTTAAGAAATGAGCCAAGAACCTCCTGAAATATCAAGGTTTACATTTATATTTTCTAGCAAATCCTTTCAAAAATCTCTTTTCTCAGCAGCTGCAAAGAAAAGGTTTTAAATTAAAAACCCAAAAGAAAAAATCCCAACCCCCGCAAAAAGGCATGTCAGGTTCCTTAAAAATGTCCAACACAAGATCACAAAACATCAAGACACACCTGAAAACAAACTAAAAGCTGGTTAAAATCTGCCACATCTAAACAATTCTGAATTAATATAAATCTAGTTTACAATATTTGTTTAAAGTAAAAGCCTAAACTTCTTTATAGAGGGGATTAGGAGCCTTCCATCGTTATTTTTCCAGGCCTGTAATTTAACTCAGGCCATACCTGATGTCAAGCACTCTTTCCTAAGCACCATTTGTGGTAAAGACAAGACTACCTTTGAAGCGTTGAGAATTTTCAAAAGCGTCCTGAGTTCCTTTTTGGGAACTGAGAGTAGGCAACCACGATTAACAGGATGAGTCAGTAAATATTCAATGTAGTCAGCTCCTAATTCTGGCTTGGATTCCTGTGTTACTTGGAACCGTACTTGGCATCTGGATGCTTTAACACTCTAAATGAGATAAAAGCAGGAAACCAACTCAGTGCTGCTAGTATCTTACTTTACAACAGGTTCCAAAGCAGACTAACACGCCCCAAAACAAATGACATGGTGCTGCTACACAATCTAGCAGTTTCTCTTTATGTACACGCATGCACACCTTTGGTGAAGTTAGCGCATCAGACAACCAGTCACAGGCTAATTCCATAACACGGCCCACTTGACCCCAGTGACACAGGCAGTCTATCAGGACAGAGTACTTGCTTTGGTCAGCTCCACTGTCAATATTTCTGAGTCTCGAGATCACACTACAGCTTAAAAGAAAACAAAAACAAATTGAACAAACAAAAAGATGCATTAGCTTTACATCCACAAGTGCAGAAAGAATTCCAAGACAGCCAGTCAGTATAATATGTTCATCAATGACTCAAAGACAGATTTACACCTCCCAACATTTACTAGCCCATTGAATTTGTTTGCTTTATTAATTTATCAAAATGGCATTTAACATATCAAGTGAAAAATTAACAAATACAGACAAGAGATTTGCTATTATTCACATTTTGGCTTTTAAAACAGTACCTGAACATAGGAACAGTAGCAGGGGGCATAAAGGACGCCAGAATAATCAATGGAGTCATGCAACGCTCATCCTAGGATGAAAAAAGCACAGACCCTGATGCACATGTACAGGGACACAAATACATTCAAAACTAAAGACAGTATTGAAAGTGTGATTTAAACATCTCAGGGTAAGGATTTCCCTCCTTTCACTACAAATGGAACTGAAAGAAGCTCAAAACAACACGTGGCTTTACCGTCTGAAACTTTTCTCTGAGGTCAATTATCATTCAGCTTTCTCACAGACTGCCAGAACAAGCACCACGAATAGTTATGGCTCTATTACATAAATAACCATTCGATAAGAAATAACACCTCTAGCTTACTTTTTTTTCTAGTAAAGGGTAATATCTAATTGCTCAAACATGACACCATCTAACTCCTCTAGTAACTGCTGCTTTCAATGAATATTCATACCTGTCAAATTTATGAAAGACTCAGAAGAGAAGGTCCCCAACCATGGAAATATAAAATGTGTTATAAGTGATTACAGCAGATCATAACACGAGGTCTGAACCACGGTGCCATCTCACTCAGGTTCTATAGAAACTGACCTGTACCCCTCTTCAAAATTAGTAAATCGGCATGTCCAAGCTTCATTAATGAAATAATGAGGCACGTGAAGACCTATACACCTGTTTTTTAAAGGCAATTCTAAAAAGAATGCTTAAAAATATATTTGTAGCTTTTCAATCTGTAGCTGGATCCTAACGAGAAGTGGTGGGGATGGGAAAGATCAAGGGAGGATGCAGATGGAAGAAACAGGTGGAGTCCTGTGTCTGCCGAACGTTTATTCTGCAATGTCACATTTGCAGCTACTGATTTTCAAGGAGAGCAATGTATCACACATATATTGGGCTGACTATTTACATAACGTTTCATCAGTCAGATGCAGCCACTGAAGAAAAGCTTCTACTTGCTTGTGGAAATCCAAGACGCTTGCTACTGTTTATTGTTCAGAGCAACAATGAGAAAACACCTAATGCCATGAAAACAGATAGAAGACGTAACATGTGAAAGCATCTGAAGAAAACAGTAAGCACTTACAGGAAAGTCTAGGCTTTCATTACCTTAAATACTTTAAAATATTCAGGAAGTACAGCAGCAAATTTTTTGATGGCACGATCTTTGGCATCTTGATTGTGATCTAGTGCTTTCTGGATACTTCTCCAGAGAATTACTGTAATCTCCAATAAACTTGCCATGCTGGCTACATCATTTACTGACAACACATTATCCAACACCTGAAATAAAAACATTTCCACCATCACAGAACTATTGAGGCTGGAAAAGAACTCTGAAGATTCTCCAGCCTAGCCCAGGACCTAACATCACTCCATCAGCTAGGCCAAGGCACTAAAGGCCACAGCCAGGCTGTCACAGAATCACAAAACTTTAGGGACTGGAGGGGACCTTGAAAGATCATTTAGTCCAATGCCCTTGCCTTTAACACCTGCAGGGATGGGGACTCCACCACTGCCCCGGCAGTCAGTTCTAGTGTCTGATCACTCTTTCTGTGATCACCCTTTCACCTGCCTCCATTTCCAAACTTGAGACACCTTTTTTTTTTCTGTCCTTAGCTCTGGCAGAAGCTCCCGGCTCAACCACGCTGCACTTTTCCCCAACAGCCCCTTTTTCAGCAGAAAGGAACAGCCTGCTTCTGTGTCCTCATAATTTCATCCCTAAATTAATACCAGCCTACCCAGGCCCTTTTGTTTTTGAGGGCTGCTTCCCAAGGGATATTACCTAGTACAATCTCAAATACAAAGTCTGGTTAGAATAAGGTTTCAAAAAAATCTGAAAACCCTTCCATGAAATTAACAAAGGGATCATGCCTGTGTTTGGACATGAACTCCACAACTCAGTCTTACTCTATATATGTACCTAGAGTCATGCTGCAATGCTAATTTTTTGCATAACGTAATTGAAAAAGCAATTTATAGCCAGTACTGCAATTGGAGAAGTATTCACTTAGAATACAATTCTTGTTCCTGCTGTTTTGTTCTAGCTCCTTCACCAAGTTTGTGATACTGCAGGTCATCAAAACACAGTGGCAGTCCTCCCCTAATTCCATAAACATCCAAGTGCTTTCCTTTAGACTTCTGCTGTATCATCAATTGCCTGTTTCTCAAATTAAGCACCACAGAGAAAACAAGTTACCAGAACTTAGGACAAAGTGGGGTTCCTTACACTTGTATTCTCCTTTTCGCTTCTGTCGTTACCATCTTCATCATCAGTATCACGGAGGCTCTCATTTCTTGCTTTCTGGATGCAGGCATTCAAGCAGCATCGAATAGCAAGCATCAGTTTAGCTGCATTTAAATACAATTAGATCACTCTAATCACTTACTCTAATTACTCTAAACACTTACTACTTGCTAAGATTGTTGCTAACAAACGACTCTAGGCATAGTGCTGGAAAGCCAGTCTGACCAGGCAACTGCATCAGAAAACAGCTAGGAAAAAAAGAAAGTTCCCTGTAAAAGGAAGCAGGAAAAAAAAGAGAAAATGTTCTCTGACTTCCAGGGACAGGGTTTCTCAATATCCTGTCTGGATCAGTCATTTTACTCAAGTTACTGTATGCTATTTTCTCTTTGTAGCATCAGAACTCCTCAAACACAATTTTCCTGATTTCCTTGGTCCAGGAGCACTTTTACAAGCAGCAGCTACAGTAGGAGCGGTAACACGCACTTTTCATTCAACGTTTCTGAAGCTTTCAATTGGAAGGAGGGGTTTTCAGAGTTTCTGTCAGTATTTGAAAACACTACTGATCCACAAATCCCAGATAATCAGATTATCAGACATAAATATTTTTCACCTTCTATAAAACCTTTCACATGAAGGTCTCAAATCGTTTGAGACACCAAGGTATTTGCTTTCAATATGTCTTCATGACTAACAAACAACAACCCAGATATCCTTAAGGTACGTGAGAGAATTAAAGGGAAAAAGCGAGAGTGGATAACACCCCCAGCTACGGAGTACAGCACAGCATCTAAAAGCAGGAATGAAAACCATTGCTCTCTTCACTGTTAGAAAAAGCTCATGACTACCGTCAGCAGGGTCCATTGCTGGCATTGAGAATTTCAAAAACTGCAGAGTAATTAGTATACTAAAAATATAGGATTTAGCAACAAGCTACCACTGGGAGAGAGATTTTAAAAGCACATTACATGGCATCATAGTAGAATTTCCAAAGACTCATAAGGTTTTGTACTTTACCTATATTGGTTGGGGCGGTATATTCATAAGCATACTGATAGAACTTCCTAGCTGCTGCTGGATTCATCTGGATTAGACGAACACAACGCTCACACCACACTTCCTCAGGTTGGTTAATGGGAAAGAAAGAGTTGAATAAGAGATTCACTATGCGTCGTGACACAGGCCGCGAATCCATTTCGAGACGAGTCAGAAGATGCTCCATGGGACAGATTTTCCAGAACTTATTGAAGTGAGAAAGACATTAAAGGGGTTAAAAACCAGAGGAAAACCCTATCACCCTTATAAGCAATCCATGTCAAAAACTTCCGCAAACACGAACAGCGTTTACCACAATAACTGTGGCAACAATGCTACTCTGCTGTTCTGATCCACGCGAAAATCTCCAGGGTCTCCAATAGACTACTAAATTCTAGTTCAAGCAATTCCAGGTCAATACACTCGCAATCCTAATGCAATGCCATAGGCATAAAGAATAATTACTTACTCTACAAAGATATTGCCACAAAACAGAATTGTTTGCCATTATTGCCATGTTTCTTATTCTCACAGGGCAAAGCAGGAACAAACTACCTACAAGAACAGCATAAGCCGATAAATCCATTCAAAATGGGACACTTTCCAAAAACCATGGAATCATCAAGGTTGGAAAAGATCTTCAAGTCCAAGTGTAAGTGCGTCACATCATTAGCAGAGCTCTAGCTCATTAGTAACAGTAATTGAAGGGCATGAAATCCAGAAAGAATAAACAGCTTGCAATGCCAGCAGATATTGGAGTGATCTTGAATTACTTGTACTGTGCACTGTCAGATACCCAGAAAACCCAATAAAAAACAAGGTTTCTTGGCATTAAAAACATTTTATTCTTCAGTGGAGTATTTGCAGCAGCTAGCAGCTGACTACAGCACAGTTTCAATCTACAGGCATCCCTACTACAATTATCATAAATGGGAGGTCTGTGAAATGAGCACTAAGGTAATTAAAGTAATCCCAGGACTTATAGAATCATAGAATCATTAGGGATTGCAAGGGACCTCGAAAGATCATCTAGTCCAATCCGCCTGCAACAGCAGGATCACCTAAACCAAGTCACACAGGAACCTGTCCAGTCAGGTCTTGAATATCTCCAGTGAGGGAGACTCCACAACCCCCCGGGCAGCCTGTTCCAGTGCTCCGTCACCCTCACCAGGTATTTACAGTCCAGTGTTTAAATAAACACAAAGTTATTCACCAAACATCCAACAACTACAAAGAATCCTATTTTCATTTATGCAAAACTGATCCTTTAAAAGATCTGAATCTTTTACTGCATAATAACAAAGCAGAGTGGATGGAAAGTATCTATTATGCCTAAAGCAAAATCCCTGAAGGTGAGATTTCTTTTGTCCTCTAACAGCAGGAAAAAAAAAATCACTAATGACAAAACACTGGCTGCTTTCACTTTCATACTCAATTCAAGTGTCAAGCATTTAGAAGGTGAGAGTCCTGAGCTGAGCTTAAGCAGCCGGAAGCGTGGTTGTACCAACTCCTCTGCCAGGACACAGCCATGAGACAGAAAGAGGCTGAGAAATCGGTCTGGAAGAGCTTGTGACACCAGCAAGCGCTGGAAAAAGGTGAGTGAGCGCAGAAAGGCCACCAGACCTACTCCTAATCCCCAGCCAGTAAAACTGTGGGGAAAAGCAATGTTTCCAGCACATTTGTAAAATCTCTCTGCAGAAATACCCAGATACATTCCCATCTCCTATGAATATGTTTTTCTGCAAAGAACAACCTTCGAAAGGCTAAACGCTCACAGCACGTGGTCACCATTTATTTTAAAAGACTTTTCACGGACACTGTGATTTCAGCAGAATCACGAAACCACTGGAAGTACTTTGCTGCTATTTGCACTTGGATAGAACGCATTAAAATGGACAGAAGTGACCAACAGCAGAATCCACAAGCCTTAGAAATATATTCAGTTATGAGCTGAAATACCTGACGGCAAAACCTAAAATTAGGAGTATTACAACATTAAAAATGGGCTTCTTCTGGTAGTCTCAAAATACCTACATATTCCTTTCTTTTATCTTCTTCTTGCTACTTATCAGTTACCTTAGCAGCCTTGGTAGCCTTGACTTTCAGCAGCATATCCACAAAAGCCACTCTCACTTTCTCTGAATTGTCATGAAGGCTGTTTCTCACTGCTGGCAGGAGTCGGTCCAGTAATGGATGACTGAGTTTATTGTCCATAATGGTTGGCAGGCACTGCAAAAGGAAAAAACAACACTAAAAACACACACACACACACACACACACAGAGATATATCTATAGCTGAAGATTCTTGAACGCCCCCGTGATACTTCTGAGGTTAAACAACACAGGCACAGACACCATGCATGCGTATATTCTTGTAATATTCTTCAGTAAAAATTATTCCTTCCAATTTCCAGAGACAATGTTCAATGAACTCACTTCAGCTGAAACAGCTTAAGATCTGCGCTCGCCTTTTACCCAAGGATGCCGTGTCAAGTACTTCATGTGGTAGCAATACCAGCTTCCGTAAACTCTCCTTATTTCAGATTACAAATAAATATTGTTTGCCAAGTTATTTTTAAACCAGTGTTTTTTGTTTATCCACTATAAACCCCCATGTGGCTGCAGTGGAGCAAGTGAAAACACATAGAGACAGTTCCAACGCAACACAAGGCTGAGCTGACACATACGTGGTATCTTTAAGTGAAAGTACTGCTTAGGGAGTTCATGTTTCTGTCCAAGCTATTAGTCATTTACCAGATACCAGACAGAAGTAGATGAATTAGTCCTAAAACACGTGAGGTCAGCATTCCCAGAGAAACAGCGTGTCCTTACATTCATCCTAACCTCAGAAACAAACTGGGCTACCAAATCCTAACTGCAACACAGCAGCACACTGGAACCTGCCTGAATAGATTTTCAGTTCTAAGCAGAAATTTATTTGCACCGTTTGAAATTATCAGGTCCCAACTACGTATGCAAGAGTGGAAATGCAAAGTGGTTGAGACTCCCAAAGTCCTTTCAAATATGTGACTTATATTCAGCATTAACAGAACTATTATCAGTTAGGAACTTTACCACCCAAGTGATTTTGCACAGTAAGTTATTTCCTTGACCTAAAGTGGCCTATCAGTAAAATATAAAACCAACAAGTGTTATTTTAATGTCAGGAAAACAAGTTTACTTTAAAAACAGAGCACCGAACATCAGCAGATGTTACATCGCATGCCAGCTCTCCAGCTATTTTTTTCAAAAGATCAGCAAGAACTGCTGGAGGAATCATCTCCCAGTATTTGGATGTTATGCGAGTAACTCCAAGGATCCCTGTAGAGCGGACAACTGGATCAGGATCTTCCAAGAGACTCTAAAACAGAAGAACAGCGCAAGTACACGCATTATTGTGACGCTACTGCTGCTTGACAGTAACACCAACATTCTAAAGATTTACCAAGCTATTTCTTGGTGCAAACACTACATCCATCCTCCACCCATCGAGACTGTTAATGAGTTTCTCACGTTCTGATATCCGTTACACTTTATTCAGTAACATGGCAGTACATTTACAGTGAAAGCCTATATATCAAATGTAAAAAACTCTTCACCAATCATAGGTTAAGTAAGGATGGAGATCCATTACTTATCCATCTAGTCTTTGAAATGCATCTCTCACTCAGGAATGACATTGTTGAGTAACAATCCCAAGTACTTCCTTCTCAGAGTTGAAGACAGCCCACATCATCTGTTGTCAACACATCGCACAAGTTTCAAATAGCGGTTAATTTTGTATTTACTGCATCACGGGCAGCTATTTCCCTACACAGAGCACTCTACAGAAATTCCATACATTCTAATTGCACTAACAGCTGATTTTTAAGTTAGTTCTGATGAGAGCTTCATTTGTAAGATTGTCATTTCACAAAAACTTACAAAAAGTTCTTCAAACTGTTTCTGAATCTCCTTGTCCATCTCTTCATTGTTAAAACTGGGATCACGAATAGGAAAAGCATCAACAAATAGAAATGCTGCATTTGATCGAACTTCTGAGTTTCTGGCCTGTTACAATATAGGAAACAAGTTTTTACTTTATGATGGATAAAAAAGTCTTGAAGTAAAATGACAATAATCCTTAAATCAATCCTGTAGAAACTACTTCAGTTTGGAGCTTGTCTGTGTCAAAGAACTAGTGCACAACAAGGCAATATGTGAATTCAGGGTGAGACAGCTCTACCGCACTAATGTTTCATGTGAAAATTAATTCACGTGCATTTGCGTGCACTAACCTAGACTTTGAGTGCCATGGGCACTCCAGAAAGGTAATATTTATAAACCTCTGACAGCATTACACTAAATTCCATTGATTTCTCATCTCAGAATTCACAGTTCGAATGCCTAACCTTATTTAATTGGAATCTGTCCCAAATATATTTGCATATTCAAGCTCGTGAGTGAGTAAATGTCTTCAGAGAGGTAGAACCTAGGACTTTAAATGCAACCTCTATTTTATTACACAAGGACTTTTCCACGCAAGAGGAACCTGCAGTTGTTTAATTGACTAATGTTTCTTTACCATTATGCTTGTACTATCCTCGTGAGCTTTCAGAACCTTGTTAAGTGCTGTTATAGGTTTTTTTATTAAGTTAATTTTCAGAACTTCAAATCTCATCTGGCCTTACAGGCCTTAAAATTCACTTCCAAGCACTTAAAACACTGCTTTTCCCCAGCAGAAGTTATTTTAGAAGGGTGGGATGCTAAAAAACTATCACAGTACTTTAAAGGAATCACTTCCTTCAACAGCTTGAATTCCTGAAGAAGTCAAGAAAAGTCAAGAAGGTCTTGACTTTTTGAGCTTGATAAGAAATAGCTTAATCGCTACTTAACTCACTACAAACATCCCTATATTTATGTAGCCTCTCATTCCAAAAACTGATCACTACACAACTATCTCTGTTGTGTTTCATGAGACTGACCTCTCATAACAGCCGCATTTAAAAAGATGAACGAGTTACGTAACGGTTTGTCTTATAAGAACTTTATGTTGCACAAAGACGTATAAAATAGTTGTAGTTAAGAGCCATGAAGGAAGCTTGTGGTGTCTAAGCATTTGCCGAACAAGCAATTTAAGAAGAAACAGAACTATACACTGCATTCTCACTTTACAGATTTCAGAGAAGGAGTCAAGTAGGTTCCATGCAAACAGATCTGGAACCCTTTGCATTCATTTCCTACAGCTGAAGTACTTTTCCTTTCTGCAAGAAGAAGGGGTAAAGAAGTCCTTCTATGGAGCTCTCTTTTTGTTTTGTTACTAGTGTTATAGAACAAATTTTGACATTCAGCCAGGTATTTGCGTTCACCAATCATAAATCTGATAGATGGTACTGAATCATTTGGAATTCAGAACCTTCTCTTTGACTGCATCATTACTGGATTCATATAACTGCTGCATTCAGTTTGTTACAGTCAGCCGTGTACCAGTCTGGAATTTATGTTGACAACAGTGGGGCACCTGGTTGGCTCAGTGGGTACAGCATGGGGCTCTGAATTCCTGGAGTCATGGGTTCAAGCCCCATGTAGGACATTTTGAGACAGTACCGTAGGCTTACCCTGCTCCAGCAGGGGGGGGTTGGACTTAGATGATCTTTCAGGTCCCTTCCAACCTGTAACATTCTGTGATTTTGCTGTATTCAAAGAAATTCTCCATGACCTATTCAACACACCTGTTAATAACTAACATCATGAGGATGAATAACATAGACAGAAGTGGCCAAAATATAAAAATGGGTTCTGTTGAAACCAAACAGCTCTGAACTCCTTTGTTTAAACTCTCAAAAACAATTCTAAACAACTTTTACAGTTGTTTTTAAACACTTTGAACTTTCAAGAGTCTTTTAATGCTTCTCTCACAGCCAGAAAAGATGTTTTAAGACCAATCAATCAATGAAATATCAGTAGATGTTTAGGAGCACTGGACTTGGCAGTAACAAACAGCACACGTAGACTCGCACTCCGGGAATTTCACAACCTCACCAAAATAGAACTCTTCACAAAGAAGGAAGCTCGGCTTATCTTTATCACAGGATGTAAGTGAGTAGGTGCCCTTCAGCCTGTGGGTGCAATCCACAGAAGACACACACACTTACATTAAAAGTCAGAAACTTCATTCAGAACGCTTGACTAAAAGCAAATCCAAAGCATTAACATAGTACAGACAATCAAACTAGAATGATTGTTTTTTCTGTAATACTACTAACTGATATGTATTCTAAGGCAGATACGTAAAGTGAAACTGAATTACTCTCGGAATATTTGTGCCTAGTAACTCATAATTACTCTGCAACAGTTGAGATGCAAAATACATTGATTACTTTTTTTCCATGGCCGTGTGGGAAGGACACAAAATTTAGTAGTTAAAGATAGTCTATATTTTGAAAAGGATAATTACCTTCAGTGATCTCCAAAGGATAGGTTGATATAATCTATAGAGCATTTCTTCAACTCCTTGACGAACTTGACTTTGTTTATGAAAGTAAGTCAGCATCTATGAGAAATAAACAAACCAATCCCCATAAAGGCATTTTAACTACTTTCTACACTCAAGAAGTGTGTTGCGGTTGTCACATTTCATCATTTATGTATCATTATCAACTTGTTTCTCTCCCATACTATGGAAAATTATAAACTCAGACACACTAACTGACCCCATATTAAAAAGCCAAAAAAATCATTAAAAAGAAACATACAATAAATATATTTTATACCTGGATTCAATAAATTTATATACAGATTCACAGCTGTGAAGTAAAATCATGACTAGATAGTCAGTTTCATAGCAACCTCTCAACCACCCATTTTTTGTCACAGTGAAAAGTTATTCCTGAAATAACTGCTAAAGGTACCTTGAAATAATGGAATTTTCAACTACAGACAAATCAGGAGTATTTTTGTTAAAAGCAAAGGAGCATTGTTTGGTAACTGAATTTATTAAAATACAAAACTACAAATGCATTAACACATTCTGTGCACGCTGATGAAATGCAAGCATCAGCACTCCTCGTGACTCAGACCTATATCCAGTTAATTAAAGCACCTTTTGTTTTTTGACCCGGATTATGCAGACAGGAAAAGGAAAGCAGACGACCAGAGCAAAATATGAGAAAGAACATGATGTAACTCAATATGAAGTAATTGCAGCACCAGAAACATTGGCCAATTTGAAAAGCAGTGACCTGCTAGTGGTCAATACGTCGAGTATTCACAGCAACAGCAAGACAGGGAAGCATGTGACACAGAAACAATGCTATAGTGGAAGAACCTCTTCTCTCTGGGTTTGAAATGTACTGAAGTAAAAACCATAATGGAAAATCACCAATGTTATGTAATAGATTTCATTAGAACAGTGAGCAGCAGATATTAGCAAAATATGACAGGTTTTGTAGTTGGAACCTTGAATTCAGTAACGGAACCTTTTCAGTAATGCAGCCCAAACTTTGTGAATCTAGGGAAGGTCTGTGGTAGTATGAAAATGAACACATCGGTCAAATTTATTCTGAGACCTGCTTTCTTCCTCTTTCAAGATCGTACACTTCTGAGTCTGGTTAAACATTACATGCCCTGTCAGAAGTTTTCTCCATCCATAAGGAATCATAGTACAAGGAAAACCCTATAGAAACGAGAATCACTTTACATTTCATGAAAAGAAAATCACCCAAAATCTAAGCCAAACAAATAACCCAGAACAGGATTGTATTCTGGCATCTCAGACTAAGTATTTTACATACTGTACACTCCAGCAGCTATACCTTTGGAGGAAAGCATGGGAGGTAAAGGAGCACAGACAAAATACAAATACCTTGCCTTAAAGTTTATTGCAAGTCTAATCCTGCTTAAAATGTTTTGGTCATCAATAAAAGCCACAGAACGGCAACTATAATTTGTAACTGAAGCAAGACTTCTGCCTATAAATGTATATAAAAATCCCAGATATAGAAGACAAAGAAGAAAACAAGTTTTGTTCAAGACCCCTCTACTAAATTTGCCTCAGGCATCTTGTGACTTTGTCCCTGTGAAAGGGGGGGGAGGTTAATTCTCTAGGTAAAGAAAAATCTTAGACAGCAAAAATTGTTTCTGGCAATTGGGAAAAATACACGTCTTTCTTCATTTGAGCACAAAGACAAGTCCAGTGCAAAACTGTTAGTAGGTCCTCTTAAATTTTGTTCTACGTTCGTTTCTCAGAATCTGCTGATGTTTAAGGATTAGTGGTTGGTTGGCCCTAGTCACCAGCAAAGCTCCACTCACTCCCTGTCCGGTGGAGAAAACCAAGAAAACTCACAGGGTTAGGTAACAGCAATCTAGTAAATGAAAGAAAGTGGCAAAAATCCCTTGAAAGGAAGGGATGCAAACACAATCACTCACCACCTCCCACAAGTAGAACAATGCTCAGCCAGTCACCAAGCAATGACTGCCCCATAACATCCACCTTCCTTCCATTTCCACTGACGAGTATGATGTTATATAGCACGCAATACCCCTTTGATCATTTTCGGTCAGCTGCCTTGGCTGTACCCCATCCCAACTTCCTGCTCATGCCCAGCATAGCCCACTGGGAAACACAGTAGGGAAGAGAAAGCCATGACACCATGCAAAATGCTGCTGTGCAGAGCTAGTACAGTATTTCAGTGTGAAATGGACATTGATAGTACCGTAGCTGCTTTTGTTGCTACTACCTCATGTTCTGATTTATGGCCAACTTACCTCTCTTACTTTAGAATGAACAGAGGAACTTCTGGAAAGATGAATTCCATGATGCATTAAATCCTGAATGCAGTTATGTTCAAGCACCTACAGTAAAAACACGCACATGCTACTGTTAACATAAAATTACACAGTAAATCCTGTAGGCTGTGCAGGAAACTGCACTTTTCTCTAAAACAAGCCACTGAAGATAGTCTTTGATTATTCCTCTTCCTTGGCTTCTGCCTGGCCCAAAGTAAATAAAAATTACGTGATAGATCATGTTTGGGTGCAGTGTTGTTGTGATGCTATGATTATGCTTTGGATCATCTCCATGGAAACACAAAAAATTAAGTGTCTAAGCAATCAAATCTGTAGACTTGAACACACTGAGTAAGCTTTCTATAACTCATTACTACTGTATTCACAGAAAACGCATGGCGGCATGAAACAGTATTTCAGCACCAAAATTAAAGGTGTTTAAACACAGTCAGGCTGATCACAGTGACCACACATTCAAAGCATAACATTCCTTGACAAAACTCTTATTCCCTGACAATGCCTGAAGAGGCACTCCAGGAAATAATTCCCTAAGGCTGGCTGAGGAACCTTCCCAAGGTTGAAAAGTCATGTACTCCTTCACCTTAAGATTGAAAACCAAGCAAATGAAGTTTCAAGCACAGTTTTACCTCTAGGAATTCTCCAGATACCTTCTTCCAGGCCCTGAAGTAAACTTCCGAAATGTATTCCACCACAGACCTGTATTAGCATATGACAAATACTTTCAAGGCAGGCATCCTAACCATACCAGCGTGCAAATCATAAGGCAACAACAGGGAGTTTTGATAAGTACCAACATTATTCTTCTGTAATTATTTTTAGAGGCAAGTAACTCAAAAGTCTACACTAGTAATTATGGAAAACAGCAGTTAACTGTTAATGCATCAGCCTAAACAATTATAAAACACAAGAAGTACCTCTTATGGTGGAATGTCAAACATTAGCACAAGTATTTTACCATTTATTTCAAAACGAACACTTCAAAATCGTTATAAAGTCATACACTGCGGTACACATTGTTCTAAATTAAAGTGTTAGAAATGTGAAGATTTACTTCTGTTAGAATTCACTGAATAATCAAAGGAAAAAAACCAACCAAACACATTTTTCATCCACCAGCTCTCAGGCTATGATACTGCAAGTCACTTTGCACCAGAACATCACAACTGATGGTTTGGTAAGATGGTTTGCGCCTTAACAAATTAATTAGAGGTGGCTCACAGGAAGAAATAAAAACACCTTACAGAGGCAGAAACGGACCTGCAGTTCTCAGACGAATGCTGCAAGCACTGCAGCACAGCTGACGTAACAATCATTTGCTTCAGCTAACGCTAAATAAGCATTTCCATGCACCTATAACTGAACACAGAGGCACGACAAGAGCAACTACAAAACGAAGTTGCTGAAACAACACAGTAGTTGCACTGAGTAGATTTTAAGCCCTCTGGATTCTGATATATTTCATCAATATCGTAGTTCCTCTAGAGTGTGAGACAAACAGGATTTTAAGCATCGTAGCAACCATTAACAACTCTAACAGTAATGCATACCTTGGGAAGAACTGTAACTGGTTTTTAACGGTTCCGTGTATCATTTTAATGAAGTTGACATTCCAGCCAAACAAAAAGCTCAAGAATCTTCTTCCCTGTTGGGAGAGGGAAAAAGAAAAAAGGGAAGTAAATTCCCAGAGAAATACCAAACTGGAGACCCACCTTGACAGTCACTAAACACAGAGCTTACAGATCCAAAGAAATGACACCTTCAATTTTAAACAGATATGAGATCTGTCAGATATCCAAAACCTGGTCTATCACGTAATTCATGTGCTACAGCCATTTTTAAATACCTACCTCCATACTGCTACAATCATGCCGCAATCTCAGAGCTCAGCATGTCAGAAGTTCATATATTCCACAAAAAAAGGAATATGTATCATTTAAACAGGCAAGGAGCTAGAACTTCACAGTCAATGTCAGACTGTCTTGCCTCCAAACAAAAAAATAAAAAGCTTGGGTATGAATCTGTCTTGGCACACAGGCACAAGCTACTACACAACAATTCATCACTGACAGAAACACAAGTAGTGGAATAAAATAATTCTCATTTTGCTTCTTTCACTGCCTTTAAAACAGACTGGTAATGCACTCTTCTAAATGGAGTAACTATCATAGTTATCTGCCTTCATTAAAAGAAAATCTGCTGCAAGAGAATTATACCAGGGAATGGTTTTAAGTACTGAGGGACATGCACTGCAAGCAGATCACATGGTTCTTATTAGCTCAGAATACGAGAACGTGAGTGATGATTTCAATATATGCTCTTACACCTTCAGACTGCAACAGGAATAAAGAGCTTTCTGAATGAAACAAAAGATGAATCATTAAGGGCCTTGAGTCAGAGCTGATTTCTCTCATATAGCTGCCTGTTGTACTGTAAAAACTGCCTAATGCAGGGCCGTCAGAAGTAACCAAAGCCAACTCACATAAAATCACAGCAAGATAAAATCTAGCTTACCTCTTCTTTTTTAATGTGTTTTACACTCATAAAACAATGAAGCAACAAGTCTCTGACTTCATTACTCTCCTCTGAATCATAATCAAAACAAAGTAATGTTTGATGTAGATTCCACACACGAACAATATCTGCACCCTGACAGGAAAAAAAAGCCCACATTACTCTGAAGTAGGTAGAGGTTTAATGTGGATAAGCATTGAAAAGACTTTAAATAATATCTTTAGAATATACCAGAACAGACAAAAGGTATTGGGAACGTAAAATGATTAACGTTGACTTTCACTATGTCACTGAGGAAAATCACAATGAGTTTAACTGCAGAAAACATCAAAACCCACTAAGAAAGCCACCTTCCCCAAAACCACCACAAAAAACATAACCAGTTCAGTTCTGAAACTCATGCCAAAAGTGTTTGACATTTGTTCTAAAGAAGGTTTATGCAAACACCACTTGGTAACCGGCGTGCCTCCTGAACAGTGTCTCCTACATGTTACTAACTAGCACCAGGACATGGAAAACAACAGAGTTAACCTGAAATAAAAGGTATTCTGAAGAAGCAATCCCACTTGAAATAGTCAGTGATACTTTAAAAGTCAACACTGCTTCAGCATACCATGGCAGTTGTTTTCAGGCTTTGTCTTAGCAAACTGATAAACAGAGTCTTCCCCAGGTGCTCCTTCCCTTCCAGCCCTTTCTCCCACCACATTCCACATAAACGCTGGATAGCACTGTGCAGGATGTTTTCAGACTCGGGTAATGCAAAAAGAATACCTGCAACAGTAATAAAATAATTATTTACTGCAATGAACCAATTTGTTCCTGTAAAACACTGAATTCTTAGTGCAAATAGTTACAGCTTAAAATGTTAAACAGCTCTGAATACATTGCCACATCTCAATGGCTTATTCTCACTGTAGGTATTTAGGCAGGTTTGTCAACTCTAAGGTTTTGTCCAAGCTTTTGGATCAGTAACAATGGAAGCTTCAGTTTTGCCTCAGAAACAATATAAGCCACAAAATAAGGAACCTTATCTATCACTGGGTGAACAGTTGGGAGAAGGAAAGATACTTAAGTTCCAGTTTCAAAACTGTTTAATTAGTTTTTAGAGAAACCGCTCCTTAATTTTGTCTCATGAACGAGAGCTCACATCAGCACTGACTGTAAACTCCGTTGCACAGGCTAGCTGGGTTGAACAAGAAGCCTACTGTACTCATCTGTTGAACAAAGCAGTATAATGCTGCATATACTAAACCGGGTAAGCACATACCATTCAATATCAAAACACATTCTAAAAGGGCTTTGTAGTTTACAACTTCATCCACTGCAGGTATGGACGCAGTAACAACAGCTGCCACTCCTTGGATCACAGCTACAGTTTGTTTCTGGAAGAAAGCAATGTTGAGGAAACAATTCAATGGTTTGTTTTGTACTTGGAGGATGATAACAACATGAGATAAACCTTAACAGTAATTGAGCCTAGCTTTCCATTGCTATGTTTCCATTCTGAAGAACCTGGTACCTAAAACCAATTAAATAAGAGGAGGCAAAAGTGTAGATTTTTAGAATTTGAAAAGGGCTTTCAGCTCCAGCTAGTGGATAACTAACACTCCTCCGTTAAAAACTTTTTCACTCATACACACATCAAACACAGAGCTAGAAAGAACCTGAGTAGTGAGGTCTCATGCAACTCAAAAACATGTAGATCCAGTGACTCTAGATGCAGGTAACGTGATCCTAGAGGCCTCTGAATGCATGACGGACATCTGTGGACCGCAGTGTGGAAGTGCTGTATTTGAGGGTACGAGTCAGCAAATTTCTACGTAAACTAAATATATGCGAGAGCTGTTCAAACTTGTATTTCATGATCTATGACAAAATGGCATAAGAGACTGTGAATTTCTTAACATCATTATTACTGAAGCAAGATCTGAGGTATCAGCAGTTATGAAAAGCCCACGCATAAAAAGCCCAGTCACCTCTAGGGAAAACTCAAGGCGCATCTTTCAAAAATAAAATTATCCGCAGATGTAATCATTTACAGCAAGGACCTGCCACATACCCAGCTTAATCCAAATGTGACAGCAAAGAAGTCTGTTACAAATGGTGCAGGGAGAGCATGTTTAGAACTGACCTTCGTTAACCCTTGCATGTTTTCAGATGCTATGCAAATATTGTGGTTTATTTCCTGGAAAATGACACAGCAGTATTGTATTTCTCGAGATTTTTACCATTTCTAGAGCTGTGTCAACTTCCATGTCATCATTATTGTCATTTCCAATCCTTTGCCATGTTTCCACAGGGTTCTCCATCAAACTCTCCGACAGTAGCTGTGTCAGTCTCTCCCACAGTACTTCCTTTTGCTTTCTTGGCAATTCTTCAAGTAGTTCATTCAAATCAAAAGCATCTAATGTATTTTTCTGTAAAAGGTCAGAAGATACCACATAATTCTACACCATAAGTGGCTTATCATCATCATATTGACTGTATCATGTCACATTTCTATATCATCATATTTAGTAAAATTAAAGGGTTTTTTTTACCTTAAGGATTGATTTCCATTTCTCTGCAGTTACCGAGATAAAATACCTTCTGTAAGTTATATTTCTTTAAAAAATAGCATGAAAAATTCCTGCTGCTTTCATTCTTTACTGTGAAACAAGAGTGCTTCTTTTAAGACTAATGATATGCCTTGATAGAACACTACTAAACACAAACCACATCACCGTAACATCGAGGATGTGTCTCATACATGTTGTAAACGCTTCATTCCAGTGGAGACTATGCCATACCCTTAGTAAGAGGCTCACGATTGCACTGAAGAATTAAAGCCACTGATCATATCTCTGCTATCTTTAATATCCATTAATGTTGGCTTGAAACAAAATCCTTATGCAAGGCTTAAAACGTATCAGTCAGAACAGCCCTAAAGCACAGCACTACTCCAGGATTCTAGAGTACAAATTGCACAGAACAGTGCTTTGTACACTGGGCTATTTTACAGCCTCACCCTGTCACCATCAAACCAACCTCCTGAGCACATTAATCCCATACCTTCCGCTTAGGCTCCACTAAATGGGAAGTGCCTACAGTGGCTCCATGAGAGTTCACCCCGAGGCTGACCTAAACTATTTCCTCAGAAGAACCTGGCAAGAATAATTTGTTAGCATCAAAGAAGTGTGGGCAGATCGCTAAGAAAGGGAATATACAGAAAAAAAGTTAAGAATAAAAAAACAGCTAACAGCCAGGAGAAAGCACAGAGAATTTCTGAGACATAATTTGCAGTAGTGAAGGTTTACCAGAAAAGTAGATGAAGAAAGATCCCGTTACATGTTTATAACAGCATTTCTACCCCATTCTGCAGCTGGAAACAAATAATATAAACCCAAGGCCATACAGAGTACACTGCAGGCCCATACTCCAATGAAACCCAAAGGGCAGGATATTGAGATTGCACTGTTTAGAACAAAATGAATGAATTCATAGTGAGATTAATGCTTTCTCTGGGATTATGAGAGATCAGTTCATTTCAAGACCTACAAGGGAAAAGGATGTCACTGAATGGTAGTCATATCAGTGATTCCTATTTTCCTGTCTAAGAAATACTGCATTTTCCTGAGTTAGAACAAGATTAGATGGACAAATTGAACAGCACCATATTGCAGTAATGTTTTTAAAAGATTAGAGAAAGAAAAACAAATGGCACAAGAACAACCTTGAGGGAAAATTAGCAAGTCCCTAGATTTGTAGCAGCTGCAAATGAATCAAAAACACCAAGAGGAGGGAAAAGAAAGACTGAGGTTGGGTGGAGAGGTGTAACAATGACACACGGTGAAAGAAGCAGTGACACTACGACAACTGTTAAAAGAAGCTGAAAGGGTAAACTCTGAGGATACAGTACAAAACAGGCAGAAAAAGCAGGGCATAAAGAAAAGAACTAAGGAAAGCACCACGGCACTAACCACACTTGCCTCTTCCTTCTGTCTATATATCCGCTTCTAGAGGACAGAACGCAGCACCACCGCCTCCTCCAGAGAAAAGATCAAGAATTACTCAAGGGAGAGCCAAAAATCAGGATCCTCATCCTGAGATAAGTCATGATCAAACATGTTCCATCCCCAAAGGTTTCCAAAGTAAATTACTACATTCCTCACATCTCTAAAGGCAATGAAAAAGTAAACTGGACATTCATGCTGTCTTGTGGTCTGACCTCACAAAGACAGTTTTAATCAACTAAAAAGTTGTAGACAGGTGGGTGTTGGGCTCTTCTCCCAGGCAACTAGTGACAGGACGAGAGGGCAGGACCTAAAGCTGCACCAGGGACAGTTAAGTTGGATGTTAGGAAGCCTTTTCTCGCAGAAAGGATGATCAGACACTGGAATTGACTGCCCAGGGCAGTGATGGAGTCCCCATCCCTGGAGGTGTTGAAGGACAGACCTGCAGTGGCACTTAGCGTCCTTATCTGGCCACTGTGGTGATGTTAGGTCCTGGGCTGGGCTGCATGAACTCACAGGGCTCTTCCACCTCATTCGTTCTGTGGTTCTGTGCATATAGGTCATTAGAGCTGGAGACAGTGAGATACTGGCCACAGCCGAAAACTGTTGCAAGTTAACTCTTAAGAATTGGTCATGGAAAATAAATTGATGGAAAAACAATTTTCAAACTAAATAGGCCAAGATATGTTAGGATACATTATTAGGTGGAAACAGAAGAAACAACAGGACCATAATAATCAAAAAGAAAACGCTGCAAATACAATACATTACACTAATCTGAATATCTTCTTGCTGTTCCTACATTTGGAAGTAAAAACGTGAAGAATATTTCAAATAAAGGTAAACTGGTGATAAAGTTGTCATCTGTAATTGCATGCAGCAGTGCACACGAAAAAAACCTAGCAAATTCCTCAGAAAAAAGTATCAGTGGTTTTTAAGTTTATTACATACAACATGATCCCTTACCATAGTCCTTATGTATTTGTCACATAAGTCAACTAGTTTGTGCTCTGCAGGCAGAGGCCAACTGATACACGTACTTTATTTGAATAGAGGCAATAGTAGTAAAATACTATGTACAGAGAGCATAAGAAACTAGCCTGACACCAACATTTTTAAAGGTGGCAAAGATGTGTAGGAGAAACCACATGCACCTTAATATCAGACAGAGCGAAGCTTAGCAGAAAACATCACAACTGAGATGAGTTCTGATTACTATGCAATTTCATACACACAACATGAGAAAGGTTTCAGTTACTAGACTTCAGTGGATTCGCTTTGTTGTTCCTTCTGCTCCTCCCCACACTGCATTCATGGAGAGCAGTCTAGCCCACCTCTAAGATATTCAGTGATAAAAACAACCAAATACAATTACACATGGCCTACCCTGTCAGATACTCAAGTGAATACAGTAGATGTTCATATATTAGCTTATACTCATTACACACCAAAACCTCATTCATAGGCTGAAATTTAAAAAAAACAAGACTATCAAACTTTTTTAGTATTATCACAGTACTAATAATTTATTTTAAAATTATGAAGTGTACACGCAACAACAATATTAAAAACCTAACTCTTTTGTAAATAGCAAAAGTTCAGACTACACAACTCTTCCAGCTATTTTTCTTCAGTGCTATTTGAACTTACGTCCTACAGCCATTTTCCTAGCGCATCTACAGGTAGCAGAGAAATATATTCTGCCCTACTGTGACAAAACAGCAATGTTATGAGTCATGCAGGTGTGTCACGGCTTACTTACAGCATGCTGAGTATAATGCAAGAAGTCTTCAATTCTTTCTTTAGAAACAACTTGTAAAAATGCTTCGTGTTTCATTGCGGTATAATTTTCCCTTGCTTCCTAGCCAAAACAAAAGGAAACGTTAAAGAAAGCACTGTACGTTAAAGAAAGCACTGAAATCCCTCCCTCTCTCTGGTCTCTACATAATTACAAAAGAAGGACACTTTTCATTCCAAAACACTGTAGTTATCTGAACCATCACTAGGTTCCTAACAGCACTAGGCTGAAGTATTTACTTTTTTGTTGGGTTTTTTTTTTTAACAAAATGAGTCTTAGAAAAACTTTTAAAAAATAAGTGTCCATTACAAAAACCTGTGTATCCCTCAAATCTGCATTGTTTAGCTTCGTCATTCTCAACGACAGTATTTACTTGTGTGAAAAGTTCCGATTGGCAGTAAAACACTCTTCTTTTCTCTCTCTCTCTGAAGTGAAAACTATGGAAATTGATCGAGTTCACTTGGACATATGTAGGCATTCCTTCCAGCCCAGTGAGGTTGACAGAGCGCTGGCACAGGCTGTCCAGAGAAGTCGTGGAATCTGCTTCCCTGCCGACATTCAAAACCCACATGGATGTGCTCCTGCGTGAATTAGTCTACAATCCTGCTTCAGCAGGGGGCTTGTACTACATGATCCTCGGGAGTCCTTCCCAACCGTAACCATTCTGTGACTCCCGACGTGCTTTTCCCACCCCCACCGGTTCGGAGGCTACCGTTCACAGCACTTAACGGGAACCATTTGAATTTGAGGGAGCGGGGCGGGTGCCGAAGCAGGACTCTGTCACAAGCCGTCACGGCCTACGGCACAGCCCCGCGGGTCGCCAGACGCTCCCGGTAGCAGTGTGAAGACAGACAGGCCGCTTACCTACCTCTGTCTCGGAAACATTCCCCGTAAATCCGCGGCTCGGGCCTCAGCGACGCGGAGCTGGCAACTCGAGTGACCCGCGGAAACGCCGATCCCACAGGCTGGAGGGCGGGAAAACCTACCGCATCCGGAAGAGGCGCTAGGGACAGGGCCGCTTCGGGCGGGGACAGCGACCCCGCACTGCCGGCGCTCAGCCCCTCCCTTCGCCTCCCCGGCTCAGTGCGGGGGCCTGAAGGGAACCGGACACTGCCGCCGCGCGCACTTTCGCAATTTCGAATTCTCGCGCGGCGGCGACAGCAGCCGTTGCGCGCGCGCGCGCGCCGAAGAGCCCCGATCTCGCGAGATCTCCTGCCCGCGTCCCAAGCCGCGGTTGGGGCGGTACATGGGGGGGGGAAATCCCTCCCTCTCGCCTGCGGGCGTGGCCGTGGCCCAGTAGTCCTTGGCATGGTGGGACGAGGTCGGTCCCGGCAGCTTCGGCTCCTCCGCTGTTTGCCCCAAGGGCCGAGTGCGTTTTCGGCGGGTTCCAAGGCTGCTGCCGTCCACTCGCCAGCTCGGGCAAGGTTAGGCCCTTGGCTGTTTAGGCCGCTGCTGTCCTTCCCCGTAGAGGAGGGGCGGGGCTGAAGCGGCTTCCGGTGCTGCAGAAGGATTGGAGTTGGTGGGAGGGAGGTGATGCATTAGGGAGTAAAACTCTCCCGCACGACGCAGGCTCAGGTAACGGTCCCTTTGAACAACTGCAGCCCGGCCATTAGTCGGGAGTTTCCTTCCCGGTCGTGCCCGGCGACAGGACATCTAAGCATGAGGGAAGACTTCCTCACAGTGAATGTAGCAGAGTGCTGAACAGGCTGTCCAGAGGTTATGGATTCTCCTCCGCAGACATTCCAACCCTGTACCACCTGCTTTAGGTGCTTCTGCTCCAGCAGGAGGCTTAGACTAGATGGTCTTCAGAGGCACCTTGCCGCTCCTGCCATTCTGTGTGAGTCTGAGGCCAGTACAGGCCCTGCTTCTCAGTTTTAGGTGTGGCCATGCTGAAATGCTTCTCAGCTGCTCTCACTTCATAGTACAGGCTGGGTTGCTTACGCATCTTTTCTTGCAGGAGCAACTAATCAGTCACCCGGAGGTGGCTGATGGTGTAAATCCATGTGCCAGCTGACAGTTACTTCCCTGTAGTGACCACTAAAGTCTCAATGCCCTCAAACAGGAACAAGACCTTTTATTTAATGTTTATGTCTAGGCTTAAGAAGTGCCTTCTTCGATGGATCTCAAGTAGCATGAACGTAAGTATTCTTACACAAACAATTCTGTTAATTTGCAAAGCTTGTATCATCCTTTTAATTACACTGGTGACTTCTCCAAGAAGGATTTTGTTTCTGGGGTTGGCAGCTATGTGTCTAATCTTGGTCATGGTGACCAGCATGTGTAATACACAGCCTTCATCCAAATTCAACACGGTTCACAGGAGACTGTAGTCCAGATGATACTTACACTAATAGCTAAGGATTCATTTTCTTTTTTCAATATTGGGAATTGTGCTTTCTATTTGTTCCCAAATTTAGTTTGCAGTGTTCAGAAATAGTCAGACTCAGTTATTTGAATTAAGAAGCACCAGCTTTTAAATTCTGTAATATTCCCCATTCTGTTCATCCGAACACTTCTGCAAACCGTATTCAGTCAGTTGGTCCTGTCAAGTATGCTGCAGTATTTATATTTCTCAGCATTTCCCAGTGTTATTAGCTGTACAGAAGATGTAGGTGCTTCACTTGAGATTGTTAGCTTTTGGTCTGTTGAGAACGGCACAGTATGTGCTGCTTTACAATAGAAACAGATAAACAGCAATCATTTTGTTAAAATTCTTCACATATAATTGGACTTTTCTGAACTGTAACATGACATGAATTAGATTTTATGAACTAAATGTAAAAATTTACTTTTTTTATAGTATTTGTGTGTTCTGCTAATGCTTTTTACACTGAAAAGTAATTTTAACATTGAATCTTCTTTAAACACCCTAACTCTAACAGCATGGGTTTATATTCAAAACAAAGACACATCACATTTTTCTGCCATATTTACACATAGGGCTCACAGCTTTTCCTGGCTTATTTTCTCAGTTTTTGTTACAGACTATTTACCTGGTTTCTGTACAATTTCAGATAGAGGATGAAACATAAGTTTAATCTATGTCTGTCTCATGCTTATCCATATCACTTAAAAAGGTAAGAAAGATATGGCTAATGCTACTGAAAACAAAGATAAAAACTTTCCATTTCTGAATCATGGACCGAGTCCACTGAAACGTCTGAAAGAACTCGATTTTAAAGCCAGTATGTGGCAGATAGAAAGTACTGCAGGCACTGTGGAATGGGTTGTCATTGAGATAGATGGTTGTGTACTTAAGGCAGGGACAGTGTGGGTGAATGATTTAGCAGACAAAACTTAACCTTCTTGAGCAACATAACTATGCTCTGGCAAAAAATGCCACTCCTTGTCTCCACCTGAGGCCAACTGTGCAAGTACCTCCTTATATTTCCTTCTAGACAAAGGCTCTCTTGAAGTGTGACAAAGACAATCCATCAAATTGCCAACATCCACCTACTGGCAACAACAGTGACAGGTCTCAAGAGAGACAGATCCCTGGACCCTCATTTGAAATAGCATTTGTCCTCCAACGCTAATTCCCACACTGTGACAGCTGAGAGGCTTAGTCTTCCAGAAGCAGCCTACTGAAGGAAAGGACCATTTTTCTGCTCTGCAGGAAAGAAGGATCAAGAATTAAGGTTATTTTGGATCCTGTGGACTTAATTTCTTCAGTTAAGTGTTCAGCTAAGAACAAGAAGTCCATTAAGCAATTTGCCTGAAAACAGTTATATGAGCAAACCTCATACCTGCAGAGCAGTAAAAGCAAATAAAATGGACATTTACACACTGTTCTAAGGTCTGTCCTCCCTGCATGTACTAGAAATCCTTGGATATATTCATCATGTCTCTTGTGGACTACGTCATTAGTACCTTGATTAGTCTCTCAATTAGTTGCTACACTAGTCTCCTGGTTGCTGTTTATTTAGTTGGACACATACTCATTTAGCAAATGAACTAAAAGACATTTTTGCTTCCAATTTGTTGCATAGCAGCCACAGACTGATTTTTTTAATTGTGTTGAAAAGCTGACACAGATAACAGCAGACAGAGTAGCATTAGATGATTAATTCTAAAGGACCATGCAGAGAAACCAGAGAGCCAGAATGCTGTTCTTTGGGTTTTTCAAGGATTGTGTGTGTTCTGTAGGCCAGTAATGAGCCTACAGCTCCATTTTCAGTTTCCCTAACATTCTCTCTTTCAGGATTACCAAATTAGATGTCTCTTTTTGACATATCTGTTCAAAGTAATCCAGATCCTGTGATAATAATCTCATATTTATTATCATTTTCTTGTCAAGTCAGGTTAAGGGAAAAATTTAAAATGGGCCTTGCGCACATGGTTGCTGAGCAACGGCAAATAAAGATTTGCTTTTGTGCCGCTGCTTTGTAAACTGGCCTCTGTTCCTGCTGGTGGCCTGTGTGACAGATCTCAACTACAAGTGTCTTTCACAGGAACATTGTAGTTTGGACTATAGCAAGTTTTTGATTTTGAACTGTCTGGCTCAGTGTTACAGATACTTGTAAAAAATAAGATAGTAACTCTCTGAATGTCAGGTGCTCTCTTGATGATTTCAGGGTTTTTTCCTGTTCTTTTCTAGATACTAGTTTCTGACAAGATTACTGTATCCATCATCTACTAACATGTCAGAAGTGTTACTCCTATTTCTTTGAATCTGAGCACAGTGTCCACTAAACCGCCCCAGCCTCGCAGGCAATCTGGGAAAACTCTTTTGAGTTTTCAGTGCCGGTGATTAGATGTGAAAATGCTTGTTTCTCTGAAATCATTAACGTTAGCACTAGACAATAGTACAGTTTCAGAGATGAAGTAGAAAAAAAAGCCATTCAGTATTGAAGAAAAAAAAATGTGTTAACTTGAACAAAAACATGGAAATCAAATGCGCGGAGGGGAAGCTGGCACTGCTAGGTGTCTCACGGGGGATTTAAGGCTAGAGAATAGTCCAACTTCCATTGATTTTGCAGTGTTATAAATAACAGTAATTTTACTCTGCTCATTGTTAGTACCATGAAAATGGAAATGTCTGAAATGCTATTAAATACTCACAAAAAGAAAACACAGGAACAGTACTCGCATAGCTACAGTGAACATTTTTCAGTGCAGTCAGTAACTTCTTTCAGAATAATCTGTATAAATGGGTAGATTTATAATGCTAGTTTGTCAGTTAATTTGTTTCAGATGTCAAACACTCCAGCGCCATCTGCCATGTTCAAATTATTTTAATCCTATTCACAGCTGTTGTAAGTGTTCTATCTACTTTCAGCTCTCATTCTATTTCAGGCTTTATGGAGAAAGAGGAATCATTTCCAAGGCACAAAAAAAACCTGTAGTTGTTAGCTGTACAAGTGCTTTTGGAGGTTTTTCATTGTGATAGACAGGCATCATCTTCCTATGACACCAGCTCTTTGCCATCTGTCTAGCATGGAACATGAAAATACTGTAGAAATACCAGAATGCACATGATTTACTCATGTGTATTAGTATGTGTGTGTGTGTGTTGGGGTGTAAGTGTGTTTGTGAATGTGAGTGCATCAGGCTCTCACACACAGATCTGCAGTCAGGCAGCTGACGGTGCTCACACGTTCACCTGTTCAAATATACCTGTCAGTTACGCCTGACCAGCTTTTAAGTACTGTAATATTCCCCATTCTGTTCATTCGAACACTTCTGCAAACCGTATTCAGTCAGTTGGCCCTGTCAAGTATGCTGCAGTATTTATATTTCTCAGCATTTCCCAGTGTTATTAGCTGTACAGAAGACCAGTACATCAGTTTTGGTATTAGAAGACTGTGGGACAATGATTTGCCAAACACATCTTTAAACAGAGAAAAATTCTTCTAGGGTTTTTTTTTTCCTAGCAGCATGTTATTTTTGCCCCATTCTCTGCCCTGGGTATCTTGCGCTGCTCCTTGATGGATTTCACTCTTGTAACAAGAGTGAGTTTCTAGCCCCATGCTTGAACCAGCACTAGAAACGAATACTTAAAGCATGATGAAGTTTCACAGGTGCTGGTCAAGGCTCTCATCTGTGCCTTCAACTGTAATTTCACTTCTGCCTGCCTCCGGTGAATGTCAGGGTTTGCACTGAATCTTGTTTAAGTCGTGTCAGCAATTCAAGGGAGTTGTGTAATCCCTATGCCAAGTATCGAAGGAACAGACTGCCCTGTGGTGAATTGCCAAAACAGGAGTATTAAATTCTTAGTGAATTAGACCCTTTATCTCCCAGAAGTTTCACTTTTCCTCGAATTTATTTCCCAGTGCGTCATGAGTAAATGCTTTTACAAAAACGTTTGAGCAAATTAAATACTGATCTTACAAACCTCCATTATGAAACTAAGTTCGTTTAGCATCTCCTGGGCGTCAGCACAGAGACACAGGAGAGCAGAGATCTTCCCTGTGTGTCACTACTTTTAAGCTGAGTGATTTCGGGCTAAATGGATGGAGCCGTGTAGAGCTGAAGGCGCTTGAAGCGGCCGGAGCGCTGGCGCCTACGAAGGACGCGCTGCGCGCCGAGTTGGCCTCGGGGACCCTCCTGCGGAGCGGAGCCTCCCGCTTGGGGCGGCGGGGAGGGGGCGGGCCCGGGCCCGGGCTTAGTCACGAGGGGCGGAGGGGGCGGAGTCAAGCTCCGGGAGGCGGGCGTGGGNTGCCACGCGCCTCGGAGCCGCCCGCGGAGGGGTGCGAGAGCGGACAGGGACCGCGGCTTCGGGCCCCGGGCACGCAGAGCGGCCTTCCCGTTGCCGGGGATGGCAAAGACGCTCCGAATCGGCTCCAGCCCTCTTAGTCTAGGCTGGCGTGAAGATTCCTCCGCCGGCGAAGAGGACGGTCGCTTCCGCTTTTCGCCCAGGGCAGCGGAGCGCGTGTTACGAGCTGAGCGGGGGTTTCACCTCACCGTCTTTTCTCTGCCAGGCGCCGCTGTGCCTTGGAACTGCTCTGATGGGAGGCTTAGCGCTCAACACCGACCGCCTTCCTCTGCTGGCGAGTCAGGGCAGCCTGCGATGAGCCAGCCCGAATGCTCCCCGTGCAGCCCAAGTGTTAGACGTGAATTCAATCCAGTAAGCCAATTGTGGATTAGTAAGTATAAATTTATTAATGCAGCAAGCGATATCAGGCAAAGTGCAGCGCTGGGTGACCAGGGGAGTCTCCGCTCCATCAACTGGTCCGCTTTTCTCCCAAAAGCCAGTCTCTCTTATACTTCTTCTCTTCCGGGTTACGTGGTACTGGAGAAGTTCTCTGGTCTTTGCAGCCTGTTGTTGGGTGGTCTTGTCACACGTTAGCCTTAGCTTCTTGCAGACGTGGGAACTTCCTGATTACACAGCAAAACAGGATGTTACAGCTTAAAATTCCATTCCTTTCAGTCTATGC
>VXBP01001634.1:0-16609 GCA_013400115.1 Rhinopomastus cyanomelas
GTGCATGCCAATCCCTCATCCAAGTCATCAATGACATACATACTATTTGATCTGCCATTTGGTCATTTTTCTGATGTACTTGGATTTTTACAGCTGGACAGTGTCAATACAGCCTGAACTACCACTAAAGTACAGTCCACATCTTAGCTCTGTCATTTGGCTAAATGTTAATAGTTCTGTGGCTCCAGGAAAGATCAGAGACTTGCTTCTGCTCTGTGTAGAACAGTCTTTGTGTCTAGATGCTGTTTCAAATGTAATTGGGTATGGCAGTTAAGTGGAGATTTGACAGTGGGAGAGGGAGTTCACCCCCAGCATCTTTGTTCCAGATTGATGTTCTCTGTGCTGCATCCCTTGAGAAACAGTGATGATTTGTCTTTCTGTTCTGACATAGCTGTCCTTTCTGCTTGCCTACTCAAGGAGTTGTACGAATCTTCAAGGGGCACGGCGATCATGAAGAAAGTGTATAAGATCTTGTGGGAGGACCTACAGGAACCAACCAGAGGAGATAAAAGGTTCATGATGTGTCTTTTATAATACCCACATACTTTGGTGGGAGGAAAAGGGTTTTTTGGTGGAGATTAAAAGTAACTCATAGAATCATAGAATCATTATGGATTGGAAGGGACCTCAAAAGATCATCTAGTCCAAGCCCCCTGAAAATTCTTCATTTTCAGAAGTATTAGAGTTACTCTGTCTGATCTCATTGACAAGATACCTAGTGTTTGGGCAGAGCAGCATTTTTATGAGTGAGTACATCCCAAAATGTTCATGTGTACTTACCTGTGAGCTGCCATCTTGGCTTGTCACACTGAAACTGTAGGTCAGAGATGCCTCCTGATCTTTGTGTTGTTGGTGTACGTATTCTTAAAGTAAATGAAGACTTCTTTTATAAAGAAGCAGTGGAGACCTTTGTCTGAAGTCCTTTCAGTTCTGTGCTTTTTACAGTATAAGCTTTAAAGTAAATAATGTTGTATTTCTGCAGAAATATCATATGAGGAAATACTAGTGTATACTTTGAAATCTGTGATAACCTAAAATGACCAAAGCGTCCTCAAATTTTTTTTTCTTTTTATCCAGAGCAGGAAGCATTCCAAACATCCTGCAAAACCACCGTGTTCAGAGTCTGAAAGGTCTGGCACTTTCTCTGTGGGTGATCTTCCATCTGTGCTGCAAATCACTGTGTTCAGGGCCTTCTATGAAGAAACAGCCATTAGAGAACCTAATTGATGCAGGAAAAAGGGTGGGAAGGGAAATAGTGATGAAACTAGAACACTTACTTAACACCTTTCCTGTCTCATGAGGGAATTTCCTTTTGATTTGCATAATCTAACCTTGTCACTTGACAGCAATGAGTAACAAGATCTGGAAACCCTAGCTTGTTTATAAACATCCACGTGACAGCAAGTCTACATGTGACAAATTTTCTTTGTGCTTGGAATTTGAGTTGGTTTAGTAAAACCTATGGTGTCGTAAAAGGTCAAGTGTGAAGAACTGAGAGAGCATTGTGAATTTGTTAGCTGTGAGTTTGGTCTCAATCTGAGCTCCAACTGAGCTATGGACAAATTCTGAGACTACCTGTGTGTTCTGCAGTACTTGCTGAGCCTAAGAAAAACATCCTGTTTCTTCTGGCTCCTAAGAAGAGCCGCATTTGTGTTTCTACCTGATGCACAGCTGCTCATTGATACTTTCCTGAAAACTTGATAGAGACAATTTACATAACCTGAGAAAGATTAAGGGACACCTAGAACATTCACCCTCAAGCAGGCTGCAATTTAGGAATGAGAGCTGGTAGAATAAATGAGCAACAGAATAATATAATGGTAAAAACAGCAATTCTTGTTCTTCACAAAGGAACCTCTCCACACTGTGCCTTTTCTTAACTTTCTTGAGAGCAAGGCTGGTCAGCAGTGGAAGGAAAACATATCTCAGTTTCTGCTAACTTTCCATCTTATAGTGTAGCTGTGGGTTTGGGAATTAACCATACATTTGGCCTAAACAGTATCTTCTATCCTAAATCTAACTGTACAGTGATTAATACTTGAACGGGGCCTATAAGAGAGCAGAAAGAGCTGTTCACAAGGACATGTAACTATAGGATGAGAGGGAATGGTTTTAAGCTGGAAAAGGGTAGATTTAGGCTGAACATTATGAAAAAGTTCTTTAATGTGGGGGTGGTGGATCACTGGAACAGGTTCCCTAGAGAGGTGGGGAAGACCCTATCCCTGGAGACATTCAAGATCAGGCTTGATGGGGCTCTGAGCAATCTGTTCTAGTGAGTGATGACCCTGCTTGTTGTAGCAAGGTGGGACTAGATGACCAGTGGAGATTCCTTCCAACCCAATACATTCTATGAGTCTATTATTCTATACATTTCTAAAGGATCAGGCTAAAAATTCAGTTGTGCTTTGTCAGTGTGTTCTTTTAGACATAAGTGCAATTTTTCTTGTGGATACTTCTCTTAAATAGGAGAGAGAATCGGAAATACATAATTTATTTCTTACAAATGTCACTCTTCAGTTTTCTGAAGTGTGCAGGTGTTTCATCCTTGGCTTCTGCTTTTAGCTCTTATTTCACGATGTGTTGGATGTTTTCTCAGGATCACTTTACCTCAGAGAATACTTCAGATAACTGAAAAGGGACCAGAGCAGAGAACAGAAGAGGAAGTGAAGTTTGTAAAAAGCTGCTTGCAGAAGATAGAAAGCTCTCAAAGTTACAGCTGAAGATTGCAGTTTCTTCTGAGTGAACTGGTTGACTTTAGATGGTAAATGTTTTTGCAATATACAATTTTTTATTGTTGTATTTGTGCTACTTATTCTCTGAGCCCACATTTAATAAAAACTAGAATGGTAATCATAGAACCATCATGTATGTTTGCTTTTATTTTCAGTGCACTGGTCATCTTCTGAATGCAAGCTGATATAATAGCTCCATGTTCTTGGCTGTTGACAATGCTGAGGTGTTTTGTATGTGAAAGGAGATGGAGAAAGTAGAAACCTTCTTGACCTCGCTTCTACTGAAAACAGGTGATCTGTGGAGAGAGGGCTTTACCACTTTTAAGTCAATATCCTCACAATAGTTTGATGGGTACACAGGTTGCATCAGGTTCCAGTGCTTGTCTGACTAATTATCAGTCCAAATAACTTCTCCTCCTTGCATTGTTTTGAGTCCAGATGAGTCAGCGCACCTGGCTGTTGTGCACCACACAGCTGGCTGTTTGGGCAGAACTTAAAGGGGAGCACAGAAGAAGGTCAGGAAGCTCTTAATATACAGCTTTTCAATGGTGCTGCTTCTCTGTGAGGTGCAGGTGTGCAGATGTGTGTGGCTCTGTGCAGGACACAGCTGGTTCCAGCCAGCTCTGCAGTGGACCTGCTGCAGGACACACCTCCTTGTTGAAGACAGTGGCACCTCTGTAAAAACATTAAGAAAAGGTGAAATGCTGCATGAGAGAGGAGCGAAAAAGAAAGTGAGAGAAACAGTTCTCAAAACACCAAGATCAGAGAAGGAGGAGAAGAGGAGTTGTTTCGGGTGCTGGAGCAGATGTTTTCCTGCAGCCCATTAAAGGGACCCTATGCTGGATGGAGCAAGTGGGGATTTCCTGATGGAACTGTAGTCCGCAGAGGAGCCGTCCAGGAGCAGGGTTATGCCAGAGGACTGAAGCATGTGGAGAAGGACCCATCATGGAGCAGGGTAAATGTGTGAGGAGGATGGAACAGGAGAAAGAGCTGTTATAAACTGACTGTAACCCCATGTTTCCCTTTGCTCTGCGTTGCTTTGAGCAGTGAGTGGGAGAAGGTAGAGGATTGGGGATTGAGTCTGGGGAAAGAGGAGCATGAGGAGAAGGTGCTGTTTTAATTTGTATTTGTTTCTCAGTCTTATAATCTATGTTAATTAGCAATAAATTAATTTTCTTCACATTGAATCAAGCACTTGAAATTTCTATCTGGTCTTGGGTCATAGTGGAAAATGCTTACTGATTTGTCTTTAATCACTGCAAGCCATTATTGGCTTTAATTTTTTCAAGTAAGAAACAAAATGGATCAAATTTTAATTTTGAAGTCATTTCATGTGTAAAAAGTAAGGCACTTAATTTGAATGAATCAAACATTCATTCCTTGTTTGAGTTCTACCAGCTAGGAGTTGCATTTTTCTGTAGTCTGTTCTGCTCACTCACCTTTTCACTGGAGTTAATCTCAGCTGCTGGGTCAACTCAGGAACAGTTCTAACATGTTTCTGCTGGAGAATATCCGTTGTGTATTTATTGGTTTGAGCAGGGGAGAATAATTTTGAGTCAAGGATGCTGCAGCAGTAGATTCTGCTTTATCTACTTTGGTAGTGTTGTTCTTGTGTAAAGAATGCGTCATCGTCACAGCGTTCTATCTAGCTGTACTTCAGAAGGAAGGAAAGTTTAGGATGAGAAGCCTCTGTGGCGAATGTGCTGTTAATGTTGGGAAAAGAAATAAGCAGAATTTGGGAATGAGATTTATATTACTCTGCTTTTCAGGTATTATCTTGAATGATAAGGAAAATTCCTTCAAAAGGTAAGTTTTGTATGTGAGCTGTTGCACCACCTAACAAAAATGTCTGGCACTGGCCACCAAGGGTGTCTGCGTGGGCTACTAGGTGGCATGATGCACTTACTGGTTTCTAACAGGGGCATTGTTTGGAATCCAGGAGCAATGGGTAGCTTTGTAGTGCTGCGTAAATTAATCTTTAATTCCTTTCCTGTGAAAGGAAGATTCTCTGCTAAAAGGAATGTGGTCAACTGTTAGTTGTCTGTGTGGATGACACAAAGCTAAAGACTTGGATAACAAATTAGACATGTTTCAGGAAGGATTGCACCATTATTATTACTTCATCAAATAATTTATTCCAAATGATGGTTTTAATTACTGCCTTACAGCTTATGGAATACATTATACAGTAAAGAAGCATTTCTGGCTGTGTCCAGGCCACAGAAGAAAGGCACAGAACAGTTCTCTTTTCTCTTGAAAGGAACAGCTATGCTTGCTTAGCTACCAGCTGCTCTAGAAGAAGAGATGATTATCCATGTACCATGTTTTGCTAGCATGACAACATGCTAACAAAAATTCTTTTGCACTGGATTAGAACTATATAATTAAGTTGGAAGGGACCTTAAAGATAATCCAGTTCCAATCCCCCTGCCATGGACAGGGACACGTTTCACTAGACGAGGTTGCTTAGAGCCCCATTGAACCTGCCTCAAACACTCCAGGCAGGGGGCAACCACAGCTTCTAGTGCCTCACTGCCCTCGTAGTGAGAAATTTATTCCTAAAGTCTGATCTAAATCTGCCCACTTCCAGTCTGAAGCTATTCCCCTTTGTCCTGTCACTAGATGTCCTCATAAGAAGTCCCTTTCTAGCTTCCCTGTAGACTCCCTTCAGGTAGTCCCTCCAACTACTGCATAAATGTGTGAACTTCTATCAGGAAAAGTGAATTTGACATCTTTAAAAAACAAAACAACAATAAACCACAAAAAAACACCAAGCTTCAAAAAACAGGCAGGTGATCTAGGTGATCCTGCTGTGGTTAGGGGATTGGACTAGATGATCTGTCAAGGTCCCTTCCAATCCCTAATGTTCTGTGATTCTGTGTGTTTACTCTGGAACCAAATTTAGCATCTTCAGGAGCTGTGACCTAGGGTTTATCGGTTGCGACTGTAAAAAGATCAATGTTTTCATGGTGCAACATGTTTTTATTTAGCCAGTTCAGTCTATGAAAAAGTGTCTCCATTCCTTTTATTTCAGCCGTAAGAACTTTGCAAATTTATGTGAGAGATCACTAGTGAGGTTACTAATAACTGCAAAATGAAAAAGTAACCACCTGTGGTGGTTACAAAAGGTACCATGAAGTCAGCCAGCACAACTGTCATTAGTAAGGTAAGGTCTTTCAGACGTGAACCGCGGGCTAATACTTTTGGTGGTATGCTGGCATTCATTCTGACCTTGCAGTCCAAAACAATGCTTATGAGCCATTGCAGAGAGAACCATGAAATAAAGCACTTTGGAAAATACCAGTCTGAAAAACCAGGTGGTTTTGCTTTCTGTTGGCTTTGTCATGCTTTTGTTTAGTGTTCAGCAACTGTGCATAGGATCTGTTTTATCCAATCAGTTATGCAGAGTAAGTTAAAGTAAGTTAACAGTTAACCCATAGATCGTAATACACAAGTTCTTCAGCACAAGATAGATGGTATGTCTTGTAGATGCGTGGTATGTCTTGTAGATGCGTGGTATGTCTTGTAGATGCGTGGTATGTCTTGTAGATGCGTGGTATGTCTTGTAGATGCGTGGTATGTCTTGTAGATGCGTGGTATGTCTTGTAGATGCGTGGTATGTCTTGTAGATGCGTGGTATGTCTTGTAGATGCGTGGTATTTCTGATGTTTTCTAACATAGTGCTGGGATGGTTTTGCTAATTGCCAGAAAACATTTGAGAGAAACTTCATGTATGCACCCTATCTGTTTTCCTTTTGGAATAAAGGAATTCCTGTTTTTTCTGAGAGCAGTTACTGGCAATGAAGTGACTGTTTTCAAATGTGCTACAGGTCCCTGACCAATAGAAATGACTTCAGGCGAGGGAACTGGAACTGTATTTAATTTTGAGCAGACAGAATTTCTGAGGAGAAGCCGCACAGGAGCCACCTCTGCTCTCACAAAACCACTAGTTTTTAGGAGTGTAACGTTACAAAGACCAGCAGGGTTTGCAGAGAGGTTAGGGTGCATCATACGCAAATACAGCATGCTGTGTGGCAGAGTGCTTCATGTTTGGTTATGAGGTCCCTAAAATACCTTGTGATTTACTGTCTTGCTGCTTGAGGTGATAAGAGAGTCCACAATAGATACTTGCTTTAAGGCCAAAAACAGAAACGTATTTTAATTTTTCCGGGAGTAACTATCTTGAAATTTTAGAGAAGTAAAAACCTTGTGTGTGTTGGGTTTTTTGCTCTCTAGCATTATCTGGTTGCAAAAGATACTATGTTAAGTTCATTTGAAGGGTTCTCTAGGATTCAGGTAGTGCTAATATTTCAAATTAATACTGCCATTTTGTCTTTGTTTTCAGATTTCCATTTGCCATTAGCAGTTTCTTCAGGGGAGTTTTGTCCGTACATTCTCATGGTCATGCTGTCTTCTGGGATGTGAAATATTGTGGCCTTGTTTACAAGAAACAGACATCAGAAGTAGGTGTTTCTAGCAAGGACTTGATTAGTCTCAAGGATTATTCTTGTAGCATAGAACTTAAAGGTAAATAGTCAAACCATAGAGACATGCTTTTCCATTACACTATATTAAACCTCTTGTGTAACTAGGTCTCAGAATTCCTCTAACAACAGGTTTCTGCTAGAGAAATGTCTGTCTGGCACCTTTGTGATATTGCAGAAGCATGTGATCCTGTGAAAAGTGATGCTATGAAAAAGATGACGGCATGAAAGACATTACTAGTGGAGATTTTCCTGCGCTGTATGTGTGTGTTAAGGTACTGGTGGAGAAGTCATGCTTCCAGGGCTGGAATTCTTGTGTGCCTAGATGGGAATCTGTCCATGACCTTAACTGAGATTGGGGGGTGAGCTCAATTAAAAGTAATTTATTGCAGAGTACAAACTGCAAGAAGTGCTGTATTCTGGAAGATGCCTTGATACAGGTTTTAGGGTTTTCTATTTTATCTGACCCAATTTTGTGCTTGAGCAGATAACATCCTTTCAAACGTGCTGCTGGCTGAAAAGAAAAAAATTTATCCTGAAAGATACCAGTTTAGAATGTGCCCGAGAGATGCTGAAACCTCTTACCCACTACCTTGAAAGGAAAATGAGTTAGTAAACTCCATGTCTAGGAAATGTAAATTGATTCTGCAAGACATGGGGGACCTTATTACTCAGAAGCACATTTGTAATGTGGGTGGTTAAAAGAGCAAAAGCACTGACCTGTTTTCATCTGTTGTGAGTTTAACTTCTGCTGTAATAGGTAAATCTGATCATTTTCATTAAATAATCAATTAAGGGACAATACTTGTCCTTTAATGAAAAAATATTAAGTTCTAAAAAGATGCTTGTCATGTCTAGGTGTTATAGGCCAGGTTATTGCTTTGAATCTAAGTCAGGCTGGTGATGATCTAGTGATTTGTTTGCCCCTGTGATGACAGACTGCCCAGAGGTACCAAAGCCTGGGAACAAAAACTAGCATTAACTGACAGATCCTTCTTGAAAGTTTCAGTTCTAAAAACAATGTCCAGAATAGTTTCAAAGCATGCTCACAGGAAACATGAGGATTACCACTTTTATTCTCAGGGTGGTAAAAGTACACACAACAGTGCATGTTTACAACAGACACTAGTTGATGGGTCTTCTGTTCCCTTTGAAAAAGAGACTTCCGATAAAATAATTTTACTTTAAGAGAATTTTAAACATAATTATTAATTTTAAAGAATTTTAAAGTGGTGAAAAATAAATGACGAAGGGAGTAGAACGCCTGCCTTATGAGGAAAGGCTGAGACTAGTTTTGTGGAATTTATAATCCCACTCTACTTGGCTTTGAGGGTGGCAATGGCCAACATTTCATGAAAGGAGATGCGTGTTGGACAAGCGCTCTCTGCTCATACGACACTAGTGGCAGTTCTTGTACATGGTGCCAGCTCTTTGTGTAGCAAGTTACTCTGAATGCACTGAGAGCACAAATTTAGGGAGCAGCTGTACTTCTGAAGGCTGCAAAAACCTGACATTGGTGTGTATACACGGCAACGCATGCACATGCATAAAATGATGTGTACTGTCTTTTTGTCAGACTCAGTTGTTTGTTGATAACAATTTGCTATACGCAGCTGCTGGCATGGAGCTGTTTTCAGTCATTCTGTGCAAAGCAGTAGCTTGTTCTCATGGGACAGCTCAATGAGACAAAACCTTAGAAACGTTTGTAGTGTGTGCTGCTGTTTTACAAAGACAGTCCTTTAAAAATACTTATTTCCTGAAGTGTTAGCTCACTCACTTGTTTCTTGAATCCCTTTCTCATTCCCGTAACTCTTTTCAAGGGACACCACTTAGGTGCTCTTCAAGAAGTCTTGCACAACCAAAATAATTCTCTGTTTTGCTCCCAAATATTGAGGAGACCCTGTCTACAACTGTCTGAAAGGAGGTTGTAGAAAGGCAGGTGTTGGTCTCCTCTCACAAGTAACAAGTGATAGGAGCAAAGGAAATGGCCTCAAACTGTGTCAGGGAAGTTTAGGTTAGACACCAAGAAACCCTTCTTCATTGGAACAGACTTCAGGCACTGGAACAGGCTGCCCAGGGAGGGAATTGAATCATCATCTCTGGACGTGTTTAAAAGTTGCGTAGACTAGCTTAGAGACATGATTTAGTGGTGAGCTTGGTACAATTGGGTTAATGGTTGGACTCAATGATCTTGAAAATCTTTTCCAACCTAAAGTTTTCTGATTCTATGAAAATTGAAGTGTTGACTGAAAAAGGAAGGTCTTTAAAAACATTGTGGTCTGAGATACTTACCTTGTTGGTGACCATGGTCTTTTTTGCAATAGGCAAAGTGGTGTCTCTCGCTAGAAATCTTTATGGCCAGAATCATTATCTTGCCAGCTCACACTATTCTGCTGTGGAAGCTGATGAACAGGTAGACTTCTGCAATTTGTACTTACGTTTCATGGACAAGGGTGGAAAATAGGAACCTGTCCTGCCCTGTGCGTATGTTTGCCTCATAATTGTTAAGGTGCCGGTACTTCGCTGCGTGTAGAAAAGGGGCAGAATGCTTTCGTTAACGGTAACGCTGACAATTCTGACACTCACTCTCCGTTCGTTTAGGACGACGCCAGCACCGGCTGCAGTAGTTCGTGTTGCCACGAGATGGCGCTCGTAGCCCGAGCAGTCAGAGTGAGGCCGGCTCCCTCGGACCGTTCCTGAGGAAACACAGAGGGAAGGAAAGTGGCATTGATGGCTGTAATGCACCTTTTTCCATCCCTGGCAAGGCTAGGAGGACTGAATTTATCTACTTAGGAAATTGCACATGGCTTTCAGAGACGGATCATGAAATGCAGTAGCTGCAATTTCTTCTGAGCACCTGTCGTGGCTGGATTTGTCTTCACAACTTCCTCTGAGAAAATAAGACCCATTAATACCTGGTGGAGTGTAACACAGGGAGCACTCATGGTAGTGCAGCTTTCAGACTATACCTGTCATAGCCATTTGGGTCAGGTATAGGAAAGCATCACGTAAATGTTCTTGAGAAGTCCTGATCAGCTGCATTTTGGCACTCAGTCACCTTCCATGAGGCACAGATGCAGACCTGTGCAGTACCTCCTCACCCACCCTAGCAAAATTTTCCATGGGAGAGGCTTCTGGGTGGGCTAAGCTGAGAAATGTGCTTCTTAAACCTTTCTATATTGTGCCTTCTCCTCAGCTCTGGCTCAACCAGCAGCAGTCATATAGCTGGGGAAAGGTAGCAGAGCAGAGCTGTGAGTGCCACTGTCTCAAAACAGGGAGAAGCAGGCATCTCAGTCACGTTCCCATGAGATACCATTCAGCAACGACCCATTCAATGGTTTGAGGCAGTGAGAGGCAGATATATCTTGGACTTGTTAAGATCTCTGACAAAGTGAAAGCTGTGCCTGCCTGGTTGACCAAAGACATCTCAGAAGCAGCTCAACAAGATGCTAGCCAGCAGCAGTATGTAAAGAAGGCTGTTTCTCAGAGGCCAGTGGTGAGGAACAGCTCACCAGGTGTCCACAGAGAGCGCTGAACAGAACAGAAGAATGGAGAAACAGCATTAGTACCCTCAAAGAGCCCTACTATGTATTGGAAGGAACTGTAGAAAGAACTAGGGCAACATGAGTGTATTGCTGTGTGCATGTGTTAGAGGATCACAGAAGGGGATGCATGCACATGCTACCACATGTACGCAAGTGGATGGCATATACAGTCATTTAGGTTGCAAAAGACCTTTAAGATCCAAGCATTAACCTAACTATGAAGCCAAAGGCTAAACCATGTCCTTAAGCACCGTATCTACATGAATTTAAACCCGTCCTTTATATATGCACAAAGAAGTATTCCAAAGGGGAGTTTTCCAAAGAACCGAAGAAGAGACTTGAAAGCACAAGGTAACATCCTGAAACCCATTGGCTGTCACCACCTGTTTTTCTGTCACTGTGACAGGGCAGCTGAGAGCAGATTAGCCATGAGAACCTGGGGTGTTTGGTGACTGACACGCAGCCACATTTGAAATGGAGAAGCTTAAATATTCATATAATTTTGCACAATCAGAGTGGATTTAATTTACATTACAGCCTTTTAATCACTCATTGTTCTGAGTGAGGACACTGAATCTTAGTGATCAGTGCCTGTACCCGGTTTAATTATATTTAAATAAATCTTTATTACTTTAGAAGTATCTCAGCTGCCACTGTGATGCTCAGCTAGGCTCCCGGAGTTACGGGCAACAGTAAGTGGACAGTCATCTTCCTTCACTGCCTGAGGCAAAACAAAATGAACTGCTCTGACGAGTTTTGGCTCCGTGTTTGCGCAAGACAGAGCTGCCTGGAGAGGGCACCGAGGCACCGCCGCGCACTGCGGCAAGGAGCGCGGAGCCTCGGATAGCCCACAGGCTTTCAGCAGCCGTCGTCCGCACGGTCGACTCGACCGCTCTGCTTCTGACTTAGTTTATTCTAAATGTGAAGTGTTTAATGCAACATAAACAACTGTGATACAACTGGGTGGAAGTGTGAGGCTTCTCTGACCCTTTCCAGTTCAGAGATGAGAAGTGCTCAGTGTCATGATTTTTCCCTTCCACATCGGGAGGGAGGGAGGGAGTAGTTCCTCCTGAAAACCTGACAGGCTTTCAGGTGCTGTCAGGCCATCAGTTTAACCGAGACCCTTTAGCCTGGTCTTCACCATACTAGGCATGGTAGGGAAAATGCAATATGTCAGATAGAGAGAACTACACAGACAGGTGGATATTAATATATGACATAGAATAATCACTCGTCCTCCTACTACTCACAGCAGGGGGATTTCAATGGAGTATTACAGCCAGAAACCTCATCTCCTAATGGAAGAGATGCTGCTTGAGAAGCCATACAAGGGAGCTTTTGCAGAGGACTGAAAATGGAGAGGCATTACAGCACACTGACTTCATAAATATCTGAGATACCACAGGCACTTGTAAGTACTACAGTTTTTCCAACATCAAGTACTGAGTTTATTTTATGGAATAGAAAATACCAGGACAGACCTGGGTGCAGTGGGCCAAAATTTTTCTCCTTGGTGTCTTGTAGAACAATTGCATAAAGCTAAATTCTTTCTGCTTTACTATTAAAGAATGCAGTAAATACCAAAAAGATGCTGTAGCATGGTACAGAATCCTCTGACCAAGGTAGTCATGTTCTTGTGTCACCTAAGTGTTCTTCTCCACGAATGCAAATGCATTTTTATTTAGGTGCATTCCCTGTAAGTTCTGTCAGCCTTTTCTTCTTTTTAGTTGTGCCCCAACAACAGAAACTGAAGTGGAAAGGCTGAGGCTATTACTGAATATACTATTCAAGGTTTGCAAAACGGGTGGTAATGTTCTTGGGTCTACTCTGAACATTAGTACAATGATGGATGCATGGAATAAATAGGATTTTAGCTCTCAGGACAGCATTTCTGTGGGTGTTGCAAGCTATGGGGAGGGTATACCTGTGGGTCATGTTTACACCCTTGCTCCTCTTACCACAGAGACCCTTGAGGCTGCTCTAACTTCTGTCTAACTGCAGCTACACCTTGATGACTACAACAGCCAGAGATCTCAATGAAATCTTGCTTCTTTTCCCCTTTTCTACTTGTTGATCAAATTAGCATTAAGATAGCCCCTGTGGAGGGGTGCAGATGCAGGTACTGAAGGTCTGATTGTAACTTCTGAGGAGAGAATGAGAGCAAGCTTCTAGCAGCACCAGCTAGCAATAGACTATTGTTAAGACATTTTTTTGAAGGCAGAGTCAGCAGATTACAGTTGTGAAAGCTCTGGCATCTCAGAGTTCTAGATGAGATCAGTTTCAAGTCTTTTTATCAAAACCTATAAAATGGCATTGGGGCTGGAAGTCATTGCTGTGTACCATCTGTTCACTGATCTCACTTCAGCTTCAGTATTTCCTTTCTACAGTATTTGCTGCCCAGCAAGGAGGTTGTGTAGGCTGTGCAAGAACTGCCTTCTGTGAGATGCCTGAACTGGCTGGATCCTCCACATAGTTATGTTGCTGTACAGAGGGAATGGCCTGGGCTGTGCTGCAGCACTGCACAGTCCCGAGGTGTCAGCATTACTGATAGTCCCAAGTTGGAAAGATTTGTGCAGCACTCAGCTGCCTCTCATGGTATAGATATTCCTCTCATCTGCTGTATTGAATGTTAGGTGGGGACAGTGTCCTGAGACTAGAATCAGGTCAAACGCCTGTGACTGGGAACCTGGAGAAACCAAAACTGGCCATGAAAAGCCAAGAAACCATGGTAGGACCAGGACAAAGATGAGCCTGGAGCAAAAGCAAGCAGGTGGTGTTCATAGGCAGGGAGAGCAAAGGAATAACGTGTCAGGAAATTACACTAATGAACATGTAGCTGCATCCTTTAAGGCTGCTTCTACCCCCATAACGTGGAGAAGCTGAACGCAGTGCCCCAGTGATCCCAGTCCTTGGATTGTTGGATATGGAAGCCACATCAGACTGGGCAGGAAATGAGTTCATGTAGAACTTAATTTCTCAATCCCTGTCAGTGTAGAGTTCCAGTGTTCTCAAACATCCTCACAGCAGCATTCCCCTTTTGAACAGAGCTGGAGATGTGAAGATAGAAGCAGCTTGCCTAAACTCACACAGGAAGCCCATGGCATGCCTGATACCTAAAGCCAGAAAGTCACCACCCTTCCTGCCTTTAAACCTTTCCAAAGGCTGCGCAGACAGGCAAAAACATGACACAGCTGCTGCTGCTTCCCATGTTCTTTTGTGGCCTTTCTGCCTGGCTGTGAAGGAGTTGAATGCTTCTCCCCTACCACACTTGCTGGCCAGCAGAAGTGAAAAGCAGAGGGCATCTGCAGCAAGTGCCAGCTGAGGGCAATAGAGGGAAAGCTAAGCTGGCACAGCAACACCTGTTTTGTAGAGCAAGAAGAGCTGAAATGATATGAAGACAAAGCAGGGAAGTTACGTTGAACCAAACTGGGATGTGCTTGCAGAGATTAATAGCTGCTTCCTCTTCCATAAGTCAATATGTCTTCTGTTTGTAGGAATTTGCAAACATACACAAATAGTTTTCTGGAAAGGTGTCTTTTACTCCTCCATACTCCTGCTCATTTTCTCCTGCAGTTTCAAGGCACAGGTGCAATTGAAAAAACGACTGAAATCTACAGTAATGAGCTCAAACATGATTCAGGGCACAATCCAAAACCGCACAGGCAATGCAGACCTGTTAATTGCTTTAGTGGGATTCGGCTCAAATCTCTGTTTAGATATTTTAATTAAGGTGTGACAGGATAGTAGCATTGTCTATTAGTCCCAAATGCTACCAGAACTAAGAAAAACCAACATTTTCTTTAAATCCATGTACTAAATTCTAGGTGTTAAAGAGCAAATTAATCATAAGGAGGTCCAATGCAGTCATTCCCTTCTCTCTGCAGGACCTACACCTAAAAGAGAATAAATTGGACAAAGATTTGCTAATGAGGTGATGGCTCTCAGACTGAAGCTTTTATTTCAAGACTTAATTGCTGTGTCCTCATCTCTTTTGTAGTAGATGCCTCACCTTCAGCTGTTCTGTTCTGGCTGAAGAAAAGAAGAAAGAGAAGAAAATAAGAAAATAGACCCATCAGCCTCTCATCCTCTGTCCTACTCCCTTCTATCACAGAACCATCTTATTTCAGCCTGCCATGCACAAGCTGTTCACTGAGTTTTCCCTCATGAGGGGTCTCAAAACTCCCCTTTCTCATGACAGATCTCTTTACCTTGTGGAAATCCAAAGGAGGGATTGCCAAGTTCTCAGTTCTCACTGTTGAGTCACTGTTTTGCTTTTGTTCAAGTATCATCTTCATTTGCAACAAGGCTGACTCTATTATCTGCTGGTGGCAAAGAAGGATGATATTTAAAGACACTTATGAAGCAAACCTCACACTGATCATGGGGCGTTGGAACTGGATGATCCAATGGTCCTTCCTAACCCTGACTGACTCTATGACTTGGTCTGGGTGATCCTGCTGTGGCAGGGGGATTGGACTGGATGATCTTTCGAGGTTCCTTCCAATCCCTTAGGTTTCTATGATCAGAGACCTGGTCATCTGTTCCCATTGCTTTATGTATTAACTCCCTCATTTTAGATTGCACAAGACAAAGGTTGTTCCTCTCTATGAGTTTAATGGTTGTTCTTCTAAAGGTAATATCAACAGAAAATTGTGATTGACATGATGAAATGCTCAAGATAGGACTGATTTGTGTTTCAGGTGTGTGATCCTCCAGACATTTCAGAAGAGGGGGAGAAGAATACCACTGGTCTTGGAACACTGCAGTAAGACTCTGGAGGAAGGTGGGTACCCTTGGCAAGAATGACCTCTGGTATTGCTATTTAATTTCTCTGTGACTTAGCTGTCTATGTGCAAAGCCTGATTGCAAAGTTGTTCTGAGATATTTTAGTGATGAGTCAAGAGAGCACCTAAGGAAAGTTTCTTAGAGGTGCAGTTCCTGGTAAAATTTTGAAATGAAAATTTCAAAACTGACAGGCCCTCAGGAAACAGGGGTGAAATCCTGTGTGAGGTCTGTATCTTCTGGTGTAAACAGTGAGCAGTTTCCATGTACCTTTCTTCTTTTAGCACCAAGACGTTTGCCTAAGTGGAAAGCACTGTGTGGGTGCCTGTACAGATAATAAATTCCACGTTCCATGTCTCAGCTGAGTGAAACCATTTCTCTAACACTGGGTTTCTGTAACGCCAGTGCAGTTCCTGAGGCTGCTGAGATGCATGCATAGAGAGGTGCACATGCACTGCTCTGTCGCTGGCTGTAGGGTACAACCACCCTTTGGGGGTGCATCATTTGAAACTGAAGTGAGGTAGCACACTGTCCAGCGCTTGGCTTCATGAAAAGACCGGCACAAACTGACAATAACTTCCTTCCACTGTTCTTCAGTTTCCTCCTTGGATAAAAATGAGTCTAGCAGCTGTCAACCCTGTATCCACAACACTTACAGCATTTATCAGTTACAGTGTGCATCATTCGTTGTTCAGGGGTGTGCATTACAGTCTGCTATTTGAATATCACCTTCTGCAGAGATCTCCTGAGAACTCCTGATGAGTTCACTGTTGAAGTGACCAACATGCATCTCAACCTATAATAGAAGTGTAAACTGCCTCAGAAGATGGCCCGTTACAACTAATGTTTGAAGATGGAGCCAGTCTGGGTGTCCGCAGAGGAATTTTACCTGCAGGGTCTGCAAAGTAACTCTGAACAGTATCAGGATAGAGGTTCATGCTATTTTTGCCTCAGTCATCTCTCCATCACCAGCAAAGCATCCACAGCCAGGAGGTAGGAGTCGTTGGCCCGTGCTAGATCCCAGCCTGCCTTCTCCAGTGGTGGTGGGGGGGGGGGGGGGGGGGGC
>VXBP01001634.1:16627-30816 GCA_013400115.1 Rhinopomastus cyanomelas
GGGAGGCTGCTCCAGTTCTGCCTTCCCAGCAGCATCTCTCGGTCACAGCTGCTGGATAATGGACAGCAGCCCCAGGTTTTGCTGCGGGAACTTAATCTGCGCTGTCGTCCCTCATTACTGCCACTCAGCGCCGTCATGTCCAGCCATGAAGGGTCACAAGATGACATGAGAGAGGTCGGGTAGGGGGGTGTATGAAGGGGCCTGGCAAGCATGGGGGGATATGGGAAGGCTAAAAAGAGAACAGCCACCCCAACGCTGCTCGGAGCGGCTCGGCAGGGCTGGGGCTGGAAGCGGCTGGGTTCACACTAAGTTTTCGCGAAGGTCACTCTGCAATATGGTAACTCCCGGCTCGGCTGTCAGCGCCCATAAAGGCAGCTCTGCTCACAGCGCGGGGGGGCAGGGAAGGAGGTTTGTTTAGAAGCATTAGCGTGCCCCTCCCCCGGCCCCATTAGTGGCCCTTATTAAACCAACACAGACAAAGAGCAAAGATGCCCTCGTTAATGGAGAGTCTCCGATAATTACTCTGCTCTGCCGCTTCTTTTGGGGCCTGAATGGCCTTTGAATAATGTTTCTCTTGCTGTGGTTGCAGACAATACCCTCGCAGACTGCTTTAAGCGGTGCCAATCCCATTAGCAGAAGAATAGCGGAGCGCTCTGGTTGTGTGGGTGGGTGGGTGTGCTCACTGCGGGCTCCCAGTGGGAACTGGGCTGCGCTGCCCGCTGCTTCGCTCGCCTCTCCTGCCCTCCGCTGCCGGGGACTTGCTGGACGAGGCTCCCTCTCGGAAACAGCGTCCATGGGGAAGCAGTGCCCGAGCCGAAGTTCTGAGAGCTCCTACTGCAGGAGGCAGCGCTGGGCATGGGTGCCCACCAGATGGGAAGTGAAGAGCTGGGAGGCAAAAGACCCTCAGGACTGGACAAGTGTTTCCAGCCTTCCCCCAGGCACAGCTCTCCTCTCGCACTCACACATGACACCAAAGGGGAGGGAGGCCTGAGAGACTCTGGAATCAGAATCAGGCTGTGATGCTGCTTTATCCTACAGAAAAAAAAAAGGAGCTGACTGCCTCATTTAGTTGATTATGGAGCACAAAATGGCTAAACCACCCAGTTTTGGGAGGGTTAATTCTGTGCCGGGTGCCCCAAGCAGGAAGCTAGTTAGTGTGTTAAATAAGGAGCTAGCAACCAAACTTGGGGGAGTTGAGTAACTCTATCTGAGCCTTTCTCCTTGATCTCTCCTTCTGCATGATAAGTGAAAATAGTGCATAGCTGGGCTGGCTGCAGCATTTAATTTAATCATCTGATGATAGTTATTTTCACAAACATGAGCTCAAGGAAGAATTATCAGAAAGGCTTCATCTTGTGCTGAATGTGCCAGTTAACAGCCTTTCTGTGAGGTAATAGCTTCTATGTAGGGCGTCAGTAATTAAAACGTGTGAAGAAAAGGCCCCTTCTTCAGAAGCAGTAGGGAAAGACAGTGAGTCCAACGCTCAGCTGGTGTGAACTGTCAGATCTGTCAATGGCCACAATACATGGGCATTGCTCCTTTCATATTATGCCAGCAAAGGATGTGCCCAAAGGGTTCTTGAGAGTTTCCCTGTTTGAGAAAGATGTTTGGATTCTCATCAATGGAAGGCAAACTTAGGAATATATGGTGCAATCAAGATGATTCTGTAGTACTTTGTGGGACATGTTTAGGTCTAAGGAAGAGCAACGCATCTTGCAAACTGTGCCGTAAGGAAAACAGCTCAGTTAACTCTCTAATGTTAGCAGATACAGCCATTTTCTCGCTCTTTCAATATTAACTCTATAGACTTCTAGAACCACAATCTAAAAGCTAAGAAGAAATTGCATGTAAGACATTCGAAGCAGAAGGAAGTTGACTTCCTTTCTGTCTTTGTGACATAGAGTGCAGTTTGTTTACATGGACAGTTTACCACCAGATGGCTCTGTCCACTCCATTCAGTTTGGGACTAGCAAAGGGGACAAAGCTGGAAGTCAAGCTGTGTGGGAGATTCTGCTGGACAGCCACCATCATGTCTTTCACCAGTATATGCCGCTTGAAAGAGCTGGTGGTTTTGGTGATATGTTTAAACAATGAAATGGCAAAATCTGGACCTTGCATTGTTACCATATAGTAATAGCAATATCTTTTCCCAAGATTTCTTCATAGAGTGTGTTATCCTACAGTGTTGAAGGATAATGGCCTTTCCACTGGCATGCAGATTGCAGGAAAAGGAATCTCTACTAGATTAGAGGAAGAAAATGTAGATTCCCCTGTTTTCAGATTCCGTTGGTTTAAGCTGTGCTAGAGTGATATATGATGGATCATAGACATAAAACTGGAAATTGGAAATGGGATGGACTCTCTTCCTCCTGTCAATAACATGGTGACCACTGTTTATAAAGCGCTTCCCAGACAGAATGGGAAATTAAAAACTTGGACCCAAGCTGTTGCCTAGCAGCCAGTCTTTTATAAGAAATGTGCATGTTAATCGTATTTTGCAGAGGAAATGGAAAGTGTTACCCGTTCTGGTACCTTTGGTTTCCAGGAGATAGCACAGAACTGGAAATATCTAGAACTGGGGACTGGAATTGGCAATATCTTGAGCTCTTTTGGGGTCTGAGAGTAAAATTAAGAGACTCTTAAGTATTATCCTCTTTCGCTGTATAATTCCTATCTCTTTTCTGGGAAGACAGTGTTTTGTTAAAGACCCTAGCAGTGCACAAGACAACACAGCCAGGGTGAGGGTGGGTTGGGGGCAGCTATTGTTGCTGGCTGACCGTAGAGAAGTATCTGGCAGGACATGGAGTTCTGGCAGAAGGTGCTTTTCCCATCTCGTGTTGCAGTGCCTGGATGCATTTCACAAATGAGGTCCCAAGGAGCTTGGGCTGTAGGAAAGTGAGGGAGGCAGGAATAGTGCCTAAGGGCACTGAATGCTTGGGACTTGACTTTGCTGCTAAAGCAGCTGGGATTGGCTAGGGTTCATGGCATGTAGTTACTGACTGTCCAGATTTATAGCTACCAAGTGTCTCTCGGAGTCTCACTCTTTTGAGCAGAAGGGTGATTGTTTTTGAATGTGGCCTCTCTGCTGTCCTACCCCAAAAAGAAATGACATTTAAGTCTTTCTGCAGCCTGAAATTACTTTTCCACTACAGGTGGAAAATGACATATGGGCCACTCCCCAGAAAGCTTGCCAAGTACAGGTGTCATGTTAAATACAGGACATTTCTCTCCAACATGGCAGTGAAAGCAGGACCAAGAGAGGCATGGATTTTTATACTTCTTTGAGCACAGTGCATACTGCCCCGTTGCTCTCCTCCCCTGACATTCATGTCCCCTGCCTCTTGTGAGCATGCTGGGCCTGGAAGGGGCCCTCACACTATGTAGTTGACGGAGAAGCAAAGTTCTTGAAGCCTTGTCAAACCCATGAGTCCTAGAAAGACACTTTCCTTGTGGGGAGCCCAAGAGATAAATGTCCAAGTACCATGTGAGAAAAAGCTGATTGGTGACAAATAACATGGCAAGTGATGATACTGCCTTGTCCTCTGAGGGATCACAATGCAAACAGTTGGATTAGAAGAAAAAGATTGATCTTTGTCTATTACCCAGTGAAGAAGCTATTCATCTTTAGGAGCAGATCTTCAAATGCACAGTGCTATAGTAATACATTATTTGTAAAGGCCAAGATTAATTTGTTTTCAGTCAGATAAACCAGTATTTTTTTGTGCTAGAGGTTCTCATTGATCCTTGCTGTCACTGAAATATGATAAGGCATAGGAACACAACCTTGTTAGTTGTGCCAGCTACATTTTGCAGTATATACTAAACGTTTGGTGCATGAAAGTCGTGGAAGCGGCTGTTTGCTGTGAATTGTGAATCTCCTTCATGGACTCATCTCAGCACTGCAGTTTTGTGCCATTACATCTCAGCACTAACCATGTCTCTCCTGCTCAGCACAGCTCGCTGATCCCCTGGGATGCAGGCAGTGAGACAGCACAGTGCCTGCCATCCTCAGCGTGTGCAGGGTGTGAGTCAAAATGGTCTGTGAACACCAGGCATCAGCTTTCAGGTACGTCCCTGAGCCGCACGTGGCTATTTCTCACCATGAGGCTAGTTTTTGGGATGTGGGTGGGGTGCCATTCCGAGACCCAGTGAAATAAGTGGTTTGTCCTTGTCACTGAACCTTTTGATTTCTTTGGGTAACAGGTCGTGCCAGCTTTGTGGCCCTGTGCCCAGGAGAATTCCCTTGCCGTGCTGCTCCCTGCAGCCTTCACCCTTGCCAGGTGCAGCTGCAGCTGTCAAGAGTCCGTTTGGAATTCTGTGTTTTCCACCTCCTCTGAAGTCGTGCATCAGCTCCCCGAAAATGCCAGCGGCCTCAAACACCTGGAAGGTGCAATTTCACCCCTTAGAGCACGGCGAGCTCTGAAGGTTTTTTGCTATTATTCGTGTGCTAAGGGCAGGTCAGAAGCCGGGGGACGCAGGGCAATGCCTAACCGCCCCCCCANGCTGTGCCGGGCCGGCGGCTCCGCTCCGCGCCGGGCCGTTGCCAGGGCAGTCCCTCCCTCCCTCCCTCCCTCCCTCGTTGGAGCACCGGTGGAGCGCGGCCCCGGCGCAGGTAAATCTCCCTTCGGGATGCGGTCGGTACGGGGCTTTCGAGGGGACCGCGAGGTTCCCCGCCCCCCCGGGCTTCCCGCGGCTGAGTGCGGGGGTCTGGGCGCGGCCGTGTTCGCCCTCACGGCGCAGACCCGCCGGGGGTTACGGGCCGCCCCCAAAGGCGCCTTCCCCTGTGCACGGAAAGGCCCGCGGCAATATTTTTCCCTCACCCGCGACTCCACGAGGAATTTGGGCTGCTCCTCATCCACAGAACCTCGCTCCTGTGCGTGTGTGTGTGTGTGTGGGCAGAGTGCGGGCATCGTTCTGTTTGCATAGCCCTGAGCATGACATAATGCCGTGGTCTTCTTACATTGCAGTAAAATCACAAGCACACAAACACGGCCAGTGGAATTACACTCTCTGGAATCATAGGCCTGCCAGCAGAGAGGCTGTTATGCGGAAATGTGTCTAGCTGAAGTAGCAGCAGAACTGCTGGGACCACTGGCGTTGCAAGGTAAGGGTCGTGATCACAACGTGAGGGTCAGTGTAAATATCAGGAAATACTCTACCATGAGGGTAACAGCACTGTAACAGGCTCCACAGAGATGTGGAGTCCCTGGCTGTGGTGATGTTCAAAACTCACCTGGATGTGCTCCTGTGTGGTCTGCTCTAGGTGATCCTGCTGTAGCAGTGGGCTTGCATCAGATCATCTTCAGAGATCTCTTTCAACTCCTGCCGTTCTGTAATTCCGTGTGATTCTGTCAGGGAGGAAACTCAGGGTTAGGTTTGTGTAAGAAATCATTATTTGCTCCTGATCTGTTTTAGGTTCTACACTGACAGATCTGATCCTACTGTTTCAGGACAGTTCTAATTTTAGGCATTGCATAATTTTACTAAGTGACTACAAAAAGTCACAGTATGTAAAAAAAGAAAGCATGTGAATGTTAGTAGGACCAGTGTCCTTACATTCTTAGCAACAGTAGTTTTCATCTCGACACTTTCAAGGCTGATTTATCCAAAATTAGTGTCTTACATTTGTGACTTAAAAATAGTTGGAAATCTAAAATGTGAAATTCATAGTAGAATGAGGGATCTTACCAGTGTGCAGTAGCTAAATACACCATCCTTGCAGAACCGTGTCAGACTGAAGTCATGTTGCCTGTTAACATTTCAGTTTCATTGATGTTTTGAGGTTTCTGATGGACTGCTGCTAAGAGCTTCTGTAATAAAGTCACAGTTGAGTTAGGAAGCAGCAGGCACCTGTGCTGAGTAGCCACACGACTCTGTGGCCCTGCCGTGGTTGCAGCAAGGCCGTGGGGTTAGCTGTTGTGGCAGGGCTGCCAGGACCTGAGGGCATGGGTTGTTGTGGTAAGTTGCCGAACTTTAGCATTATTTGGATCATTGCTTTGTTTCCTTCCCCTGCGTCTCTTCCCCTGCTGATTAATGTGCCAAACCACTGTGGTCCTGGCTGCTTCAAAGAAGAGAGGCAGGCTTAGTTTGAGGTTTGAAATGAATGTGTTATTAAACACTGTATTTCCATCAGCGTCAGCATCCAACCACTAATAGTTATGGGAAACCCAGGTTTCACTGTAGAAAGGCTTGTGCTGTCCCAGCTGAGCTCTTTGGGTACCATGGTTAGAGAGGAGTTGGCTACAGCCACAGCTCAGGACTACTCAGAAAGCTGCATGCTGGACAGGTTTGGATGTCAAGTATATTTTCTTACGGCAATGCTGTGATCTCAGGGAAGAATTATCTTCTATATTCTCATGGGAGATGCAGTTTTTTACCCTTCTTCTAGCCTCTGGGGCAGTGGCAACTGTTGCTCTCAACTGTGGGGTTATACTGGGCTGGTTGCTGGAGCCTGATCACTGATTTCTAGTTGGTGTGCCTCAGAGAAACTACCCTGCAGAGCTAGGTAAAATTTAATTGTGCAGTCTGGTATAGATGGGAAAGGATTCAGTTATTTTGCTATTTATACTTGCTAGTGCTTCATCTAGAAAGATCCCAAAGTATCCTCTGAGTCCTAATTATTGGGAGATAAATGTCTTAATCCAGCAGTCCCCCAGCTCTGTGTCCTTTGCTGCTTAAACAGACATCTTGGGGTACAGTAAGACACCATTGCAGATAACAGCTGATATTTCAGCAGCCTAATTTCCATCAGTCTCTGCAAATGAGCTCTGGAGGAGCAACATCCCCAAGAACAAAATGTGTCTTTAATTTCGGTTCAGAACCCACAGGGACAAACTGAAAGTGTGTTAATCTCTCATGCCTTTACAAATAAACAGGCTTTCAAGGGCTGCCTGTCTTTTTCTCTTCAACATAGTTCTAGAAAGCATGGAATGGGAAGATATTTGTAAAATTTCAGTTCACATTTACCAAAAATGTTCATTTTAAATCTGTTTTGTGGTGTCTGTCTGGCCTGGTAGGATGGGCAGAAGATCTTGTAGTCAAAGGCAGCCTGTGAAATGCAACTTATATAACTTTGGGCAAACATATACATGCAAATCAAATTAACCCGAGCATAGGAACCATTCACCCTTGCTTGGGTTGTTATTTGAGACTACAGGTGTGTAAGACCACACATCAGGCCAAATCACTGCACTGCTTTCATGCTGGTTGTTCTGGTTTTTATGCCTGAAGTGTGGGTTTGAGGTGTGCGCATCCAGATGATCTGCCAGGGTGGTGCCAGGACTCAGAAAAGCCTTTGCTCCCTGACACCTCGCATCCTGCCCTGCGAGGCTGGCTAACCAACTATCACCATGCACAAGGGGGTAGGTCTGGCATTGTAACATGTGAAGGTGGCCACTTGCTGATGGGTTTAGCTGGCGTGCAGCCTGGGCTGCGTCACCGTGAGCTGACTTTGTTCCAATCAATCTGCTTTGGTTTCTGTTCCTTTTCTTGCCAAGGGTCGTTCATCCTTCCCAGAATCCCAGTCCAGCTACTGAGATTTCAAACGGTTACTCATCCATGGGAAGTGGATACAGCCCCTCATTACTTGGTGGTGCTCCCTAGCCAAGAGGGATGTGTATCAAGTGCCTGCAAGGGAAAGAGGTCACTGATAAAGATCTTGAGAGAGCAGTGCATCAGTCAGTCTTCCCAAAATAAAAGCTTTCTGTCGTCTGTCTTCCTCTGGTGCTCAGTTCACCTCACCCTCTGGACCTGCTTTGTTCTGGTGCAGCAGGCTGTTGTGGCTTTTCAGCTTGGTTTCTTGTGTTTTAATTGCTGTTTTCAAAGCACAGTTAAAATTAAAGATAATGTATACTATAAGCACTGTTTATTATTCAGTCCTGTGTGCTCATCGCTGGATGAGCTGTTCTGTAGCTGTTATGCGTTAGTTCCCCACGCAGGGAGGATGCCTGGGGAGCTGCCTTGTTAAAGGCACTGGATCAGATCAGTAGCTAGTGAAAATCTAGGCTTCTGAGAATGACATTCTGAATGTCCTCGCTAAGGGTCTGCTTCCCCTCACACAATGCAGCACCTCTTTCTTCATCTCATCTTTTCTCTGTTGACTTTTTTGTTTTGGTTTCTGTGGCACAGAAGAGATCACTGCTGGTTTTTAGCTTGACTGTCATTAGGCACCAAGTTAATTGCAGCTTTTTCTGCTCTTTGCCTTTCCCTGGATCTCTTCTTCACTGACAAATGGAAAAAAATACTGCCAAAGTTAATTTTATCCTTAAGGGCAGTGAGACTATAGCAAACAGGTGGGTTTGCAGGATGTAAATGGTTATCATAGAATCATAGAATCATTAGGGATTGGAAGGAACCTCAAAAAATCATCTAGTCCAATATCCCTGCCACAGCAGGATCACCTAGACCAAGTCGCACAGGAACACATCCAGGTGGGTTTTAAATGTCTCCAGTGAAGGAGACTCCACAACCCCCCTGGGCAGCCTGTTCCAGTGCTCTGTCATCCTCACTGTGAAGAAGTTCCTTAGCATATTTATATGGAACCTCCTATGTTCCAGCTTGTACCCACTGCCCCTTGTCCTATCACTAGATGACACTGAGAAGAATCTGGGTCCATCCTCCTGACACCCACCCTTCAAGTATTCACAGTTACCATCTCTACCATCTGGCCTTATAGCTTCTTTCTCCAGTTTTTGTGAGAGTTTTTTGTGAGTTTTTCCTGGGTATGATGCAGGGATGTCAGAACAACATGGAGAATGTTTGCTGGGTAGGCCTTGCTACACTGTAAATAGGTAAGCATCCTCTGCTCTCTGGTTGCAGCAGGGGGATGCTGAGGAAGAGGCCACTCAACTTCTTAACTAAGAGAAAGCACAAAGCCTTCAGCTTTTGTGAAGGATTCTGCAGAGCAGAGCCTGTGTTTTAGGGACTGTTGTTGACCTGACTGTGTCTCATCGTTTTAGGGACTGTTGTTGACCTGAGTGTGACTCATTTAAATTCTGGATGGTATTTTGCTGATGTGTCCCACAGAGCTGGTCAGAATTCCTTGTAGCAGCAAGACCTATAGGCCGTGACTGATCACTGGTAGACACTGAGGTCACAAACTGAGGTTGCTCAGACTGACAGGCAGAAGAGCTCATTGGGTACTAGCTGCTCCAGCCCTAGTGGATCATATCCAAAGAGACTGTACCTCTCTCTTTCCTTCAGACAACTGTTTGGTCCATAAACTGCACTGTGGTGGTCCAGGCCTGCCTAACAGAAATAATGGTCCCTTGAATTTATTGTCCTACCAAATAGTTACCAGCTTGGAAAAACATCACTCTGTTTTCCTTGTTGACATTGGAATTTCAGCCCATGGTTGTGATGCAGCATGAGATCAGTGAAGCCAGTTTCCACAGCAGGTTCCAGGGCAGTGAGAAAGGGATAAGGCAAACTCTCCAGTGGCTACGGTAACCCTGCTCTCTGTTTGCTTACAGGTAACTTCCAAAACTCCTTTTGTGCTCTTGATAGAACATTCTCACAAACACCCGAATCTTTGCCAGGAATTTAAGCCTAAGAGTCATTAGGAATCAGTGAGACTTTGGGGACTGCTAGCGTTATTACCTGCCTATTGCTGTCTTTAGCTGTCTGAGAGCCCTTCCCATTTATGTTTCCTCCTGGACATGCTGCTTGTGGACATGGTTCATCCTTTCTAATTCTCTCTACTAATACAAGATAAAAAGGGGCAGTGCCTATTTATCTGTTGTATATCACTCATGGTTTTATACATCTTCATTACATGTGTACTGAAGAGGATATCTTGTGAGCACCAAACCCAACAAGACTGCTTATCGAGTTGCAGGATTCTTCCTGTTTCTCCTTACTGCTTTCTTCCTCTGCTTCCCACTGTTTTCATCCCACACTAACCACTTGTGCTGCGACTAGTCTAGAAACACCCATGTGGTGGCACTGGCCTTCTAGAAAGGGTATGGACCAGGTTTTTCCTGCTTCTTCCTTAGCAGGAGGGTGTGTTTGGGCCTGTTTCCACTCTGTATTGAACAACAGTTCAAGAACTAAATTAAGAACACTACTGCTTTGTCACATCTAGTTGAGGATACTGATACAGTTCAAAAGAAAGACAAGGAGAATACCTGGCAGAGAGGCAGGGTGGTGGCATGAACCCTGTTTCCTTAAGAAACCAGACTGAAAGGTGCTTCTTCTATGTATACTTTTGTATGGACTGGCGGGCAAAAGGGATCTCTTCAGTCATGGATTCCAAACACATGCTGGCTCTAGCTTCCTATGATGTCTGACTTCGAATGAACAGCCCTGAGTATAGTGTGCAAACACAGTGAGTGCCTGTTTTGGTGCTGTGCATCACCTGCAGGGTTGCTTTCCACCCTCCCCTTTTCCATGGGGAATCATTTTACTGTTTGCCCTGCAGTGCCTGGGTATTTCCTCTGGCCCACAGGGATCCAGAGGAGCACATCAGGAAGCTAAACAATCTCTTCCAGTGTACATTCCTTGGCATTTGTTGACTTGATTTTTCTCTTTTGTCAAACTGCCGTCACCTAGGTTGAGTCCTTGTGGGTTCTCTAAGGGAAGCTGCCCTAACCAAGCTGAGCTTCTGAACTGCATGTCCAGCAGTTCTTGCTGTTTGCATCAGCTGTATGAGCAATTTGGCTACTATAAACTTGTGATGGTAGCAATTCTACTCATGCTGTAAATGTACCTGAATGATCTGACTGATGCACATTCATGGACGAAAGCTGCATCGGTGCTAGACAGACAAACAGAAGAGCATGTTTTTCAGCTGCTGCAGTCCCTGTGTCCTTAGTAGTTTTTGCTAAGCACAAAGCACCATGTTCTTTCTCTGGTTTATTTTTTTTTTCAGTAAGACTAGTTCCCAGGGGTCTCGATGAGCTGTTAGGCTTCTGCTTCCTGTAACAAATCCCTGCTTACAGTTTCCAATAGGTTTGCTGGTCTTTAATGGTTTGAGCTGCTGTGTCTTTCTTCATCTCCTCTTCACTGCCTTAGGCTGAATGTCTTCAGAAAATTCCAGGTGTTTCCAAGAAACAATACATTTTTATATAAGTTAAAATAACTTAATTCTATCCTATTGTGTGCCCTGTTTTCCCCTTCTTGGGGAAGAAGTAGTTTCTGCTGCTTTTTCTCCTGGAGGAGATTCTGATAGAGCTGTTCACTGCAATATCAAAGTTTGCTTTCATTTGATGCTAAATCTGTGCAGAAGTCTAAATTAAATTTTAGTGGAGTGCCCCTTTCAGAAAATGCCAGGCTGTGTTTATGGAGGATATGTGACTGCAGAATTGCTGCACTAGTGAGAATTGCCAGCACAACCCTTCATTTGATCTAAGGAGGTTCTTGGCAGTGCAGTAAGGGATGAGCCTGCCACCGTGAGGTCACCTTTCACATCTTTATTGAGCAGGGCAAACTGACTAGTTTGGAAGGTATGAGTGCTGCAATTTGTAAGTGGTGTGATGCAGGGGCCGGTCATCTTCTCATGACCTTGTTATTCAGCATCTTCCTGGATATGAGGTCAGTTTGTAGTTCAGCATCACCACAGTTGGCTGCACAGCACTGGATAGCTCCCATCTCACAGGATCAACAGCCTCGTGAAGCCTCCAGCATTTAACCATGAACCTGTACAATGTAAGTGTAAATTTCCCCCCCTTTCTTTCTGCTTTTAAAATGAAGAACTGAGCACCACTGCATCTGCTGCACTGAAATGCTTCAGTAGCCTGTCACAAGCCCTTCTGGAGTGAGAGCAAGGCTGTATTCTCTGCCAGCACCTGTGAGAGCAGCATCTTCGAGTGGGCCAGCCCGGAGCATTCACTGTTGATGAGAGATTGTGTCAGTGCTGGCTTCGTTCTGGTGAATGCCTGTTGCAGTTTTGCGACTTCAAAAATATCATTTTTCCATTTCAAGATGTGTCGTAAGAGGATGTAGAATAAGTGGGCAAGTTGCACCTCGTGTCTCTTAGCCTCCCAAGCTGTAGGGTACCAGGGATCAGAAGGGTGTTCTGAGGCTGCTGGCAGGAATAAACTGCAGGAATAAGCTGCGTTGAAACTGACAATGCAGGTGTGCCCAGGATGATGTTAATTCCCACTGGCACAGTTGTACACCTTTGCAGAGTCTCTTTCCATGCTCTTCTGATTTGAAGCCACTCCACATCAATTTTGCTCAGACCTCTCAGGCTGTGCTTCAGTGTCTTACTCTATGTTTGTTTGTTGAAGCTATTCCTAGCTCTGGTTTACTGTGAGGCTAGTGAGGTTAATCCTTGCAAAGATCTCAGAGTAGTGGCTTGAAGTTTCCAGGCTTACATATATGATTATTTATTGCTTTTGAAATTACACACTTGGAGTGTGTTGGCAGAGATCATGGTCTGAACTGCTGATCCATAGAAGGAGGGAGAGCTGCTGCTTTTGGACATCGCTGTGTTGTGGCTGTCTGTGAAGCAGGGATGGGAAAAACCAGTGGATGATTGTGGAGAGGGCTGGTTTATGCTAGTTTTCTGTACCCACTTCTTGGGAGGCTGCTGGCCTCCTTCCTCCCTCTGGCCTGCTACAGGAAAAGGTGCCTGTTTAAAAGACTTTGCTAATAGAAGTTGGGGAAGTAGACTGTTCAGGTTTAAAAAAAAAAAAAGAGAGAGCCTTAAATGGAAGTATTATCTGTGTTTGATGCTGTTTAATAGATGTTTTTTCCTGCTAAGTGTAAATCTTCATGGGTCCTGTTAGCACTTCAGCAGCATTCACAAGCTAATGAGTTGCTAATTATCAGCCTTCCCCAGGCTAATTAGTTCTGTTAAGAGTGTATTAATCTAGGCAGGGCTCTGAGATAATGCAGCTTTGCTGCTTCTAGGACTTGAGCTGCTGTGGTCAGAATTGGGCTGCATATCTCTGGCTTTGGGCTGTGTACAGTCTGCAAGGGCTGTGGTTTCTCGTAGCAGGTGTGAGAGTTGTTCTCCCGCTAGTGCGTACAGCCAATCTCAACATCCCAACAACTTGTGTGCATTTGACTGATTTCCCCAGTGTGAAGGTACCTGCCCTCCACTTCCCTCTAGCATGGCAGCACTCTGATTGGAGCTTTAAGAGGGGGGAGGTTAGAAGGCAGCGGCCTTGGTGTGCTAGAAGTAAGTAGCACACCCCCCTATTGCACCACAGGGAATAGAAACACCCTTCCTTCCTCCTCGCAGACATGAGCTTCGGTGGATCCCTACAGCTCTTGAATACATCTATCCTTCAAGCCATCTGCAATTCTTAGGTTTTGTCCTGTGAGTCAACAGACTGGAAGTAAAGATCAGCAGACTTGCAGTGTTGTGGGATGTGGTGTGATTTGTTTTGCTAGCAGGATGCATTGTCTTTATGGGACTGAGATGACACTCTAGAAACTCCTGTGCACAGTACTCTGCAGCAGCAGCCCAGTAGCACTGGTTTATTAGGCAAATACCACAGCTGTGTTTATGCACACAGGTAGGGAAAGGAGCTGCTGTAAAACTCACACTGATCTCCTAAAATTGGGAGTGCACGCCAGCTGGGACAAAAGGGCAAGCTATTTGAGGCTGGTTGGCCTATTTTCCTGACTTTTCTCAACTTATTCTTGCAGCCCCATGGGAACCTGTTCTAAACATTCTCTGGGTGGCTGTACTGCATCTCAGTGCAGCATTCTAAGACCTGATTTATAAATGCCATCACTTTGGTTCCCCTTTATCTGCTGTCCCATCCTGCTCTGTGCAGGTTTTCAGTTCAGGAAGTGACAGTACGCACAGTTCACACACAGTAAACAACAGGAACCCAGAAGGGTTCTCTGTACACAGTAATGGTGGTGTTAAATTTGAGCAGTGGTTGTGGTCTATCTTGACTTAAGTAAGGCATTTGACACAGTCTCTCACAGCATCCTCACAGCCAAACTGAGGCAGCGTGGCCTAGATTTTCAGGTAGTGTGGTGGATCATGAACTGGCTGCAGAATAGAAGTCAGAGAGTAGTGGTCAATGCAACAGAGTCTAGTTGGAGGCCTGTATCTAGTGGAGTGCCTCAGGGATCGGTGCTGGGACCAGTCCTGTTCAATCTATTCATTGATAACTTGGATGAGGGATTGGCATGCACTGTCAGCACGTTTGCTGATGACACAGAGCTGGGTGGTGTCGCCGACACCCCTGCAGACTGGACAGGCTGGAGAGCTGGGCTGAGAAAAATCT
>VXBP01001634.1:31040-163419 GCA_013400115.1 Rhinopomastus cyanomelas
AGGTGATCCTGCTGTTGCAGAGGGATTGGACTAGATGATCTTTCGCGGTCCTTTCCAATCTGTAATGATTCTATGATTCTAAATGAAGTAAGAAAGTAAAATCAAGGGGACTGAGAAGGGAATGGTGTGATTAAATGTATTTATGTGGGAAGAGGCCCTCACTGATGAGACGTTTTGCTTTGCTTTACAGGTTACTCTCCATCACTATGAGCTTATCTCATAGAGGGGCTGCAGCCTGTTTGATCACAGGATGTTGAGTCTCCCATCTGAAGACAGTTGATTTGAATCTATCACTAAGGACTGTGGTTGGTGAATGTCTTTACCCCATCTCCTCTGTGTTAACCATGTGCCAAGGATAGATGTCAAGCAGCTTTTTCTGTGGATATTGATATGGTGTCATCTTAACGCTTCTCCACACCTCGAGCCCACGAGCAGCACAGGATATGGAGGCTCTTGAAGTTGATGACATTAGTCCTGCCTTGGAAGTGACTGAAGACTTTTTCAATAGTTTTGATACTAAGCTTGAGAAGATTGTGCAGCCCTCTGAGGTGTATGGTGTTCAGGAGGTGCCTGAACTGGTTGGGCACGAGGTGTTTGATCAGATAACAGAGAGCAGAAATCTGAGAAACGTTGCCTCCTTAACCAAAAGTAGTCTCCTCTGGGATCACTGCAAAAATGGCCTCTTGGAAACCAAAGCTCCAACAGCATTTCCCACTAGAGACCAGTGTGTGGTGAGGAGGGGAACAGCTGCTGACAACCTTGCCTGGGCAGGAGAAGGGGAGACTGCGGCTTTTAACATCTTCAGTATCTGCCAGCGAAGGAGAAACAGACCTCACTCAGTGAATGACATCCTGGTGCAGAATGAAGAAGCCTCCACATTCAAACCAGGACACAACAGGTCACGTTCTGATATCAGCCATGTAAACTGGGGATTGGTGTTCACAGGCACCTCCCTGCAGCAGCCACCTGCACTTGGTCAGGACAATAACTGTGCTCTGCTCTCTTACCTGGCATTAACCAAGGGAGAGGACATCCAAGGAAACACAGGTTTGTGCTTGTGGTTAATTGTTTGTATTGACAGGAGGACTTTGCTATTTTTAAAAAAGTTACTCTTCTTGAAAGAGGAGGTGCACATTTTAAACAGCACCCCCAACCAACCAACTGTGAGGTAGCTCTTAAGAGGACGGGAATCACACAAGGCTCTGTTGTCTTTGGTCTAACTACCTGCATAAGGATCAGTTTTTAAACCCATCTTGACTTCTCTTCCTTTCTTGCTTTGAAAAACTTAAGCTTTTACTTTTTCCTTCTGTTTGTTCAATTTGATTCAGGAAAAGTGAATTTATTTGTTATGTATTTGTGAGCATTTCTTTACCTGATTTTCCCAAACTAAAAACATTTGGAATGTTGAAGCTGTTGGAAGAATGGGAAATCCAAACAAAGACAGTTTTCAGAAAAGTTAAAGAGTGGCCATTAAAAAAGGGGCACACAAAGCTGTACTGTGAGGCCTGAGGTCTCTGCTCTGTTTCTTTAAGAAGCGCTGGGTATTCAGTCCATAAACAATTAACAGAAACTCAAGCATGCAATTTGTGCTTGTCAATATTAAGGCATCTCTGCCAGCTTTGTGTGGGGTACAGGAAGTCTTGTTTTCAGTTTGAGGCAGGCGTCTCCAGTGAGCCCTATGAAGCGGTGTTTGAGCAAGTGATACTTTTTTCTTTCTCAAGCACTGAACTGGAAGAGCTTCGGTAACACTGACCCAGTGTCTCCATCTCCATGATTTATCTTGTAACTGCCAGAAGTAGACTGGACACATTTGGAAAAGAAAAACAGCTAGCGCTGCAAAGATTTTATAGTCTAAATGAAAGCAGGACTAAACAAAGGAATTTAAAAACCAAAAGGTTTTGGAACCGTGAGTGTGCGTGGAATTACTCCAGTTACAAATAGTTAGCATGTTTAGGGTTAAACCAAGGTTTTTGGGTTATGTTTTCCAGATAAATCATCTGTTCTGGAGCCTGAAATCAAGTGCCTAAATGTTTGTGTTTGCAGGTGTGCACATATGTAAATATAAATGACACGCGGGTGTATGCGTGTATCTGTACATACACAGGCCTGTAGGTGGTTGTAGCTTGTTGTGTTCTGTTGTGACATAGTTGCTGTGTGCCAAAGGAGGGTGCTCTTGGCTGACAAAGACAAGTATACCTGCTTCCATTTCTGTTAAGGGAGATGCATTACTTCCTGAAGAGTGGAGTCTCTGTTCTTTGTCCCTCCAGTGGAAGGAGTTAAGAACAGAACGCACACAGAAGCCTGCAGACAGAGCTCTGTTGTCAGCTGTATCACAGGCATCTCATGTACCACCTACATATGCCTACAGAGACACCACTAAAACCTAGCCGTTAGAGGTCTATACAGGTCTCCAACAGTGCTGTAAGCTTAATCTTCTTGGCACAGTCCTCAGAAAAAGAAGTGCATTCTGATACTTACATTGGTTATAGCAAATATCTAAACCAACAGTGTTTCAAAATTGTTCATGTACTTATTCAGTGAGAGTCATTTCATGTAGTGATAGTCAGTCCAGCTGGTGCTGAGTCCAAGACTGAACTGGTGTCCCTTCTGTCAGTCCAGGGCTCAGACCACTGCACATATACGTTAGGGTGCAACCTCATGCACTGCACCTCTGTTTGAGGTGAAGCCAGTTATGTTTCTCTGTCCCATACACACAGATGCAAGGCTAAGATTCATAAAGTAAGTAAAATGAAACATGGCAAAAATAATTTAGAATTTTCTTCCCCTTCTGACAGAGACATTTTATATGGAGCTACAGTGCTGGGACAGCACTGACAATCAGAGACCGAATACTGCAGTCTCTGCCTCCGGCTAAGAGTCTCTGCACTGTCAGAAGCTGGACTGTCTGCAGCATTATTCCTCTTTGACCATGGCTCCCATTTCCCCTGCTCCACACCACTTTGCTAAGAGATGACAGACTCCAGGGAGACATACCAGCCCTCTGGAAGCCCCAAAAGGGCCTTGCCGTATCCAGTCAGGTCTATAGCAGGATTTCAAACAGCTTGATAGAAATCCTCTGTGGTAGAGTGGAAAGAGGAAGAGACAATACACTGTGTGTACAGGTGGATCTAAGCACCTTAAGTTCCTTAAGCTCAGCTGTGTGCAGGATTCAGTCACCCCATCTCAGTGCATACCCAAGGCATGCCATTTTGGTAGCAGTAGTGATGTTCAGCTGTGCTCTTCCCAGCTCCTCATCAGGCACTTGCACTGATTAAATGCAGTTAATCCAGTGACATTTTTCCTTCATCCAGAAAACTTCAACAAACCCTGTTAGACAGTTTTTAGGTGCCAGTGAGAACTGTGGAGATCTTGCACTTGTGAGGTAGTTTTGTGAAGTATGACAGTATTAGTACTCAAAAGGGGAAGGAAAGAAAAGAGGCATTGTTATGATGAAAACTGTTGTTTTAAGGCTGTCTGCAATAGTGCCAGGTATCTAATAGCTCATCTGCTCCACAGTTTTTCTGTGGTACCAGGAACAAGCCCCAGTGCTGTACTTGGTGCTATCAGAAACGTAGTGTCTTCTAAATGGCTTTTTACAGAAGAGATTCAGTATGGTCAAGTTCTGGGATCTCGGAAAGGAACCACGCAAGGGAAGGAAACGGGTTAGTATGAGAGGCTAAGCCTCTCCCAGTAGTCACTGGCAGCCCAGCAGCAGACAGTACCTCTAAGATGCTCATCCCATGCTTTTTCTAACGCTTTTTGCAAAGATACAAAGATTTATCAGTGCTTCTTGTGTGCCCTCCAAGAGCCTTTCTGCATGGGGTGTTTGAAGGCAGGGGGTACCTTCTTTGAGGCAGGATAACTTTTGTGCTCTGAAAACACAGTCTTTTAACCTGTTTCCTTAACCTGTTCTGTTCACCCTGTGCAGGTTTCAGAAGGTAGCTGTGGTATTTCTTCCCTCTGTGTTACAAGGGAGACTGACATTGAGTTTGCTGCCAGTGTGAGCTGAACGGAAAAGAAAAAAGCAAGTGTCACAGATACATGTATCTGGGACTGGTAACTTATCCACAAAAGACTGAAAAATGTGTTGTAAGGTTGGCTAAAAGCTTCTGTGATTGGTGAAGAGGTCATAGTGGCCACAGCCTGCGGAGCCATCCCTCTCCAGGGCTTTAATCCAGACTAAAGGAATGCATGTGCACTAGTGAGAGCAGCATCAGCCACTCCTGTCATTGCTGCTGGGTGGAGGGCTTCTCTCGGGAGCTTGCAGAGGGTCTCCCAGTCTTCCCAGGCTGGAAGAGTTGCTGCATCTTCAAGATCTTCACAATTATTATAATTTCCTTACCTCCATTATATATTTATTACTTTGAGGTTATCTGTTCCTGCTGCTTGCTTTGTTAATAATACAAATAAAGTGAAACTGGATCTTTTCCATGTGCTGTGAAAGAAAAGGCTCTGAAAAGCAGCTATGCCTTTTGGGGCAGCATCTCCCTAGTCATGCTGGCAAAATAGCTTGTCCCCTAGAAAGAAATGCGTGTTGTGCTACGGAGCAGCATCAAGGCAGAAGTTGCAAGCAAATTCAAGTCAGGCTTTTGTATTTCTGGATATGTGACCTGGCAAACAAAGGGAGAGAGCTGCTTCTGTAGTCTCCAGAGAAAGCTTGCTGCAATCATTGAAACACAATATGTAAGCAGTTTATCTTTGATAGTCATGTGGGTGCTTTCATTCAAACACTGGCACTGCTCAGTGTTGGTGCTACAGTACTTTTCCTAGGTGGCTGGTTTGTTTGTCTGACATGCCTGTGAGCTTGGGGAACTCCAGAACTGTTAATGTGCTGCGCACCTGTGTGCTGACACACAGTCCTTACTGCAGAAGGCCTTGTGCCCGTGTCCAGCAAACAGCCACGGAGGTACTCAGCCAGCTCTGTCAGGAAGCTGAGCCTTTGGGGTGTGCACAGTACTGTGGGTGTGGCAAAATGGACATAGCCAGAGAGGTGACTGCCTTACACCTGGCTAGCAAGGCCATGTCCTACTCTCTGACTGAGGCCAGGGTTTTGCTTCCTTCCACCTGTTTTTTAAAAAACCTGTTTTTCTCTCCTTTCTTCACATTCTTTCTATTCAGTTGTGAGCCTTGCCATCATTTGGGATGCTGTGAAGGTATTACCTACCCTTATACTCGAAGTTTGCTTCAAGAGAGGCTTCATGTAGCTCTTGTGCATACCACATAATTTTTGTAGTGTGCTTCTGAGTGGAAAGGCTCCTAAGTCTGTATTAATGAGCAACACACTGCTGATTCACAGGTTGGGGCCTGGGTGATCCATGAGTTCAGAGGAGTCATTTTACAGCGCTGCTTTCTCTTATTCTGGTGACCACACAGACTTTGTGTCTGGAGTGTGTGTTTTGTTTGCCAGATATCCTCACTGTGGGCAGCGCCAGTCGTGCCTGGCATTAGCTCTGTGCCTGTGTGTTGCCTTGTGCTGCTTTTAGTGAGCAAGTCAGCAGTGGTGGGTCATGGAGCAGCAGACAGCAGTGCCAGCAGTTTACCACTGTTGGCCTGTTCAGGCAGAAACTGCAGAGGTGGAGGCAACCAGACGACCTGAGAGGTTATGAAGTATTTGGAGATGTCTCACATGCAGCCTTCACATTTCCTCTCCAGTGATGGTCAGGCAAAGCCTAGCTCTTGGCCCATCTACTAGGGAGGCTTCTGAAGCCTGGTTGCTATTTGTGATTTTGCAGGACACGCTATAACACTGTCTTTTGTCAGCAGTGTGTAGAGGCTACACAGCTAGGGCAGTCCAATAAGCCAATATTGCCACTGGAATGGCAGAACATCGTAGGCTGGTGGTGGTGGGCAGAAGATAGTGGTACTGCCAACTGAGAGGCAGATGTGAGGAAACAACCCTTCTACACCTTCTCCTCTGGAGAGCAGGAAGTCTCAAACCACTTGGGGATAATGCGAGAGGTAACAAGCCAGTTGGAGAACTCGTGGTCCCTCTGTGGCCAATTTATTTTCTGCATGAAAAGGTGGCTAAGAGAAAGGTAGCTGTACTGCAGATTTGAGGAGAAAAAACTGATGTTTAAAACAGGGTGCAGGTCAGATGTCTCTGCTGCAGGGTCCGTAAGTGACTGCACATCTAACAAGAGACAGCCCCTTCTCCCAGGAGACTGCAGCTCAGATACACCACACTGCAGTGATAGGAAGGGGTGAAGCGGGGTGAGGCACTTTGCGCAGGATTACATGGGACTATAATTTTGATCTTTTCAACTCTTCTGCTTGATTCTACTTCCCCACTAACCTTGCTGGCTAATTCGAGGAGTGCAGCACTTGTTCCCAGCAGGTTCACTCCTTGGGCTTTGGCCCCCTCCAAGCTGGAAGGGCCGTGGATGCTGGCAGAAGAACAGCAGCAGTGGAACAGAGAGGGCTGAGCTGGACAGTTGCCTGGAGTGGAGGGAAATATAACCTACTCCAGTTCCTTGCCTTGGAGGCACTGGGAGGGTGCAGAGCGATGCAGTGGGAGGCACTAGAAGCAGCTCATATGCTTACAGGAGGACTACAGTAAACAGCACTGATGAGTTTGGTTGTGAAGCTGTTTTGGTTGAGAGTGTTATTCTTTATGATTGTTTTTGCTCTGGAGTTGCAACTCTCCTTAACGCTCATAAACAGAGTTTTCATCTCCTGGGGCAGTGCTGATTGCTTCTGGTGATATTGTGATGATTTTCATAACGGAATGTTCAAGTTAGTTGCTATCATTCCCTTAGTGGTGTCAGCTGATGTGAGCTGCCCCTGGTTTTGTAGCTTTGACAGTTACTTCATACCCTTTACTCCTTTTTGCAGCTGAATTGAGTTGGTAAAAGCATCAGCAAACCCATCTTCATTTGATGTTCTCACTTCTTTTGCGAGTATTGCTGTTCTCTGCATCTCCTAGCTTCTATTCTCTTACAACTCATTGGAATTCTGACTCTAAGTTCTGTTCTGGGTTGGTCTTGCACTTTGACTGAACCCAGCCTCCTTCTCCAGTGCCCCGTCAGCATAGGTGCTGTGTTGGTACGCACAGGTAGTCTGCATGCACCATACAAGTGTTTTACTTGCTGCAGAGAATCAAAAAGGATTGGATGGAGTGGCTGGGCACCATAGGGGTCCTATAGACTTCAGCAGAGCTTCTCTTATGTTTCTCATAAAATGCCACACCTGAAGGGAAAGACTTGAAGACTAATTTGTTCAGGGTCTTTACACATCTGTTTAGGCAGCTCATTCAGTGAGGAGCTTACTTTTGTGAAGAGCTAAGCCAGCCTCACTAGCAAGACATAAATCTGAAATTAAGGTTTGCAAATTCAATGTTTTCTAAGAAGGCTTGGCTTTCCCTAAGCCTAAAGAACATGAAAAGGAATGATTCTTGTGGAGAGAGATTCTGTGGTTTTTAAAATGAGTTAATGCAAATTGCTCCCTAGTTACAAGTGCTGTAGTGGTCACTTGGAAAGAGGTGGTGCTGGGAGAAGCAGTGAGATTTGGTTCCAGGGCAGGCATCTGCTGGACATGTATGGCTAAATATCAATGTTGTTATTTTAGAACCAAGTGGAATCAGGTATACTTGCCTGAAAGAGATACACCTGCAGAGCCAGATGGGAAAACAGGTGGGAAGCAAAGACAGTGTTTTAAATAGGAGGGTAATGGACATTGTGGATCTGAGTCACCTGGCTGGGTCCCTGATCTAGCAAACCCCACCAAGCAGGTGACTAGCCCAAAATTACTTGAGTGCTTTTTGGGTCCCCAGGGTGTCTGCTAAGTTCTGTGGAAATCAGAGGAGACTACTGACAAAACTAGTGTAACCTGTGCTTATCTCTTCCTTAAGCATTAGAGAATCCAGAGAAGAGTGTCTTCTCAAGAGACAAACCCCTCAAACTAGGCATCTCTGCTTCTGTTCTTTTCCAAGTTACTTAGTATTGCTGTCATCAGAAATGCTTCAGTGGTGGAAAACAGGGCAAGTTTTCCTGCTGTTCCAGCAAGATTGCAAGTATACTCAGTTGTTTGGGAGGATATATCTTCTGCCTGTGCTGAGACAACAGTGGGTTCCCTCTGCTGCAGTACTGGCTGCACCAGTTGCCTCCAAGTGTGAGAAGGGTAGGTATGTGAAGACACTGCCCTGTCCCTGGCTGCTGAGTCTGTTTCCCTTTTTCTTCTTCCCTTGAAATTTTAACTCCAAATGGCTCAGGCGTGGGCCATTTACTGTGATTATTTCCTTTTTCTTACACTTCTGCAATTTACTCTCCCTGTGTCTGTAGGGAGGAAAAGAGATGATATTTGTCTTTGGAAGGTGGATAGAGAGATGGCAGCGTTTGTGTTCTGAGCAGTATCATGTGTCACATTGCACACCGAAGAGATAAAGGAGCAGAGGGTTGTAAGGTGTGTATGTGTAGCGAATGGATTCAACCTGTCTCTGCCAGCATCCATTGCCCTGACCTAAACAATATGAGACATTTGAATTTTAATCAAGTTGGCTGCTGCTTCTGTCCCAGTGAGAGCAAGAGCCAGTGGAGCCGATTCACAAGAGCTCGAAGAGATGGAATGGGGTGAAGGAGGGAGAGGAGAGTGCCTCTGTGAAAGGCAGGCAGAGGTAGCCTTTCTCTAACTCAACAAAAGCCAAGCAGACCTGTGTGCAGATGAAGGAGGGGTGGCTGGGGGAAGGTTATGAGTTGTCTTATTATGAAGAAGCTTGAACTGTCATCTGTACTTGATGGAAGCGAGAGAGATTGCAGTTGGAGCTGCAGAAGCGAAGCGCTGCCTCCCTGATTGGATTAATAGAAAGGGAAGATGACTCTAGAATGGCTGCCCATTATCTGCACTACAAAGGGATTAGTGTGGGTTTCAGAGAAATTAATGGCTTTTGAGTTAGTGCAGAAATACTAATGAATGTCAGGGCCAGAATGTACGGTGAACAAAATTGGTTCTCTTAGTGTGTGTGTGTGTGTGTGTGTGTATGCACGTGCCTATCCATTCGGGCTATCAAAGTGCTTTTTCTCTACCATTTTGAGTTTCAGATTAGGTGCTCAGTTTTCATATTTAGCTGAAATACTCTTGAGCAGCTTATTTGTCTGCAAGGTACAGTTGATCAATTTCTTTTCCACCTTTTCAGACCCTAGTGCCCAAGTAGCAATTTCTTAATTGCTGTTATGATTTTAGTCATGTATGCAGGAAATCTTTGTAGGTAGAGGGCTTTGAGCGCAGTGTTTAATGCAGACTCCCTTCTGAGTATCTGGGTGATGAGGGGAAGCCAAGGCTGAGATGGCAAGGCAAAACCTAAGTGCATCCTTTTTGTTAGAATGGGTGGGAGGTAGCATCCTTCCTTAATTTTTTTATCCCCCATGAGTTTTCCATACTCACATTAAGTATATCAAGCAATTAATTCTCATATGTGTTCATTAAGTTTAACTGAAACCTGCCTGCTTAATCCTTGTAAAGCCTTAAAGCTGGTTTTCACTGAAGAGCTCACTAGTGGGTTTACAGTGTATTGTCCTGAATCTTCCTTCTGCTCATACAGGAAACTTTCATGACCAGCTACAGCGCTGCTTTCAGCCAAGGAAGGCAGCATCTTCTTAGCCCAGCTTCTGCTTTCTCACTAGCTAGTGTCAGAAGCCCCTTGGATGGTAACTAGGTCTAAAATACTCACAGCTCCTGACTGTCCTTGCGCCTCTGGGAAGATAGACTTCTTCAGTAGCCAGTGGTAGTGACAGCAGCTTGGCCAGCAACCCTGGCCCTATTAGCTGGGAAGTCCAGTACAGATGCAGTAACCTCTGGGCAGCCTCATCTCTTTGTTTTCAAGCTTCGCCACACCCAGATGCTTCTGTTCTCATAGCTCTGTGTTGAAGATATTCTAGGAGGTGACCATGTCTAAAACTTGTTTGAATATGTCCTGTTAATGTGAGTTAACTGGTTAAGCTGAGCAGCTGGAAGTATTTTATGCCTCCAGCTGTCTGCACTTCCCTCTTTCAAAGTTTGTCAGCCCAAGGGCAGGAACCAGGAGTAAAACAGCTCCTGTACTGCTGTGGTGTGTAACGCTGTGTGTGTGAGAATCCTCACCTTGAGTACTGTGGCTGAACAGGAGCCAGCAGTGTGCTCAGATGGCACGAAAGGCCAATGGCACCCTAGCTTGTATCAGGAATATAGTGTGGCCAGCAGGACTAGGGACATAAGTCTCTCCTTATACTGAGCACTGGTGAGGCCTCGCCTCCAGTATTGGGGGCAGTTCTGGGCCCCTCACTTCCAGAAAGATTTTTGAGGCACTGAAGCAGGTGAAGGGACAAGAGGGAAAGTCTTATGAGGAGAGGCTGAGAGAGCTGGGCTTGTTTATCCTGGAGAAGAGGAGACTCAAGGGGTACCTTATCACTCTCTATAACTACCTGAAGGGAAGTTGTAGACAGGTGAGAGTTGGGCTCTTCGCCCAGACTAGTTAACTAGAGATAGAACAAGAGGACAGAGCCTGAAGCTGTGCCAGGGGAGGTTTAGGTTGGAAGCCATTGTTAGGAAGCCATTCCTCACAGAAAGGGTGATCAGACATTGGAATGGACTGCCCAGGGCAGTGGTGGAGTCCCCATCCCTGGACATATTTAAGAAAAGACTGGATGTGGCATTTAGTGCCATGGTCCAAGTTGTGGTGTTGTTAGGTCATACACTGGACTTGATGACCTTAGAGGTCTCTTCCAGCCTCAGTAATTCTGTGATGCTGATTTTATTTTGACCTAGTTGTGCTGGGCACTGGATGGGGAGAGGTTTGCAGGCAGCTTACCTGCTCCTGTGTCAGGAGTAACAGTCTCCAAGGGATACAGACAACTGAAGGCAGAAACCTCTTTACTTGTGTCTTGTTAATTCTGGCACTGTTTGTAAGTGAAGACCCATCAAATTTACTCTTACTGAAAATGGGAAATAGAAGTCAAGTGGCAGCAAGAATTTGTTCTTCAGGGCAACAGTGAGTGCCACCGAATTTATACAGGGACCAGTAAACATTGCACAGAGCCTGGTGTTCAGCCCGAAGAGACGGTATGAGATTTCCACGTATTAATGGTGACTGAAGTGGCACAAATGTTGCACAGAAACACTGCTTGTAAATTCAGAAATGCTTCTGGTAATTAATTTTAAATTTGTATCTCTCTGCCCGGAGTGACTTGTGTCTGGCTGTTTCCTGAGGATGAAGAAAATTCCCCTTGACCACCTTGGGCTGAGGTTTGTGAAAGGGTTTGCTCTGAAGTGCAGAGGTGCTAAGATTGAAGTGTTTGGATCAGGGCAGCCTCTTACTTTTAATTTTTGATTGTGTCTGCTGGTCTCAAGCCTGATTCTCAGAAATCAGCAAAGCTCCCCTCTAGTAAACAGCTGTGCAAAATGTCCCAGGTTGTGCTGGGATCTGGTAAGGAACTGCCACTGTTGGGCACAGTTGTCCATTTCCCATGTCCTGGGTAAGCCCAGGTGCCAGGTGCAGTGTCTGGGTGCTGGCAGTGGGGTGGTTCTGGCCGGTCCCATGGGGACTCCCTTTGTCAGAAAGTGTTTCATAAAGGGTGGAGCACTACACAGCAGTCTTAACGGGTGAGGAACAAGTGTGAGGAGTAGCCCAGGGCCAGAGGAGAAGGTGCTGCAGCCCTGGGACAGGCATTTGTCTGCAGCCCCTGAGGAGACCATAGTGGAGAGGTGTCTCCCTGCTGCTCTCAGGGACCCCACGCTGGAGAAGGTGGAGATTACCTGAAGAAACTGTGGCCAAGGAGGGTTCATGCAGGAGCAGAGTTATCCTGAAGGACTACAGCTCCTGGAGAGGAATAACCCTGGAGCAGTTGAAAGGCATGAGGACAAAGGAACAGCAGAGAGGAACTGACCATGACCCCCCCCATTCCCTGCCCTCTGGGCTGAGAGGTAGATGGGTTGTGTGAGAGTATGAAGTTGAGCCTGAGAAAGAGGGAGACAGATGGAATGTGGTGGTTTAATTTGTGTGTTTCTCACAGTTAAGTTTATTTTAGTTGGCAATAGATTACTTCACAGTATTGTACTGTCATGGACTAGGTTTTGCAGTGCCTTGTCACTCTGTCACTGTTCTCCTGAATAGCCTTAGGAAAATTGCGGTGTTCCTCTGTCCCTCTGTCCCTGTCCACTCCTTTGTGAAGTGTTTTGGTACCTTTGGGTAAAGAAGTGCTCTATTCTCATTGGCTCAAATGCAGAGTCAGTGTTTCTGTACGATGCTGTAACCTGTTGGCTGAAGGCCATTTCTGAGATCCTGTCCTCCAGATACATCACGTGTGGGTAGACAGATGTGTAAGCCAGAATGACATTGTGTTTTTAAATGGTTGTTTAAAAAGGATTAACGGTAGCGTTCTCATTTTGTTTCCTCCAGAACACAAGCTGATGTTCCCAAATATTCTGAAGAAGGGATACTTGGAGATTAGAAGAGACAATGACAGCTTCTGGCAAACCTGTTACGCTGAGCTCTCCCCATACAAACTGTACCTGTATTGCTTGGACAGCAGTGGCAACCAGACTCTTCCCACCACGTATCCACTCATGCGTTTTCAAAGGGTTGCTGTTGCTGGTTGCATTGAAACCAAGGTGGTGGACGCTGTCTTGTCAGACAACTCGCAGCTACAGCTGAAGGCAGAGTCCTCATGGGAGGCTTTGGACTGGGGACGGAAGCTGTGGGAAGCAGTGCGTGCTTCTGTGCCTGCTTTCACCAGACAGCAAGAGAAACTGGAGAACGTGCCCAAGCCTGAGAATAGCAGTGACCATTCTCAAACCAATGGGTTGCTAGAGAAGCCTGTGGACCTCTTCCTATCCATGAATTTGACTGAAAACTCTAAAGAGTACCAAAATATCCTCAAATCTGGGACTCTTTATAGATTAACTCTCCAGAATAACTGGAAGGCATTTACATTTGTCTTAAACAGGTCTTACCTCATGGCATTCCAACCGGGTAGGCTCGATGAAGATCCTCTGTTGAGCTACAACGTTGATGTGTGTCTGTCAGTACAGACAGATACTGAGGATGGCTGTGACTCTTGCTTTCAGGTCATTTTTCCTCAAGATGTCCTGCGCTTGCGTGCAGAGACCCGTCAGAGGGCTCAGGAGTGGATGGAGGCGCTGAGAACAGCAGCCAATGCTACTAGAAGTTTAACTCAGAACCCGCAGGTCACACTTAGGAACAAACCTGGAGATCGACCCTTTGGAAATGATCTGAAAAAGAGCAAGCGCCAGTCTGTGACCACCAGCTTCCTGAGCATCCTGACCACACTGTCTCTAGAGAGAGGGCTCACAGTTCAGAGCTTCAAGTGTGCAGGTAAGCAACTGAGCTGTGGCAACTGCACCCACTCCCCTGCTGCAGGACAAGAAAATAAGTTGGAAGAGCATGTGCCTGTTTTAGTAGCTATTCCCTGCCTCTCACTATGGCCGCAGACATTTTGGTACATTTGCCTTTCTTTGCTTTCTGTAGAATGTGGAGAAAAGCCAATGGGTTATTTAGGGATTCACCTGCATTTAATGAGCAGTGCTGAAATGTTAGATCCTGCACACACAGCACTAAGTGGCCAGGGCTGCCTTCCAGAATGGCCGAGTTCTTTTCATTTGGACACTGGAAATGTGAGCCAGAATCAAAGGGATTTGAATTCTGGGTATGATGCTACTTTCCAGCTTCAAGCATTTTTGTTTCCTTTTATTTGCTGAGTCTTCTCTAGGTGTCTTGGCGTGTGATTTCAGCTTTGGGTCTTCAAATCATATTTGCTTCCCCAAAACACCAGTGTTTGGTGCGGTGTTTCAGCACTGAGGTTTGGGCATGAGTTCACCTGTTTGGCTCTTCCCTTGAGGCAAAGGTGAAAATACAGCCTTCAGCCTCTGCATTTAATTGTGATTTTTAGATTATTTGACTGCTGACTGCAGTCCTAGGCAAGATCGTGATTTTATCTAGTTTGGGAATTACATGACAATAGAAGGCACTTACATGAATGCAGTTCATGTCTTTTTACAGCAAGGGCACCTCTGGGGAGCAAACTTTGACTTTGGCTGGTTTTAGTTACACTCGTGTAGAAATTGTCAGCTGTATTACAAATAGCTTCTCTGGGATGGTTTTCCTTCTTTTGTAATGGGAGCTGTGAGACTCCTGCCTTGACCCCACTCTGCTTTGGGGTGGGAGTCTGATGTGGAGGTCTCTTGTTGCTCTGAAACCACATGTGGCTGTGGGGATATCTGTGTGGGCCCAGGACCTTCTGGCTGGCCTGAATCCTCTCCAGGAGAGACCCAAGCCCCACAAGTACTGGGTAGCCCTCAGAACTGGCCATGGGTGCATCTGGGCTTGTCTATCCCTAGTAGTCACCTGCAGGTGGTGTTCCTGCTCACCTCTGTGCAGCTGTTGGCACCTACCTGGTAGCAGGAACATAGAATCCTCAGAGATTGGAAGGGACCTGGAAAGATCATCCAGTCCAATCCCCCTGCCACAGCAGGATCACCCAGACCAAGTCACACAGGAACACGTCCAGGCGGGTCTTAAACGTCTCCAGTGAAGGAGACCCCACAACTCCCCTGGGCATGGTGAAAGCCTCACTGCAGTTAAGGAGTTGGTTGCAATTTGGGCTTCTATCTGAGCTGAGTTCTGTTCTTGGCCACATGTCATTTTTTCTGGAAGCAATTATGTGTGAGGTTACTGCTGAAACAGTGAGTGTCTGGGTCCCGTGGTAACTCAGATGACCTCAGCACTGTTGGACAATGCTCATGTCTTACCTTGAAGGGTAATTCTGAGAGGGAAAACTGCAGGGAGACTCTGGGAATGAGTCAAATCAGTATCTTCAAGCTGGATCCAGCCTAGTGTGCTGCTGAGCTGACAGTCCTGTGAAACTCAGAGAGTACAGCAGAACTAACAGCCTCATGTTGAGAAAGTGTCCCAGGCTACATTAAAACTGTTCCTTTCTCCACATCTCTTTGAATTCCAAGCTCAGCAGAGGAAAGATCTTGTAATTTTCCTTCATTCTCTGACTGAGGTCCAGGAGAGTTTGAAGCCAGCATTTCCCATGACCTCCTCAAAAATGGGATTAGGCCCTGAGATGGCAACAGAATGCATGTCCCAGCGTGAAGGATGTTTGAGTCTTGCATTACTAGGCATTAGAGCAGACTTTTCTTTGGGAAATTTGATTTCCTCTCCCAAACATGATTCTGCACTCCCTTATGTATTCCCTGCAGAAATAAGATGCTCTGACCGTGTCAGGGTTGCGTGGAGTGTTTTCCTGATGCACTTGAAGCATTCCCAGTGCTCCTGTGTTTTCCTTTTAGTCTGCAAAACTGAACACTTTTCTTGCAGGGGGATGTGAAGAGTCTGTCAGAAGCTGGTACCTGGGATTCCCGGTACCTGAGGATGGGGATGTCCAGCACTTACTGTAGGAGGGAACCCTTGGCTGCCTGCCCTCAGGAGAGCAGGTCTTTGAGACCTATCTGAACCTTGTGGCCGTTATTACAATTATTTACTTATTGGCATTGTGCTTACGACTGGGAGAAACTGGGGAAACTTGTCTGGCTCAGAAGAGCTTGTGCTATGGAGGCTTTGGGGCACACCGGCAGCTGAGAGTTTCCCCTTAGCCTGCTTCCTAGGGGCAGTTTGTGCTGTGCCCTGCCATGGGCTGCTCTTTAACCTCAGCGCCCTGCTGTTGGTCGGTGATTGCGGCTCGCTGGCTCTGAGAGCTCTTCTCCAGCCCTGCTGGCAGGGGTGAGCTTGTAGAAGGGTGGGGAGAGGGGGAGGAAGAAAAGTTTTGCTGTGAATTCTTCAGCCATTTAGTGCAAATTCCTGTAATTACCGTCTTTGTGTCCTGTCCCAATGGCACATAATGCAGCAGAAGCCTTTCCTAATTGAGACCTTACAGGAGGTACAAATCCCTCTTTTGTTCGGCCTGACAAATTAGTGCCAGAAAGTGGCAAGGTCCGAGTGGGAATCAAAGGCAGGCGACACAAAGATGGAACTTAAGGCTACAGTAATAACCCTCTCCAGTCCCGCAGGGGTGGGAGGGAAGGAAAAGTAATGACCAATGAAAAATGAAGGGGTTTTTTGTTATAAATTCCCTTGACATGACAGCACCTCAGGGCTGCTTTATTTATTTAGGAAAAGTGATTAAATAGTAATACGACAGGGCAGACCATTGTCTCTGCAGTTACCCCCCTTCCTACAGACCCCTGCTGCCTTGGCTAATTGATTGACAATGAACCTCTGATAAAGAAGGTTGTTGGGAGGACCTGATGGGGACAGGAATTTGGTTTTGTTGGGTTTTTTTGTGGGATGTGGAGGTGTTTTTTTTACGTTTTCTCTTTGCAGTCTTTGTGGGGCTCCACTCCCCGTTTTTTCTTTCCTGTTTGCAATGCCCTCTGCATCCCCCATTGCTTTCTTCTCCCAGTAAAAGCGCTTCAAGGGGCTGCTCCCAGCCGAACAGCAGACACTCACAAGCAGGTAGGGAAGAATGGGATGTCTGCACCTCGCTGTTGACAAGTTTATCTTGGAGTCTGACTAGCACTTTTCAACCCGTGATAGAAGCCAGGGTGGTGGTGTCAGATGCAGTCATGGGGCAGGGGCTACAAACTGTTGTTGATACACTGGAGTCAGAAGGGCAGCTTGAGAAAAGTTTTTGTTTACTTGATCAGCAGATACAAAAGCTTTTCCCCACTTTTCTAACTCTTTGTCCTGCTGTGGAGGACAGAGCGCTACTTCACGTCATGTCCAAAGCTGAACGAATAGGCCACTGATGAACAAGGGAGAAGCACGGTTTTTATGCTTTTACCCAAGCTGCCTTTATCTATAGTTTTGGCTTGGCACAGCAATGTGTTTTGGAACAAGTAGAACCTGGTGGCACTGGAACGCAGCCTCCTCCGTCCTTTGCATGTTCATCTAACTGCAGGCTTGCCTTGTTGCTGATGTACAACAGTGTTTGAGGCTCTGAGCAGTAGTGACATTTGTGAGCATGGATTTGCTCAGGTAAGACTTCGAAGGGATCTACCTCTTGTCTTCAAAGGAGTATGAGGTTGTTTGCAAGTCCACGCTGCTAGATACCTGGTTTTATAGTTTGTTCTTTAGTGTGTAGGGAATGAGATGCATTGGGAATGGAGAGTATCATTATTTTTTATGTCTTGATTTCTCTGGAATCCAGTTAAAATACCCAAACTGTTCAAGTTACAAATTTGGGATGAGGTGGCCTCTGTCAAAACATGCATTGTGTCCCACAACAGCTGTGAGTACTCCAGTGGCTGTCCTGCCTCCCTTTTAGGTCATCTGTGGGCTTATGCCTGAAGAAAGGCTGATTTTTCTCCTGAAGGTCTGCCAGGAGCAAATGTTGTCAACCCCTTCAAGTTTCTGTGGATAGGGAAGACATACAGCCTCTGCCCTTGCCTCCTCTTTTTGCATAGCTCCTCTCCTTTTGATATCTTTCACCTTTTACTTTTTCTCTCCCTGTCCTTTGTTAAAACAAACTTGTTTTTGGAGAAGTCAGTTGTGTCTACCAGGAGCTTTGGTTGCTTAGCAAGCCCTGATAGGTGTGACTTCTGCAAAATGTTCTCCATACCCTTTTATTTGTCTATGTGGCTTTCCTTGCTCCTCTTCTGCGGTGTCGTCTTTATTTTCCTTCCTGCTTTCTCCATGTCTCCTCACTTGCCAGAAGGATAAATACTGCCATTAGGGCTCCACTGACTTGGCTGGCTGAGCTGAACAGTAGGTGCAGAGAAGCCAAGGTGAGTAAAAGCACCATTTCCTGAGTTTGCAGCCCTGTCAAATTGAGCTGCAGGTAGAAAGCTGTTGGCTTTCAAGGAGTCGCTCAGCCTCTAGTGCTGTGATGTCGTGTGTGGATGGGGGAGTCCAGTAGTGCAACATGCCCAGCTTATTCCCCTGGCCTGAAAACACCCCTGCTGAGGTGGAACTGAAATTGAAAAGTAAAATTACTTTTTTTCCCCCCCCTTAATGAGAAGAAAGTATCTTCCTAATGGCTTGCAAACTAGCAAGGTGATTTCAAGCAAAAAACCAGACCCCCCCAAAAAAATCCAGGTGTGCTGTTGACTTTGTTCAACTTCTCAAAAAATTATATAGTAAAAGCTTCTAAAATCCAGATAATTGAAAAGCATGGTGAGGCAGTGTGGTCTAGATGATCGGGCAGTGAGGTGGATCGTGAACTGGCTGCAGGATAGAAGCCAGAGAGTAGTGGTCGATGGGACAGAGTCTAGTTGGAGGCCCCAGGGGTCGGTGCTGGGACCAGTCCTATTCAATCTAGTCATTAATGACTTTGAGGAGGGATTAGGGTGCCCTGTCAACAAGTTTGCTGATGACACAAAGCTGGGTGGTGTCACCGACACCCCAGCAAGCTGTGCTCTCATTCAGTGGCACCTGGACAGGTTGGAGAGCTGGGCAGAGAAGAAATGTAATGAACTATAACAAGGGTAAGTGTAGAGTCTTGCATGTGGGCAGGAACAACCCCAGGTACCAGTATGGGCTGGGGACTGACCTGTTGGAGAGCAATGTAGGAGAAAGGGACCTGGAGGTCATAGTGAACAGCAGGATGACCATGAACCAGCAGTGTGCTCTTGTGGCCAAGAGTGCCAGCAACATCCTGGGGTGGATGCAGTGGGCTGATTATCAGATCATGAGAGGTTCTTCTCCCCCTCTGCTGTGCACTGGTAAGACCACACCTGGAGTATTGTGTCTATTTCTGGACCTCTCAGTTCAAGAGGGATGTGGAGCTGCTGGAGGGAGTCCAGCGTAGAGCAACGAAGAAGTGGAGCACCTCCCTTATGAGGAACAAATCTTGGCAACTGTAGCATAATAATAAAATACTGGAGGGTCCTTTGGAAGGTTGTCCACACTCTTGTTGTATTTCTAGTCCCCAATAACAATTGTTCTCACCGGCCTGAGGCTTTTAGGATTGTTCTTTTGAAGTGCTGGATATATCTTGTGCTTGGTTTCGTTTCACTTGGTCTCTTTGTTCCATGACTTCAGCAGCTTTTTGCCTTCCCTATGTTTGAGACTCTATAAAATTCCCTGAGAATGGGTTATGCACTGTAAAAGTTTTATTGTTTAAGTGTCTTCACTTTAGACCAGTCTTGTCTGTGACTTTTCAGGCCATGTTTCTAGTGACTTGAAAATAAAACTTTCACTGCTGTCAGTGGTATTTCTAACTTCTTTCTTTGCTATCCAGAGGAGCTGAGCAGGAAAAGAAATTAGTCATATCCAAATTAGTATTTGGAAAACACACTGTGTCTAAGCAAGGCCACTGATTTGTTGGGAGGAATGGGGGGATGATTCCTGACAAGGGTGACCTGAATTTGCACACCGAGGAGTACTTTATTTGCAGTGACCTACATGTTTCAAAGCCTGAGGATGCTGGTTCATGGTGCTTTGCCAGGGGACAGCTCTTGTTTGGGGAAAGATAGAAGATACTGTATGGTGTGTCTTTTACTTGTGTGAGTTGATTAAACTCGTTATGATCACAGAAGCCATTTAATTTTCAGCAGTCAGATGAGTGAGCTCTTCGATCTAGTTTTAAGATGGTTTGACTAGGAGAAATGGCAGTGAAAGCTATGAGTTTTGTCTGAGGTGCTGGCAGTTAGGTCCTTCACCTGTGCAGAGTGATATCTTCCCCTTCATAGGGTTTGGTTTGGAGTTGGGTTGCTGCTACCCAGAAGGCCAACTTAGATGAGTATTTAGCCACTTCATTGCCTGTCCTGCACCCTGATATGCACTTGGCAATCCTTAGCCAGTGTTTTACTAACTTTGATGCCTGAGCTCTGGGGGTTGAACAGCTGGTGGAAGTGTCTTGGCTGGTGGATTTACATGCTCCTGCTGCTGCCTGTCTGTGGTAGGTGACTCCATCGTGCTAATCTACCTCTGTGAGCAGCTCTGCAGGTTTCCAGTACGGTAGCTTTTTTAATTTTCCCTTTTGCATCACAAATACCTGTGCTTGGTTCTTTTACTGCTATGAGCTCCATTCTGCTCTGAGCATGTCTTCTGCTCTCAGTGTAGGTTCTGTTTGTCCTTGGCTCTGCCTTTTTTTTGTTCCTGGCTTGTGGATGCTAGATGTTAGTTCCATGGTCCCAGAGCACTCCAGGCTGCTTGAGAGAGTGTTTGGGTCCATTTTTTGTGTGAAGCTGGTCTTGATGAATCCTTTGGCATGAAGTTTAAAGAAGAAAATGCCAGAACTCAAGGCAGTCTAAATGAGTGTGAGGCAAATTCCTAAGAAAAGAAAGCTTGTGTTACAAAGTTGTTTGCTTACAGTTTCACGACTGACCCATAAGATTTGAATCTACCTGACTTATAACAAAATTTGTCAGACGAGAAGAGGTAGAAGAAACGTGGCCATCTTAGTGGCTTCACAGCAGCAGGCATCATAGGGAACCCCTCTTAGAGTTGCTCTGGAAAAAATCCCCCTGCGGTGTGTGCTGTGTGTTTGCTCAGCATCCAAAGAACCACAGAGGTGTGCAGCCCTCAGAGGAAAACACAGAGGAAAAATCACTGCGTTAGATCCACAGTTTCAAGATGAGGGCATTTGTGCACGTTGACAAGGCTCCTCTCCTGGCACATACCACACGGTGGCAAAACTACTATGTATGGGTCAGATCAGGGCAAATATAGAAGAAGTTATACAAGTCACAGGCCAAATGATCAGAAGGTTTCAGGCTCTGAGTCTGGCCCTCTGCAATGTCAGTCGATTCTGATACCTACCTGCGCTGTGCAATTTGGAGTCGTGTGTAAGGTCAAGGCAGTGCCGTGGTAGTGCTGTGCAACTGAGAAGAATGTCAACCAAACAGCATGGGCAAAAAGCCTGTCACTGCTCTGACTGTGCAGTAGTTTCTTATGTTAAAAGGAAGCATGAAACGAGCTGTTTATTCAAAGAGAAGCTGAGCTGATAATGTCTAGCTGTGTTAATAGCTGCTCTATCCGATAAATGAAACTTGGCAAAGCAGGTGTCCTTCAGTGTAAGGAAATGAGTAAACTGTGCAGGGGTAAGTGTGTTTAAACAAATTAAAACTGAGTTAAGTAGAGAGTATTTTTTCTAAATGACCTGACTACAGCTGATGATGATGGCATCTGCATTTGATCAGAGAAGTAGCTGGCCTGCTCTTTGCTCTGTTCTCTTCTCTCTTTGGCTCTGTCCTCCTCAGTATATAAAACCAAGCATGAGCATCATCAACTCAGGGAATGTACGAATGGGAATACCATTATTAATTAGACTCAAATTATCTACTTACTCCTGATGGACAGACTTTAAGTGCTGGCCCAGAGAGTGCGTTCAGTTCCCCTCTCTAACTAAAGAGCTAGTGAATTATTGAATCCATCCAGTAAGTCATTCCACTGAAACTCCCATTCTCTTCTGTCGGGCAGTGCTTCAGAGTCTCAGCAAAGTGCCAGATTTTGCCAATGTAATCCTATATGGGCATGAGGGAGAGAATGGCAAGTTATCCTCAGGTGTATGGTATTCTTCCTCAGTGCTGTTGTCCTGGGAATGGGTGGAAAGGATGCACTCAAAGAATGCAAACAGGCCATGTGTTAAAGGACTCACAAATTACAACTGTGTGTGAAGTGTGTCTTCATAGCTGTCTGTAATTCCCTCAAATTAAGTTCTCTGGGCAGAATGACGTCTAGACCCTTCTCAGCATTTGACACTAATGGTGAAAGAACCTCTATTCTCATGAAATTCAAATGGAAAGTTCCAAGCAAATAAAAAGCTGGTTTCCAAAACAAGAGTTTTATTGCAACCATTTCACACATGGTATCTTTTGGCTCTGATGTATTGATGAAATGTTGTTCTTGCCTTATATGTGCAGAGTGTAGACTTTGTCATGTAAGGCTTTGTTACACTTAGGTTTAACTACTCTAAGTTTTGCTGGGAAGGCAGAATTGGGCTAGATGACCTGCAGCACAGTTCTGCAAAGGATGAGCATAGTGCAGACACGCAGGATGTAGCCTGAGCAGGTGTATATGCTGGCACCTGGCTTGTTTCCACCAGTGATTTTTTTTTTTCTCAATTGTTCATCTTCTTAGAGAGTGTCAGAGTTCTGTGTGTTCAGCGTGACTGACGTCAAGGATGTTGTTTACTTCGCCTACCCCAACAGTCTAAATATTGGATGTCTACGCTAATCCAATCTTTGCTGTTTGGAAGAACGCCTGGGTGTGCTGGGGATGATTCATCTCATCTGCTTTAGAGAGATGCTCTGTGGCAGTGAGCCTATGAGACATCGCTGCTAGGATGGGCTGGAACACCCTGGAGTGGCCAATCTCCCTAGCCCAGGCTAGTGCCCATTGCCAGCAAGCCTAGACTGGGTAAGCTAAGTTAGCTGAGCTGGGTTGTATGAGACAAGAAGGACATGGCTATGTGTTGTGTCTTCAGGCGTTATTAACAAAGGTAGGAAGGCTGTTGATTTAGAGATTAGTCCCAAGCTCTAGCTGATAGTATTTCCTTTGACTAAGAGTAGTTAGTCCATCCTTTGGAGACTATAAAAAAAGTCTGGGGGTTGTGGGCAATGGAATCCTTTCTTATTTCTGGAGAAGCTGATCTACATTATGACTGAAGTGGGATTGATACGTTGCTGATGTAAATAACCTAGGTTTTATGTGTTTCTCAGGTAATTAGAAATGGATGGGCTCAAATCCACATAACTTCAACAGTTTTCTGCCTTTAATCTGGTAAGGTTTTGTTGAGGTCTTTTAAAGTCCATACAAAGCTCACGGAAAAGTAGGCAAAGTGTCCAACTTTGCTTGGAGGTTGATGAGGTTTTGATTATTTCTTTAGAAAGAGAATTCTTTTGGAAAAAAGAATGCTGGGAAAAAGGCAGAGTGTAATGCAAATTCAAACCTGGGCAGGCATGAGGTGTCTGAACCGTATCATTAGTGTCTTCGTCATGAGTTTTGAGTTTTCCCATGGTGGGGTGAATTGGAATAGACACACAGGAACACTAAGACTGGCAGCTCAAGTAATTCTCACCTTTTCTTTCAGTTTTTGCTGAGCAGCAAGAACAGTGTCATATGTCTGAGCTAGCACTGAAAATTCATTACTGTGCTCCTTCTACTTAGTCTGCTTTATGGTTTCACCAAGCTGAAAGCCTTTTGAAGTTGGTGGGTCATCTTCTTTTCTTTATATTGTATGTTGTTTCTAAATGGATTAGCTTCTAAGCTAATCTGTCACAGATTTAATTACAGTGCACAATCCTGAGGGAGGTGCTTTTTCCTGCTACTGAGCAAGGAAAACAGTGGCGTACTTAATTCTAGTTTGGTCTTCCACTTTGCTTTGCTACTCCAATCTTTTCTTGCTAAAAGATTAAAGAATGAGGTAGCTGGATAAAAAGAAAACTTGTGTGTGTCATCCTTGACCATAAGACTGTGCGCCCTGAAATTGGCAGAAATGGTGTTTTCCACACTTTGCAGAAGAGGAATTGTATTCTAATGTCTTGTATTCCTCCTCCATATTATCCTTGCCACCACCATAAGTCATGGAGAGAGGCTCATTCAGCCTTTTTAACTTCTTCTTGTGCTTCTTTCTTCCTGAAGTCTTAGCACCTGGAGATGTGCCTCTTGGTGTTGGTGCTCCTGCTGTGCTCACAGACACATTATTGAGAGAGGTTCATCAGTGTCCATGGTATGGTTTAAACACAATCCAGCAGCACTTTCTTGTTGCTACTTTTTCTAGCCCCTATTTTCTTTGCTTAATTCCAGAGTTGTTTTGTTATATTTGCTGTGATGAAAGGTTTGGGATTACTCCTTCCCTTGCTTTGCTAACAGTATACCTACAGGTGCACTGCTTCCCTCTGTAGCTTGCTCTGTAGCATCCTTCAGGTAGGGAAAGGTAAAGGTAATAGGAAACACTGCAGCATTCTCTTTGCTGTAGGCTCAGGGTTTGCCAGGCCTTTGTACAGATGTTTTGTGGATAATACTCTGTGTAAGCATTAGTAATAGGTGAGAGAAGCTTAGTGAAAATTTGCTGCTTTCTCCCCTGCCTCTACCTTTCACAGGTGCTATGGGCAAGGAAGTCTTTTCTCTGCAACCATGAAATGGTTCTTTTTCCTGCCCTAAAATACTTGTTGTGTTATCAGTCTCTGAGGTGGTCAGCTGCCTTGGACTACTGTGCTGGTAAGGGTGCTCAAGAATTTAAACCCAGGAATCAGTGCTGATGGCAAACATGATGGCAGATTTATCTACCTGTATGTCCAGGTGTGAGACTTTCAAGGGCATGAAGCCACAAGCTATTCCATCCTCCTTTCTTTCTCATTCTTGTTCTATTTTTTTCCATCTTAAAAAAAAACAAAGTAGCATGAGTGGTCTGTGCCACAGAAATATGTTTGTCACACACTACATCACTTTGAACTGCATAACATCAAAGAAAATCAGTGCTTTGATAACTTGATTTGAAAGGATTGTAGAAATAGCCATCATTATGAATCACAACAGATAGGAATGGAAAAGATGGCGATTTTCAAATGGCAAAGCTGGTAAGGTAAGGGAAAATGTAAGGTAGGTACCAGTGCCACATTCTCACCTAAAATTCCCCAACCTTACATCTGTTACGTAGCTTCGCAGACTATGATTTATTTGAGGATATGAAGAGGAATGAGAAGATTTCTGTGTCAAAATGCATTTTTGAGGAAGAGGGAAGTAAATGTGGGCTCAGAGAAGGGCTGAAATGAGGGAGAAAGCAGTGTGTGCTGCTCGGGTAGGAGCTTCCACTTTCTCCTCTTTATAAACCCATTCTTCCTGAAGGAGAGAGCATCGATTGCTTGCTGAGACCCTTGTCACCCCAGAGGCCTTCCATTTTCATGGGCTGGACTTAGAGAGGTAGAGGGAAGCCCTCATAGCACTTCTGTACTTGTCATTCCTTTCCTGATGAAAATCTCTGTGAACTGAAATGAGTTTCTGTCTCTGGGAGACTGCAAGAGCTTAGGCTTTGAAATGGTGACTTCCCAACTACAAACAGTTTAGTTTAGGGTGATGGCAGTGCACACTGAATTTTATTTGTTCTTGCCTTGAGTCCAGCACGTGGGAGTTAGTTAGGGCATTAAGACAAACCAGGAACAGGGTGGCAGGGATTGAATGGTGGCAGTTGGGTGCAATCAGTGTGTCCTGTCCTGTCACATCCTCCTTTCCCAGATAAGCAACCATTGGCTAGTGGAGGATCTTTATAAAGGTTTCAGTGGCATTGTTAGGAGACAATGGCGTTTAGTTAGGAGACTTCAGTGTCATTCAGACACAGCTTTACCACTGTTACTTCAGCATTTCCAAATACATTTACCTGGGAAAAAACAATGTGTCATTTATCAGTCTGTGTTTCATCCAGTGTGGGCTTGATGTCTGCAACAGACCACTGAGACATATTCCCCAGAGAAGTTGTGGGGTCTTGTTCTCTGGAGACTTTTAAGAGCTGTCTGGATTGTTTCTGAGTGATCTGCCCTGGTTTTGGTCCTGCTCTGGCAGTGGGGTTGGACTTGGTCTTCAGAGATCCCTTCCAACCCCTAACACTCTGTGATGAAAGCTAAAGTTGGAGCCAGTTGAGGTATAAAGATATGGATGCTTTGGAGCATTTTAGTGCTAGAAACTTCAGAGGCAACTAGTGAGAAGAAGAAAGATGTAGACCCTTCACATTAGCAAGGCTGGCACAGAGGAATGGGCTGTACTGATGTATTGCTAATTCATACTTCTTCTGTGAGAGCTTGTTCCCAGGTAGTTTGGGGAAGACAATGCTCTCTTTGGTAAATTCCCTTATCCTGCTCCATGTGGAGAGGAGTGGGCATGCTTCTCTGTTTACTTTACGGAGGGGCCAGGTTATCTCTGTTGTGCTTTTAAAAACCTGGGCACTGTGGGAGCAGTGAGTACTCTCTGCAAGCATCTTCTGGGCAACAGTGTCAAGTCAGATGAACGAGTCTGGTATTTCCAGTCTTGTCAGCTGTTCAGAGCCTTCACCTTTAGTTACAAACGCATTTGAAATGGTTAAAAAATAGTTCTGGGTGTCATCCAGAGCACTGGTACTGAGTTTACTACCAGGTGTACCTGGTGGCTTCATAACAGCACAGTGGAGCAGGACTGCATTAACTGACCTGTCAGGAAACTGCTTTTTTAAAATAAAAGAAGAGGAAAGAAAAGATGGGAAAATGTAGGCTTTGCACCGAGGGGAAACAAGTTGTTTGCTTCCAAATTCTGATCCGAAGCCACAGTCACAGGTCTTTATTTATTTATTTACAACACACTGCTGAATTACTTGAATTGTTTTTAGTATTTTTAAAAGACATACCTGCGTTCTTTCTGCCCTAAAAATACTGCTTTGCAAAAGGTCTGCTCATACTAACCATAAAAAGTTATCTCTATTATGACAATAGTTTCTATTTGATTATTAGCCAAAATCCCATTTTGGTCAGATTATTCTGCTTGTTTTGATTAGAGCAGAGGGGATATGGCAGCAGCAGCTAAGGGGAGAAAGGAGGATGATTTATGCCTGGATTAGTTGAGCTGCAGTCTCTCCTCAAATCAGGATAACTTGTACTGGGGAAAAGAAGATTCTGCTCATCAGCATTAGTAAGCAGCTCCAGCAGAGACTGTCTGGGCACACAGCAAACACTGTAGTGGGTTTCTGGTGCTCGTTGTGTCTGCACTGTAGATGTCATATGGTAGCACTCGAGCTGTTGGAAGGAAAAGCAGAAATACCATCCTGTGTGCTGTGTCACAGGGGCATTAACAACCATCACAGACATTTGTATCTTCTCCAATAATTTTTAGCCTCACTTCCTGAGCAGGTTGTTCAGTGTGACTCTGCTGTCTGCCTTCAACCCTCCACTCTCATAATTATTGGAACCTGTTGGCTTGTTTTAGTCACATCTGAGAGAAAGAGACAAAGGTGTCAAATCCGTTGAGTTTCTGTGTATTTTGTGAAAACGGGTGGTCAGGTGAGGGAGAGGTCTGCCTTAGTTCTCTGCAGCTAAAGCAGCAGCTTTTGAATACATTGTTCTACCCCAGGGACTACACACAAGAGGGCATGGGAAGAGGCAAGGGATCCAGCTGTGAAAAAAGTATCAGGCAGACCTCAGGCCTTGTAAGACACAGGGTAAGCCAATCATAAGGAAAAAAACCTGCAGGAAGCTGAGCTGTATCTCTACTGCTAGTTAAGGGCTACTCGTTCTCAGTGTGACTGCTGCTCACATTTATTATTCATGGTCTGACTGTGGTTTGCCTTGGCTGCACTAATTCCATGACTGAATCTTTCCTGCCAAGTCACCATCCCTTCTGGCTGTCACGAGGAGCTGGCTTTCGCTCCTCCGGGCATCCAGCGCTAGCCCATTCTCTTGTGGGGAAAATGGGAGCTGTCTGGAGCAACCACACAGAGCTTCTGTGGTCTGGGGTGTTCTGTCTGAGCTTCAGGTCATGCTTTCCTGTTGGCCATGGCTTTTAAATTCCCAGTGTCTCAAAGCTGGTCTTCTGCCTTTGTTTCTTGAGAAGCATTACATATCCTTTGGCTGCTGTCTGAACTCTGTCACAGATGCCTGTGTTAGTGTCTGCTTGTTCAGCACTAGTCCAATAATACCGGTATTTATTCCTTCATTTTAAGGGAATGAGAAATGCCTTATTGGTAAAACAAATGAACAAACAAACAAAATTTAAAAGGGTCAGAGATAATTACTTGCCTTACTGCATCCCGAGAACGTATCTCTGACGTGGGATATGAACCCAGACTTGTTTTTCTCTCCCCTCTCCAGGGTGTCAGCGCTCCATAGGCTTGTCCAACGGGAAAGCCAAGGTGTGCAGCTACAGCGGATGGTATTACTGCAGCACCTGCCATGTGGATGACAGCTTCCTCATCCCTGCACGGCTCGTTCATAACTGGGACACTTCCAAATACAAGGTACTCTCCCTGCAGGTTGGCTGCTAGCAAGTGAACTGATTGACTCTTTAGATAGGAACACGGGCATTGCAACAGGGGGAAGGTTACAAGCATTGACTAACAGTGTCATCTTCGTCCCTCTTGCTAGAATGAGCCACACTCTCTCTGCAAGACAGATGTTTATAGTTCAGTTTGCCAGGCCCAAGGCATTTCTCCACAGAAGCAGCCATACTTCTTTTTCTTGGTGGTGTGTCTTCTGCCATTGCTTACCTGGTTGTTCAAGAGACAGGGAGGGACAGAACAGTGAAGCTTGTCTTTGCAGTTATTGTGCCCTTGAGGACCGCCTGTTTCACTGCTTGGTGATGGATGCTGAATAGTGAAAACGCCCACGGGAAGCTGGCATTCCCAAACAAGGTGTTGACAAGGCCCAGTATCTCCTGTCTTGTGGCATGAACATTCCAAGGACACTAGAAGGACATTGCTGTAGCACTTGTTTGAACTAGGCAGGCAAAAGCATCATAAAGAGAAAATTCTACAGCTCACTTGGCACACAAGCAGCTTTTCTAGAACTTTGTAATCAGATATTTGCTGCTTCCTCCATTGCTGGTTGCTAAATAAGGGGCAACTGATTACATGCCTCAAAGCATTATGCCAGCAAATACAGCAGCAGTGTTGTTTTGCCATCTCGGGAGCATATGCTGAAACAATAACAAACTTCCATGGAATCCACACCATGCAATAGCTTCAGACCTGCAGCCGCTGTTAGAAGAAGCTGTTTGATGTTTTGTGTCTGTGAATATTATGGGCTATTTGAAAAGGAAAAAAAAATAACCAGTAAATGCCCTATTAGAGGAAATGCAGCTCTCTTGAAGAAGAAAATTTGTCAGACAGGGAAATTATTAAAAGATAGGCAAAGCCTGCCATCAGGAAAATGATAGTCTTGTGCTGTGAAATGCAGGATTCTTTAGAGTCGCAAAGCTCCTACGTGTACAGACAAAATACTTTCCCTTTCCTAGAAGCTAGGAATAAATACTTAACAGTTCTGTGTTTGGATGCCTTACCAGAGACTAAAGTTGCTGGCCCATGGTAGTATAGGTAGCCCTGATACAGGGCAAAGACTTCAGTCATCAAACTGACATCAGTACTGTTAAGAAAATAAACAGTGTTTCCTAAACCTGCAGGGTAAAAACTATGCTCTGTGCTCTGTTTCCTATGGTCTGGCATAGTCAGCTGAGACACGAAATAAGGCTTTCAAGCATTGATTGAAAACTTAAATCATCAGTAATCTCGCTCTGATGGTGAAAAGTTCACCAGTTTGCACTTTTTGTAGATGGCAGAACAGCTGCTTGGGAGCACAAGCAAATTCTGTGCAAGACCTTCATCAGTCTCTGTGACAAAGTGCTCAGAGAGGTGGTTTAAAGAAAGGAGCACCATCCTTTAGGCAGGAAAACTGCAGCGTCCCAAACTACTAAGGCAGGAACTAAGGTGGGGGGGAAGGTAAAGAGGACATCGTGTGCCACAGTGGCAGTGTGGCAGCTGACTGGGAATCACTGACTGGATCTCCTATAGCATTAAAATAACAAGAAGTTCTTGTTACGTTTGTGAAATCTTTGGGGTTTTCCCCATTCTGTTCAATTCTGCATATGTGTGCTTTTATTTCTGTCCCTGCTTTATCTCCATGGGAACTAAGCAGTGAGGTAGAGCAGAGCATGTATTGTCTGTACTTCTACATCCACCCCTCTTTTCTCCACTCAAAGATACGGTGTGATGGTTTTCTTCCGCGTGGTCTAAAAGGCAACTTGTGCTGGCTTCTGCACGTAATGATTATAATGAAATCATTACGTTTCTGTATGAGCGTTTGGATTAAATGTGCAGATTTGAACAAAACCCCACTTTGTCCCACTTCCCTGAAGTGGTCTTGGTACTTGGTATTTTCTTCAGGCACAGCCCTGCCCCTCACAGGTAGCTTGGCAGTGCCTGAAAGTGGAGCTTCTGTGGTGGGTGACTTGCTCCTGCCTGGACTTACGGCGTACCCGAGGCAGGTCCTGCAGGAAAAATGCACAGACAACATTTTGAGGGTAAGAACTGAAACATGATTTCAGTCTTCAGAAGCTTCTGTGTTTCACACAGAGTGAAATGTGCCTCTCAGCCCACCACGTCAGAGCAAGTGAAGAGTTTGAAACCCTGAACTCCTTCCCACTGACACTTTTCCAGGGCCTATCCTATGTTTCTCTGGCAAAACAAGCACCGGTAGGTGCTGGACCGAGCAACTTCTGCAATCAACACTTGGCATGTTTGTGTATCAGCAAGGAGAGACAAAAAGGTGTGCTTTGCTCCTCTGTCTCCGAGGGTTGCATTCAGACCATGCAGTGCCAGTGCTGCACAGTAATACTGCATCATTGTAGTGCAGGGTCACTCGGGTGACATCAGATTTGACTCTTTTGTTCTCTTTTTATACTCTTCATGTCGCAGCCTCAGGAGGGTAGACCTGTGCATGGTCTAAGCATGCACAGAGGTGGGTATAGTACTTAGTAATCACCTCTGGGTCCTGAGGCAGCAGGGCAGGTAGATGAGGAGCCCAGCTCTTCAGCAGGGGTTTAAAGCAAGTGTGTAAGGCTACAAGGACATCACTGGGCACTGGGTCCTTCTCATGGGAAGCATTCATGTGCCTCCTAGCAAATCACCAAATATGTTCCTTGATTTTTTCCATTTCTGGTTGAGGAATAATATTTAATATAGAGTCATAGAACAGTTTAGGTTGGAAGGGACCTTAAAGATCATCTAGTTCCAACTGCACTGCCGTAGACAGGGACACAAGGTTGCCCGGAGCCCAATCCAACCTGGTCTTGAAGACTTTCAGGGAGGGGGCATTCACAACCTCCCTGATCAACCTGCCTCAGCATCCTAGTGGTGAGGAATTTCTTCCCAAGATCTAATTTAAGTCTGTCCTGGTTTAGTTTGAAACCATTCCCCTTTTTTTGAATGATCGCAGCAGCGGGTTGTTTAACTGCAGTCTCCTTTGTACACTGCAGTTAGCATGTCTAACAAAGCGTCAGTGCTGCTCGCGTTAGAAAACTTGATGTGCGTGAGGCTTGTAGAGTTTTGTGTAACAAAATCCAAGATGCCTGTGCTGCTCCTTACACAGCGTGTGTCTGTGCTTCCATTCAGACAGCACAATTCCTTGTAGGTGCATTATTTAAAGGAAAAAAAACCAAAAAAATTGAATGCCTAAAAGAAACATTTAGTACAGCTTCGAGACCTAGGAAACCTGCGGAGTTACAGTCCGCTGTATTTGAAATTGCACCCTGCCCTGTCTGGGTAGTTATGGGGGCAAGGCTAGCCTTGGCATTTTTTTCTTATGTTTTTATTACAAGCTGTGTAAAGGTTACATGTGAGGCTGACTTGCCCTAAAAGTAGCTGGTGACTCCTGCAGCCAGTAACTGGTGCTGGATTTGGCAGTGGTGCTGTTTCTAAAGACATACATTGCTTTTACCTACTTCCAACCTTACAGCACCAGAAACAAGTAACATCCTAAACCTCAAGAGTCTGTGGTGTGCCCTTTCTCCTTTTGTTTGCCTAATCCATCCCTCCCTCGGTGTAAACAGTGATTTAAAGGGCCAGGAAGACTAAGTGAATTGTGGGGTAGTATTTCCGTAGGACCATTTCAAGTGATTTGCAGCTGATTTCAGGTAATCCCCGTCTTCTCCCTTCCAGCTGTGATAAAACACAGAAATAAGAAATGAGAGGAAATCTGGCCTTGCCTCAGAAACAGGAGTATCTTTTCTAGTGGGAACAAAAGTCCTATTAATTTATCCGGATTACAGTAGCTTTTCGCAAGTGGAAATAGAACAGAGCCCTATGAGGAAAAAGGCATAAGAAAAACTTGCAGGTGAAGTTGCACTAGTAATACCAGTAAAATTCAACTTTATTTCTCCATGCTTAAAAGAAGACACAACAACTTGATAGATACCCTTCTGATTCTTTTCTTTTTACATAATTTAACCGTACTGGCTGAGCATGAAATGAGTGGAAATAGTACCTTACACTGGAGTTCTGTACCCTGAGGTAATACAGCGTGATTAGATCTGCAGTGTGTCTCCTTTTCTAATGCATTTTGGTACTTACCTAATTACTTGCTTCTTGCTGAAATGGTGCACAAACTGAAAAGTATTGACAGGGAAGAAACCTGATAATCAGATTTTAGATTTTAAAAACATCTAGTAAGCTATGTTAGTACAAACGTGTGGCTGCAAATACCTGTAGTTTAGGTAAATAAGCTATTATCTCATACACTTTACTTTAATGGGCTTGATTAAGTTTGACTTCACTGTAAGCAAAGAAGGTTGGATCTATCTCAGCTCAATCTTCCTATGTACTTGGTACAGTTTCCTAAAGCAGAGAAGGGAAGATCCATGTAAAAAGCATTGGGAGGAAAGTCTGGCTAAGCTGGTTGCTTTATTTTTCAGGTATCAAAGCAAGCCAAAGAGTTCTTGGAATACATTTATGAGGAGCCCCTGATTGATATCCAGCAGGAAAATCCCATGTTGTACAAGCATGCCGAACCTCTGGCAACTGTTGTTCGCTTGAGACAGCAGCTCAAATCTCTTCGAGCCTACTTGTTTAGCTGCAGAGCAGCAGTGGCTGAAGATCTGCGGAGAAGGTAAGAGCCACAGACAACATGCAACACAAGGATGTAATTTCCTTCTCGTGTTGCTTTTCTCCTTTTACTTGTTTCGTTGAAATCTAGCTCTGAAGACGTGCTTGGGCAACTGGGTTATCTGCTGCCAGAGCAAATGGTTTTATCGGGTCTGAATGTTTGAAGTTGCTCTTGACAGCTGGTAGCTTCACGCATTGTGGTGAGCATCTTTTATTCCTCCTGAGGTATCCTGTCTGTGAGTATGTTCAGTCAGGTGTGATACCTCATGGCTAAACACTTTGTCTGTTGGAAAACGTCTGGTCACAACACAGCAGAAGATGTTTCATATTGCGTTTTTTGTGATGGAAACAGTTTTATAAAAAGTGAACTTAGTTTTGGAAGTGCTGTATCTTAGTCCTTCCAGCTGCTGTTGCGTTTTTCTGACTAGCTGAAAATGAACAATCTTCTTAAAATCTGCAAGCCACAGTTGTAACCTTGACAAAGCCAAGCTGCTTTAATCTTGGATCTCCAAAAGAGGTGGGGAAATTGTCTCTGGGACGGAGAGCTGACCTGGTGGCAAACCTATCTGTAAGCAGTTGCATCCCCCAGTATGTAAGTAAGAGAAGACCCCGAGTAGGAAAGCCACAGCTTTGTAAATATGAGCTGCCAAAGGGCAAGAAAATAGATGACATTAGTATTCTGAGCATCATGATTTAGGGGTGGAGGACCCGAATTCTCAGGGAGTGCGAGGAGACTGATCTAGTGTGTTTATCCTAGGTAAGGAGTGAAGTGGTCTGCTGCTCAGTGCATAACTTAGCTAGGTTGTTGCTTTGATGAACTAAGAGAAGGATATTAGCAACAGATTTCTGGAGAGTGCTGCTGAGTTCTTGTGTCAGACCAACTGTGTGTAAATACGTGTGTCTTTCTTAATTCCTGTGATTTCACAGGACAGCTTACAGCATTTTAAAATGATGAGTATTCTTTTATTCTAGAGGGTGGCATTATCTGGCAGAGCTGTGTAGCTATTCAGCTGTAATAACTTTCCTGTGCCATCCTCTTCAACTGTAACTAAAAGGAGAATAAGATTTGTCAAGGCTGCTGTTCAGAAAAATGGCAGAAAAGAATTATGCTTTCTGATTAATGCTGAAGAAAAGAATACCGTGATTAAAATAGACAGGAGGAGGAATGAGACTGAATGGACTTGGGTAAGAGAGTGAAAGAAGAGAGATCAAAGGAGGCCTATGCAGAGAAATCAATGCACTAGAGACAAAGGGCTGAAGGAAAGTCAAGAGAAGGAGGAGATTCAAAGAGAGAGGGGATCTCTGGAAATTAAGAGTTAATGAAGAATACCGGACAAAGAGGAAGCCCAAAAACCTGCCTCCAAACAGAAGAGATGACAAGCACTGAGAAAATGCAGAGACTAGAAAATGGACAAAAATCAGCACAGAAATGTGTGCATGGTCTTTTCTTAGGGGAAAGAGGAGAGAGAAAAACCTCCCTGAATCAAAATTAAACACCCAGAATGGCAGCAGGGGGAGCTGAGGAATACTCCAAATTCCCCCTTTTGTTATCTAAGGATTCCTTCACAGTGTCTCCAATTAAAGCTCTTTGTGGTGGAGAGGAAGACACCAGCCCAAGAAGGGTTGCTTTTGTGCTAGGGAGGCATCTCCAGTTTGGTGGGACTTGTTAAAGTGCTGCAAAAGCCACTGAAGGAAAACACACCTTTAGAGTCCAGCTCCTTCTTGGCCTGTGAAGCTTCTGTTGGGGCGAGTTTGGTGCTCCTTTGGTCTCTCAGATCTCCCCAGGTGGTTTGCAGAGATGGAAAGGAAGAAAAGTTATTTTCCCAGAAGGAGTTATTCCTTGCCCAGAGCCTATCATAGTGGCTTTGCTTCCTGCATGCGTTATCACAGGGTGCAGACATTCACTAAGAATGTAATGGCTTTGTAGACCACAGCCAAGAAGTCAGTGAAGAAAATACGTGATTTAATTTTCCCTTTGGCTCATCATATGGTCAAGTTGTGAGAAAAGGAGGAGTTTAAACGATATGGTGAGGCAGCATTCCTCAATTTATTAGTTTCCTAGTTAGAAATGAAAAGCTGGGGGAGAGATTCGAGTTATCTGTGCTGCTCTAAAAACATTCTTTTTCTGCTTGGTGTTCACATTAGTGAGGGAATGACTATTAATCACAAGAAAGTGAACACAGCATTTTGAAGACCTGTCAGACCCATATAAACAGACCGAAACAAACTGTTACTATTGCTGTCTAGGGAGAACTAAAAACAGACTGATTAATTGTATTGGCACCTTGCTGCCTTTGGGACAATGATAGACCCTGCCTTATTAGGGAAAAGCAGATCACCCTGAGGTATCTTTTATTAATACTATTTGCATTATCACCTTCTTTAAATCTATACCTTGCTCTTGAACCCGGATCGCAAAATGAAGATGGCAGTGAAGCTGGAAACTCTTGATGTCCTCTGGGAAGACAAAACTGTTTACAGTGCTTACAAGTCACTTTTTCTGAAGAATTCCAGATGGCTATAAACCAGGTTAGCTCAGGATCCAGTTGGCTTAAATGTGGAAATGTTATTTATAATGCTTGGTGTGCATAGATAGGTGTTTCGGGAACTTTAAAACTTGGCATCTAGCAGACAACTCAGGGCTGAACCACACTACAAACTTTGCAGAGACGAGTGACTAAGTAGAAAGAAAGAAAGGAAAAGAAGCAGAAGAAGTCCTCAGAGTAGCTAGCTGGAAGGCTCACAAGAAAGATGGTTTTCATTAGTTATAATGATTTGTTCTTGCCTATAGCTCCACTGGATTCTAAGTGGGTTTTATATTTGCAAAGGGCACAGAAAAAAAAGGAACTGAGGGAACTGAGATTTGGCTGGAAGGAGAAGTGGAGCCTTCCACCGGTGCGTATCAGCAGCGTTCCTCTGACGTTAGCCAGCTGGGACTCTCAGCCTGCTGCTGAGCTCCCTGTTTTACAGAGGACACTGGTATGCCTAGTTTGCTGTGGCTGTCACCTCAGTATTGCAACAGACATAATTTGCCTCAAATGTCTTTACTTAACAAGTTCTCACTTGTTTTGGTTGCCTGGCTTGTGTGGATGTTCTTCTGACAGAAGCACACAAGACTGAAACCTAGAGCTAACACAGAATTAGTGTAAGTAGTGCAAGTACCTAAGTGCTTGTGGAATGATAGGGGCCTATGGAATGATAAGGGAATGGCACAGGCAAACAAGATGGAGTCAGTAAAACTGATAGCTAGGAAAGAGCGAGTCCATTTCAATAATGAGGCCGTGCTGAATGATGCAGATTTTGTTCTGGTTTTGCTTTCTTCAACGTGAGTCACCCTAACTGTGGGCCACAGCATTTTTGCCTCTGTTTCTGTCATGGTTGAAGGCTCTGCAGGGCAAGGAACTGTCAGAATGATTTTTTGGGAAGCCTTCGGACACATGTGTCCACAGCAGTGTAGGCTGACCGAGGTCAGCCATGGAGCTGTCTCTGGGCTCTCTGTTGTACATCTAAACCTGCAGGTCAGGTGTTGCTAGCCCAGATGGCAGGTGGCAGAGACACAAGGTGAAAGTTCTATACCGCATTCCCCTCGACAGTAGTTGCTGTGCCCTCAATGTGTAAGTAAATCTTCTCAATGGTGGGGAGAAACTATATAGAAAAGTTCCTTCATGTTACTGATTTATCTCTGATGCCATTTGTCTGTGAGCTGAGAGCAGCAGTACATGAGTTTTACCCTGGCAAAATTCCAGTGCTGGGTATGTTACTTAGCATCTTACCAGAAGACCAAATTAGAGCTTGATGTTGCAGGGCTGGGGGGTGGTTAAAGGTACAACTCCGGTGCTGCAGACGTGTGGTCCTGGCTGAGCCTGCCAGTCTGTCAGCGCAGTGCGAAACAAGCCCAAATTCAGTTATGCTGAACAATAGAGTCCTGTCACTTCCTACAGTGAGGCCTTGGACATATCACTTCTGACACAGGAGTAGGTTACTTTCAAAATATTTGTGTGGCAATTGGGGAACCTGTCTAAACACATCACAGGAATCCTGATTGATCTTATGCAATCACTATACCACCAAATACTGCACGTATGTGAAGTTGGAGCTGTGTCATCTTTCAGACCAAGGACAACAGAAAGTCATTAAGTCACGTCCAGACTGTCAAAGGAGACTGTTTTCTCTTTTTTCTTTGTGATGGGTAGGCCTTTTTGAGAATGGAAAATCCTAAAGCAGGAGAACAAAACACAACTTGTGAGAGCAGTAGACTGCCAAAAGAAAGTTTGAGCAGGGAGGGGACAGAGCGATGTTGATTCCCTGCACTCGGAGCTCTGATCTAACAGCAAGACCATCAGAAGAAGAAAATTTGTCACACAGGTTATCAGAAAGAAGGTGGGAGAGAATTCCATTCAGACATATCCTGAGAGGATCAATTGTTAAGACCAAGCAACACCCCAAAGTGAAGAAAGGCGAGAAAATAAATGCAGAAAAATATGCACAAGGCATTTGTTGTTTTGTGTAGGAGCTGTACCTGTGTGGTTGTTGCAGCAGGTGAAACAAAGTCTGTTGATGGAGCACTTATGAACAGATCACCTCTTTGCTTCAGCTCTTGTGGATTTTTTAAGAAAAACTGAGCGTGCAGGGTCCATGCAAGTTAACATCTTAAAGAGATTTGGCTTAAAGTGTAGGGGATGGAGTTAAAGTAGACTTTCAAGCTTTTGTTTCAACTAGAGGTAACACACAGCTGAAGCAAGAAGGTGTGTGCCAGAGTAGCCAGCGTGGAGACAGCACTGCTCTCTGTTCAGCCTAACGGAAGGTTAAAAGCAGAAACCACTGCTCCACCATGGTAAGCATCCAGCTGAGGAGGATGCCAGGGTTTGTACAGTTAGGTTTGCCAGAGGACAGGTGCGTTGCTGTTAGTATCTTCGTGTTTAGGGGCACATCGGCATCTTCTTGTCAAATAGGCCAGTAATAAACATTTTTTTAAGTGGAATTTTTCATTCATGTTTTGAGATCAGATTGCTTTAATAAAGCATAAGGATTGTAAATTGAGTTCCTATTAGATATGGTCACCATGTTAAATATGACTTGCACCATTTTTATCCGTTGTTCTTAGGTCATTACCTCCAGCAGCAAACTGCAAGGGTTCCAGTGACAGAAAGCAAGAGATTATTGTTTGTTTCAGATTAATTGGGGGATCTAAGCTGTTTTGATTTCAAGATGAAACTGTGTCCTTCTGTCTTTTTTAACAGTGGCAATTGATTTCTGAGTTTGATCTGTAGAAATTCTTTGCTTCCGTAATACTAACGTAATGTTGCTGGAGTAACAACAGAGGGACCTATGGCTTCTATGCTGATGGATGGGTGGGAGGAGTAACCGTTTTAACACAGGGATGCTCCTGCACAGTGAGGCTTTAAGGATTGCTGCTCCCAGAATTTAACCAGAAGAATGTTCGTACCTCACAAACATTAATGATTCACAAATGCTTTTCTTAGCCATACCCAAAGAATTAGGAAAAAAAATTATCGATCTGTTATAATACAGCAAGAATTAAATAAGTGATGTTGTGTTTTGTGTTAAATTTATTACTGTATTAATTTAACACCTTTTGACCTTTGTTACTGGGTTTCCCAGGGCTCTACTTCACTGAGTAACTTTTTTGTCTGGAAAACTGCGGATCTCCTCTCCCAATATACTTCAAAGGGCTGAGATTTCGAAGGAATTACAAAACCGAAAGCCTGAACGAAACAGTAAGAGTTAGCAACACTGGAGAAAGTCCCACATTTTTCCCTGTCACCATACCCTACCTTAAATTAACAGATTCCATGCAAGTGACTTGCAGGAGAAAAGCCAGCAAGAGGTGTTATTTACCCTGACACATACATTGGAGATGTATGGCAGTTCACTGCTAATCCCTCTGTACTTTTAAAAATCAAATAGGAACCCTGAACAATTTGAGCTCCTATCAGTGAGCTCAGTGTGTGCACTTCCTGCCTGTATGCTGCAGTTGCTGGGGCTTGAGAGGTCCTCCTGCTCCTTGTACATGGGACAAGAAAACCCCAGGAACCGGGGTGTGCTTGCCTGCCGGCTGCTTTAATTTGCAGCTTGGTGCAGGAGCTTAGAAGGAAATTGGTTGTGGTGTAAGCTGCGATGCCAGGATATGAGCTGAGCTGGCTAAGGCAGTGGACTTGGTACCAGCGGTGCTGTGCCAGCTGTGAGTGTAGCAGCTTCCTGAACAGGGGTGGGGAGGACGTCTGAATGTGGCTGTGCTAGACTGGTGCATCTGCGTCTTCCATGAGTCAGAGCTCAGTCACACAATTCTCAACCTGGTCAAACAAGACACTCCTGGCTGGCACATGAAATTGTGGTTCCACCTTCCTGTCCCCCCACCCCCTTCCTAGGTTTCAACAGGCTTTTGGGTACAAAAGAGACTCGCTCATGCCCACCTGCCAGCTAACTTGATTTCTTTTGATTGCGCTGTAAAAGAAGAGTTCACTCTGCTTATCACGTTTGTACTTCGGTTATAGTGTCAGGCTTGGGCAGATTAATTGGTTGTAGCTTTAGCAGAGCTGTCAGGGTATTTAACCCATTGGTGAAAAATTACCCAAGCTGATGATAAACAGCCTTTAAATGCAGAGCAATTACTTAGTGCTAACAAAACACCATGACTACACACTTTGTCCTAATGCAAAAGGCAAGGTCTTATCAGTGAGTCTGTTTGCAGGAGGACACTAAAAGATAACCTTTGTTTGTGCAAATACTTACCTGATAAGATCATCCCAAAAGGAACAGATGAAGTTTCTGGTTCTGTCTTGCCTGAAGGTTGTGCTTCAGATTACAAGGTATCAGGCAAAGAAAGGATAATAATCGCAAACTGCCAATGCTCAATTCTGTCTTGTAGGTGGATGCAAAGTCTCTGATGGAGGGCTGCTTTCCTGTTTGCATCGATCCCTTTTATGTCTAGCACGTAACAATGAAGCAATTTAGAGACCTTTAACCAACAGGACTTTGGATTTCATTGCTCACAGGAACTGGCAAAGCTAGAGGGCTGGGCAGCATTGAACTTGGTTTGCTCACTGCGGGCTTATAACCCTGACTGGTAGCCAGGGTTTACAGCAGAGCAATCTGGTGACTCACAACTGCTCTGTTTTGCATTGGTGGTGAAACTGGTCTGGGAGTTTCCAAACTGTGGAAGCCTAGGAGGTGCTTTTAGTGGGACATGCCCTCAATACCATTTGCCGCTCAAGGGTCACAGGTCACATTCTGAAGCAGCAGAGGTTTAAGTTTTTATTGTGATGAGACAACATCTTGCGTTTGACCTCTGTCTAGTTCACTCCAGGATTTTTCTGTGTTAAGATTGGACTGAAAGAACACTGTTTATTGAATGCTTTTAATTAACCAACTTTTAAAAAAATCGAGTTCGTTATAGCTCATTGATCAAAAGACTTACAAAACTGACTTTTTTTTTTTTGGCTTTCAAATAACTTATTAGAGATTTCCCATTTGGTGTTTGTAAAGGACCTTCTATTTTAAGGGAAAAATAAAATGCAAGCACCTCATTTGGTCTTTTCTCGTTCAAGGCCTTATAATAACCCAAGCATGCCCAAAGCTTCATCTCATGCAGAAAAAAAGAAGTATTTTCTAGGTAAATGTTTGCAAGTGTAGTTATGTTAGCCTACTCTGGGATCTGTGTCAGATTCCTAGACACGGCTGTGATTTTAGCTTGATTTAGATGCCACGTAGTACTTTGGATGCAAATAGTATGGTGTGGTGTCTGCGTTAGCCCCGCTGTACTCTACTGACTCTGGCTTCCTTTGGCTACTTCCAGTTGCGGTTGACAGAGGAATGGAGATGGCAAAGACGTTGTGTTCTTAGTAGTTACGTGAGAGGAAGTGTCTAAGTCTAGAAGCTGGGCTGCCCAGGGAGGTTGCGGAGTTTACTTCTCTGGAGACTTCTAAGAGCCATCTGGATGCATTTCTGTGTAACCTGTTCTAGGTTTTATGATCCTGCTGAAGCAGGGGGCTTGGACTCGATGACCCCTGAATGTCCCTTCCAACCCCTAATGATCTGTGTATCTGTGTAAGAGGCTCTGAAGTGTTCCTGTCTGCTTTCTGCTGAAAAAGGCTGTAAGCTGTCACCTCATGAGGCTTGGAGAACCTGTGCAGACACACAAGCCAAGGAAAACTAGTCACTGGAAAGTGGCCATCATTCATTGTCTTGCTCACTGAACTACTTGGTCTGTGTGGATTTCATGCCCCAGCTGATTTGCTTGCATTTTATGATGAGGTTTTTTGAAAATGTGTTTTGAGTTTGATATTGTGGTGCCTCTTATCTTCTTGTTCCCTACTCACTACAGGCTGTCAATGAACAGATGTGCCTTTGAGAGGTAACTTCACAGGTTATGTTCAGGTAGCTGTTGAAGCTTGTTTTTTCTTTCCAAATGGGATTAGTAGAAGTTTTCTGGAGATCTTAACTGCAGACACACAGCACAGCAAGATTTGGTTTTGAAACAACTGCTGAACTCACTGCAGGAGTGGGAAGGAGGTATCATTTATATTTTATATTGTCAGGGACTCAGTTGCCTACTTGTAGATGATTTCCACAGTTTCATCCTCAGCTATGTGCTGTCCACCTTTGGTGACACGGACAGGTGTTGAGGGACTGTTATGCACCTCCACATGTATTGGGAACCATACATGAACTACAGGTTCAGTTGCTCTGTAAGAAACTTGATCAGTGCTGCCGTACATGTGAGCTCTGGCTGCTCAGCTGTCTTTCTGGGGCCCACCAAAACAAAATGTGATTTTTTTGTTGTTTGTTTGTTTTTATTCAGTAAATGGTCTGCAGATCTGAAGCTGGACCAGCCTTATTTACTGCAGGGTTTTTTTAATGCCTCAGTTTCCATAGCAATGGAAATAATCACTCCTCTCACTGGAGTACTGGGTATGTGTACATGTGTCTTGCTTAAGACTGAGGGAGCAGTGCTTGCTTGTTTTCCTGCAAACAGATTTGGGAGGAGGAGAGTGGTGTTTTGGCTCTGCAGAGCTGCTGCTGCTGCAGACTGATGTATCTTGGGATGGAGACAGGTACAGGGAGAGGATGACTGTCACCAGGGTCTGTGCTGGTCAGGACCCCACTGACAAAGAGAGTCCCTTGATCATGAGTTTGCTTTTCATCTGCACACCTCTTATTAGGAGTCAAAACTTGCAGGAAATGAAATACCGTCCTTGACGGCAGGGGAACGTGATGTTAGTCATCAATACGAGTTGCTGACAGTTTCTGCCGTATGGGCTATTCAAACTATTTCCTGAAAAAGGAAATCTTTCATTAGCTAATTATTTTCCTTAGCAGTGCTGTAAGGGCATCAGCAAGTAACAGTTCCTGGCAAAGCTACCCACACGGTTAAGTGCCTGCCTGTGTGATCAGGGGAGAGCGATGGGGAAATCTTAAAATGAAACTTTCTGTCAGAGCTGAAAATACGCTGTTTGGAGCTGATTTCTGTGTGCAAAGGAGGAATTCCCGTGTTGTCTGATGTCTGGATTTGTACTGCTTTGTAGTGGTCTTGGGCAATGTGCCAAATGTAGAACGAAGGTGTGATGTGTTGGAGCCACTGGAACACATTTTGCCTCTGATAGGAATGATGGTGTAGCCTACAGACCTGGAAGGGGGAAATGCAGTGTTCTGGCAAGACTGCAGCTGAGAATGAGGTGGATGGAGTGGGCATACTTGGTGCATCAGAAGGATCAAGGGCATGGTGCTGCTCCAGAAAAGTGCTGTAAGATGGGCATTACCTTTCTTGCAGAACTCTTCCCCTCCCACCTCAGTAAAGCTTAGATTTTTTTCTAAAGTACAAAGTGAGTACAAGACTTTGTACAACTCTAGCAACAGTGAAAAGTCCTAGTGTGAGAATCACACAGAATCACAGAATGTTTCAGTTTGGAAGGGACCTTGAAAAACCATCTAAGTCCAACACCCCCACCCCCCCCGCCNCCCCCCCCCCGCCTCTCCAAAGCTGTTTTGAAAGCATCAGTTTAAGGTGGTTGCTTAAAGCAACCAATGGAGTAGAACAGACTGAGGGTTTCTTAGATTCAGCGGTGTGTCACAGGTTGCAGTGAATAGTGTTAGCCCTGCTGATCAGTGTTTTAGCTCATCGTGTTGTCACAGGCTTCCAAAATCTCGAGTTCCTTTGTACTTTCTCGTTAGCCTGGTAACGTGGTCATGTGAGTTCATATTGGCCTTTCAGTGTCTTTGGTTTTCTGGATGTGTCCAGTGGTCTTCCTGTTCATTGCCATCTGTCCTACCGTTACAAACCAGTCTTTGTCACAGCCTTGTTTGTGCACTTAATAGCATAAAAAATTTAGTTCCTGTATTGCCGTAAAACTACATGATTGTAACGTAGGAACTGAGCTTAGGATTTCTTCTCTAAGCAACGTGCAGTGTAAAGTAGTTGTACCTCTAGAGCTATTTGGTTGCTTTTATTGCAAGAATGATTGGATTCTCTGCTCCCCACAATACCTTAACCTGGTGTTGTTTTTGTTCCACGTGGGTGGAGAATTAAGCTGGTCAGTTGGCTATTTCTCTGCCTTGGTGTGCATGCAGAGATAGACATTTTAACGGGATGCACATTTCCTGACATTTTTATGGCAGATACATAGACAGGTTGTCGTAAACTTTTCTCCCTAATACCCGCTAACCTTTGCAAGGTCCATTTTCCCCTGTAATGCTCCTTTAACAAAATCTTTCATTTTGCCGCAAGTCACTCTAATTAGGACATCTCCTCTCTGTTCAGGTCTCTGTAATTTAGCTTTACTGAACAGGTCTGTCAGAGGATTATCAATGGTCTTGCCTGAAACCATAATTTCTGTAAGGAAAATATGCCTTTCACAAAGAAGAACATATTTCTGTATGCAAAAGGGAGCAGATATAAATCAGCTTCATGTAGGAAGAAGACTATCTGCATGACATTTTTCCCAATACTGTTATTCCAGCTGCAAACCCCTAAATCACATCTGAAATGAATGCTTACAGCTTTCTAGCAGGCCAGGGATATTTTACTAAAAACCATGAGAAATACTTTTGGTCTGTAGTTTGAGTTTGGTTGGGTTTTTTATGACTGGGTGAAAGAAACACCTCTGTGCTCAGGACGAGCTTTCAGTAAATGCCACAGTACCTCCTTACCTGGCAGCTGGAGAACCACATTGGCACAGCGTTCATTCCTTCTGCAGGTTTATGGTGAGGAGAGCTGTAAAAGTAGCTGGTGCTTACAGGGTGACATAATTCCAGTTTCTGACAAGCTTGCCTGCTCTCTCAAGCATCATTGTTCTGCAGTCATTTGGTGAGAAGAGGCCATCTTTGAATTTCCCAGTCAAAGATGCATGACACACAGCAATTTTTCTTTTTTCCAGGATCTTTCCCAGAGAGTATCTTCTCCAGCAAATCCATCTTTATTCTCTTGCGGACCTTCAACAGGTAAGTTTTTCAACTAATTCTACCTGTTACTCATCAAGGCTGTTCTCATCTTCAGTGCTAAATGTATATTCCCCCTTCCAGCTAATCATGGCATAAAGAGCTTTACTTCCAAGCCATCTTGGTGCTTTATACTTTAATATAAAAATGAGTTGAGAGGCACTGGTTACATACAAGAGAGAAAGTCTAGAGCATCAGTGTTTAAATGGTGCTGGAAAGAGGCTACGAAATAAAATGTAGTTTGTGAAGAGAACTTTGCTGTTAGAAAATTTTCATTTGATCAGTGAAGGCTCATCTAAGGCTAGACCTGCAGGTAGTATTTATTTCTTTGCCTGAAAAGATAGTTATTGAATAATTTGAGTTTGTAGAGTCACAGAATCACAGAGAATCACAGAATCATTAGGGATTGGAAGGGACCTTGAAAGATCATCTAGTCCAATACCCCCCGCAACAGCAGGATCACCTAGACCACGTTGCACAGGAACATGTCCAGGTGGGTTTTAAACATCTCCAGAGGAGGAGACTCCACAAGTCCCCTGGGCAGCCTCTTCCAGTGCTCTGTCACCCTCACTATGAAAAAGTTCCTTCTCATATGGAACCTCCAGTGTTCCAGCTTACACCCATTGCCCCTTGTCCTATCACTAGATGACATTGAGAAGAGCCTGGCTCCATCCACCCTTCACATATTGATAAACATTAATGAGGTCACCCCTCTGTCTCCTCTTCTCCAAGCTAAAGAGACCCAGCTCCCTCAGCCTCTCCTTATAAAGGAGGTGCTCCACTTCCTTCATCATCCTCGTTGCTCTATGCTGGACTCTCTCCAGCAGTTCTGTGTCCTTCTTGAACTGAGGGGGCCCAGAACTGGATACAATATTCCAGATGTGGTCTTACCAGGACGGAGTAGAGGGGAAGGAGATCTCTGCTTACATCTCTCGGTCTGCTAACCACCCCTCTTCTGATCCACCTCAGGATGCTGTTGGCCCTCTTGGCCAAAAGAGCACATTACTGGCTCATGGTCATCCTGCTTTCCACCAGGGCCCCCAGGTCCCTTTCTCCTGCACTGCTCTCCAGCAGGTCAGTCCCCAGCCTATACTGGTACCTGAGGTTGTTCCTGCCCAGATGCAAGACTCTACACTTGCCTTTGTTAAATCATCTAGACCACACTGCGTCCGTTTGGCTGCGTGGATGCTGTGGGAGGCTGTGTCAAATGCTTTACTCAAGTCAAGATAGACCACATCCACTGCTCTGCCATCATCTATCCACCTGGTTATGCCCTCATAAAAGGCTATCAGGTTGGTCAAGCATGACTTCCCTTTGGTGACCCTAGTGCAAGATGTTTCTTTACAAAGTCCACGAGAGGAGTTAAAAGTAGAAAAGCCACAAAAACCTCAGCAAATATGCTGCACAAAGTTAAACCATGCACTGCTACTATGACATATGTGATCAAAGAAGAGATAATTTGTGCCAGGAAAATTTATATTGATTGAGCTAAGCAAGCACCTTGTGTTGTATCTGCCTGGGGAGCAGAATTTGATTATGTACCACGTTAAGCAAGAAGAACTTGGTAGAAAGAGCTGAAAAGAAGGAATAGTGAGCCTTATGTAAGCAGGCTGAGGGGAGACCTTATCACAGCCTACAACTACCTGAATGGAGGTTGTAGAGAGGTGGATGTTGGTCTCTTCTCACAAGTAACAAGTGATAGGGCAAGAAGAAAGGGTCTCAAGTTGTGCCGGGGTAAGTTTAGGTTAGACATTGGGAAAAACTTCTGTATTGACAAGGTCATCAGAACAAACTGCACAGAGAGGGGCCTAAATAGCTCTCATATTTAAAAGTCATGTTGACATGGTGTTCGAGGACATGGTTTAGCAGTGGGCTTGGTATAATTGGTTAATGGTTGGACTTGATGATCTGAGAAGTCTTTTCCAACTGAAACAATCCTGTGATTCTGTGTACTGCAGCACTCACATGCACAGTGGAGGAACCAGTGAGGTGAGATGTTCTGTCTGACCTGAGCACATCTCTGTACACATTCTGGTGCCATCGGCGGTCATATTGTAAACCACAAGATTTTTAAGCTTCTTACACTCATGTTTTCCATGTCTAATGGTGCCTTTTCTGCAGAGTAACAGGTAGCATAGTCAGTTCTGGATGTTCAGGTGAAACATTTAAGTAAAGGTGAAGCATTAAGGTAATTCAGATGCTCTTCAGAGCTGGAGACTATAGAACTGCAGAAAACATGTTTTTTGCTGGCTCATGAAGTCATGGGGTAAAATGATTCCATGTACAAAATAAGACCAGTCCTCTAAAGCCTAAAACTGTTTCCTCATCTTTTCAGCATGTTCTGCTATCTCATCTTTAATAATCGAGCCATGAAAAAATCAAGCTACTTAATGCCAGAGCTGCAGTCTCCCTGGTGGGCCTGTCTGTTAGCCCCCAGTGCTTTCTAAGCTACTTAATCAGTTCCTAACATTGGTAGTAGATGTTTCAGAAGCAATCAGCAGCTTATCAAGCACCCTGTGGGAGATAGGGAGGGAGGGTAGAAATCACAATTCATCCCTTGATTTAGCAGTTCCCTTTAGCATGTTTCTTTGTGTTTGTGTTTGCAAGACACCTCCTCTTCCCCTGGGGGCCCCAGCCCCAAACTTATCATATTTGGAGGCAATATAATTTCATTACCGTTTCTGCTGGGGTGGGTTAAATTGCATTTGCCTTTTAATCTAGCTATATCCTTGTTGTCAGCCTGGAGAGGATTTTCCACATTTCAGAAGCTCCAAGTTTGAAATTGGATTGCCTGGTTGTGTCAAAACAGAGCCAGAGTGGAACGGGAAGGGAGGGTCTCATTGAGAAAATGAATCCAACAGCAGGAGAAACACCCACATCTTATGGCCCCTGCCTCCTCCCTGGTTTGTCCCTTACCCCTGCTTTCTCCTAATGACTCTTCTACTGACCTGCAGATTGGGTGTTATATAATCCTGAAAGTTTTTCCCTTCTTTTGATTCCTTTGCTGCCGTTTCCTCCTATCCATGGGCTGCTTTTGCACTGTATCCTGCTGTCATGCAGATTGTGTGTGTTTGGGGAATTAACTAAAGGGTTTATTAAAGATTAATGGAAAGATAAGGCGTGGTGAGTGAATTAGAAAAGCAGAGAGGGGTAATCTGCAGATATAAACAACCTTTACCCTGGTTAGTCCCAGCTCAATTCTGATGTTTTGTAGCCAAGCTCTCTTTAAAGACCCTAGAAAAAATGGGTTGTTTCCTACCAAGCAACTGAATTTCAAAAGTGTGGTATGAGCATCTGTTCTTAAGTGCAAAATAGCAATGATGCTTGTGTGCCAGCAAATGAAGCAGCTATAACACTAATATAATACTATTCTGAAATCAAATCAAATTTCCATCTCTTTCTGAGCATAACAGAGCTCTGTGCCTAGACCTTAAGAATGTGGCAGAGCATGTACTGGAGCTGATGGTCCTGGAAGAGGCTGACACTTGAGTCCATTTGGACCAGGGCTCAGCAGTGGAAGACCTTACTGCTGAGGTTAAAAGCAGTCTGGGAAAGATTCAAACCAAATAACCTGAATTTTTGAAGCCTAACAAATCACGGTGAGGTGGTAATTTTGCTAGTACTTTGTGAGTGCTTGTAGTGCAAGTCCAGATGGGTCTTAAATATCTCCAGTGAAGGAGACTCCACAACTCCCCTGGACAGCCTCTTCTAGTGCTCTGTCACCCTCACTATGAAGAAGTTCCTTCTGTAAGCAATTCAACCAAGCTGAAGTTAAAACCCTCTATGTTCGTTTTGAGTGGCTGGGTCTGCTTTTAGTGAGACCAGCAGTTTTTACACTGTTAAACATTTATTTGGACAGAAGCCCTCAGACTTGCATAGGGTTTATGTTAAATAGCAAGCTATTCAAGTGTTTAAGGATGATTGCAGTGTTGGTGTTTCCTGCAGAAAAACTCCTAATCATGGCAGTTATTTCAACGTGGTTGTGCTGCCCCCAAACCATACGGTAAAATTGGAAAGATCCGTGTAGCGAAAAGAAGTGGCTGGATGTCAAAGACAGAAATTGTGAGCAAGACAGAGCATTTCAAAGGATTTGAACACTTGTTTATATGGGAACCCTCAGGAAAAGATATTGAAGTGGCAAAACATGATGAGAATTTAAAACAATGAGTTGGATTGCATTGAATCACTGTGTAATACTGCTATTCAGAATATAGGTGGCTTTTACTTGGTTGATCACCACTTACTTGGGAAGCAAAGTGAGGTAAATTGTATTACGGCCATTCTCATTCTGAACATGTGTGTCCACACAGGAACTTAATGTATAATTTACCCATCTTAACATTGTAGATAAGCTAATCCATTAAAATTTAATTAAAACATCCATTTACTTGAGATCAGCTTTCCTCAATATCTACCTGTAGATGAACCTACAAACAATGTAAAGAACAGTGGAGAGAAAGGATGAACAGGAGAGCCCTTTTCTCACAATGGTGCAGCACAGGTCATGCAGTGAATACCAGATATGCATAAAAATCCTTAATGGAAATGCTTCTTTGCTGAACACACAGCAAGCGTAAGGGACTGTAATGCCACAATAATATTGCTCAGGCCACAAGTTTATAATCTTTGAGAGGATTAAGTGTCCATAATGAGAATGTCCACAGTACACTATGCAAGATAAAGAGATTATAAGGTTTCAGAATAGACATATTATTTGCTGATAGGATTAGGAAGGTGTCTTCCCTATTGACAGATCAATGATGTAATCTTCCCCTGACATATGTAGTACTGATTACAGTGTCTGATAGGGTTGTGGACTAGGTGAATGCTTTGTCTAACAGAAGCATTCCCAATTCAGAAATCTTAATGCTTCTGTTCAAGATTTTGCACGTATACGGTTCCCTAAGTAAAATGTGAGGAGTAAAAATGAATCTCAATGAAGTATGAATTCTACCTAGTTTGAACCTAGTATATTGATAGACCAAGATTAGGAAGCCTTAGAATCAAAGGAATCATTAAGTCTCATGCACTTTCCTAGGCTGTACCCATGCTGTACTTTCATCACACCTCCTTTTCCAATGGCAGACTTGGGTCCTCCCTGTATTTTCCTGGACAGAGATGGAGGAGGAGATTGGAGGTGTGTTTTCTCGTGTGTGTAAAACCTCAGGTTGGTTTAGACAAGTTGTTTCATGAGTCCCAACAGTAGCACAGACCATGAGATACAGACTTTTTCTTCTCTCTTTGCTTTCTGGTTTTTCCAGTAGAACTTCTTCTCTGATCGCTTAGTCTTCATACAGTTACTGAGAAACGTGTAGCTTACATTTGTAACCCAGTAATACGCATGTGGCTATAACGATTGACACAACTGGGTTTTGGCTAACACCCTTTGGGCTTGCTCTAGTTTTAAAAGTGTTACTGGGATAGGTGCATGACAACCCCCTCACACACACTCCCAACTCTTCATGGATATAGCCATGCTTGTCAAAGTGTTAGTGAAAACTCAGTTATATCCATGAGAATCATAGAATTGTCTGGGCTGGAAAAGACCTTTAAGATCATTGAATCCAGCCGTTAACCCAGCTGTGCCAAGTCCACTGCTAAACCGTGTCCCAAAGCTCCCTGTCTGCAGGACTTTTAAACACATCCAGCAATGACTGTTTAACCTCCTCCCTGGACAGCCTATTCCAGTGCCTGATGACCCTTCCAGTGAAGAAGTTTTTCCCAGTGTCTAACCTAAACTTCCCCTGGGGCAACCTGAGGTAATATCTTGCCCTATCACTCATTACTTGTGAGAGAAGACAAACACCTACCTCTCTTACAACCTCCTTTCATGTTGTTGTAGGCAGCAATAAGGTCTTCTCTCAGCCTCCTTGACTTCAGGATAACCAGTCCCAGCTCCTTACAAGTCTTGTTCTTCAAACCCTTCACCAACCTCATTGCTGCCCTTTGTATCCCCACCAACATCTCAATGTCTGAACCCAGTACTCAAAATGTGGCTTCACCAGTACTGAGTACCTGGGGACAATCACTTCCCTACTGTTGTTGGCTGCAGTCTTTCTGATGCAAGCCAGAATGCCGCTGATCTTTTTGGCCATCTGAGCACAGTGCTGGCTCATATTTAGCTAATGATGAATCAATACTCCTGAGTCTCTCTCTTGTGAGCAGCTGTCCAGCCACTCTGCCCAATCCTGCAATGTCTTTTGCTGTCATGAGTTTCCCCGAGTGATTCAATACAAGCTGTATGAGCTTAAACTTTTATTTACCAAAGAGGTTTGCCCATGCAGCTGTACCAGCAGATCCTTTCAAATTCAGGCAAACAGATTTCTTTGCTTGAGGGCCAATGAGGAGGAGAACTAAGGTTCTGGCTGGCCTGGCAGTTGTCTGTAGGGGGTCCCCATGCTTGACAAGGGCAAAGAAATGCCAGGTACTACCTGTGCCACAGCTGCTGTGGTTCAGAGTTCATCACTGAAGTGAGGACATCCATTTGCCTGCCAAGCCACGGCTGACACAGCCTGTGTAACAGAGGTGCCAGCTCTGCTGCAGGCTTTATCTGACACAGAGGCCAAGTGATTTCTAATGAGATTAAGGTAAATGTGTCCCACTTTACTATGCATATGTTTAAAATAGACATCCTAAGCACAGCTAAGTTCAAATGAGGGAAGACAGCCCTCCGGAGGGGTAGCTTGTCTGGTCTATTTAAATAGATTAAGGTTTTTGAGACATTTGGGTAACTCTGTACTTGAACTATGTAAATATACATCTTGGACCATAGTGACATAATACTAATAAGCATCTTGATGTCCTTCCTTGGTGACCTGTGCCTCTGTAACTGTGGTAACTGTAGTAGCAGAAGAATGTGAAAATAGTCCTAGGACGGAAAAACCACACATTTCCATAAATATTAGAAGATCTGATAGCAAAGTAGCAGTTAAACAGCTTCTGCACTCTTCCTGTAGCTGTGGCTCATTTATCACTCATTGCTGTCAGTCCTTGGAGTTTGCTAGCACTGAGCTGCCTTTCAGCAGAACAGGAAACTTCAGGTTAGCTGATATTCCAGGTGTGTGTATAACTCGCCACAGTGCTGACAGCTCTGCTTACAGTTAGTGGCAATAGTAACGACCTTACCAGCATTTCCTTCTTATTGCAGCTCTGCTTGGGAAGGGAGCTGCTGTCACTCAGAGTGATCACGCAGGGAGCATGGCAGAGCTGGCTGGGAGTGTTTTGGCAAGTAGCAGCCAGGAAGAGAAGTTTGTTTGGCCTTGGTGTGCTCAAGTCTTGGAGACAAAGTGTGGAGATGTAGCAGGATTGCGAAAGAAATATTCTTAAAAACAGAACCGGTTTTTGTGTTGCTTGAAACCAGAGTTTTCAGCAGGGCTTATTAAATACATGCGGTGCTTTTCCATGTGAGTATGCAATCTGGGCTACTTGCAGCAATTTATGGCATATGAGAATGAAAGTCTGTTTAAAACAGTGCAGCAGGGGTGCCCGTGGCTCACAGGAGCTCCTGAGCTGAGATCTCCAGGTGTATTGTAATTTTCTCAGCTCACAGAAGAGGCAGTAACAATATCAGCTACTCCTTTTCTAGTGCTTTCTGCTGCACAGGTTTCCTCTGTGCTTTTTTTTTTGCCCTATGGAATGCAAGGCCCAGTACTGGAGATCAGGGTTAGCAGTGTGACAGATTGGGCTCTAACCTCGTTGCTGTAGTTCACATAGAATGTCTATTCAAGAGAGGCAGCTGGACATGTCTCAAGGAATAACATCCCAAGAAACCAAATTTCCCAAGGAAACCTAAGGCTGTCTCAGGGCTACCTGCTTGGATGAGAGAAGAAAAGGGTGTTTTAGGCGTTTTTTAAAAATATACTTGGTACTCACAGAATTTTTTGGAGAGTAACCCTAGCCATTTTCTTGCTGTGTTCAAGAAATCCAGCATGGGACTCCTCCTTAAATTGCCATGATCCAGTTCTGTGCAAGGCAGAAAAGTTTCTGATGTAGTCATATCACTCATGAAATAACGTCTTACTCAGTGGGCATGTAGAGTTAGTTAGTATCTCTGCATGCAATTGCCTGCTTAATCTTAAGAAAAAAGGAGGGGGTGTTGCACAAAAAAAAGAGAGCACATGTGTACTCTCTGCCTGAATGTGTATTTGCTTGTGCGTGTATTTCAAGTCACTTATGTTTTCAAGCTTTCTCTTCTCTGCCAGCCAAATTCCTAGTAGTCTTTCAACCTTGCTTGATTAAAACAGCCTTTAACCTTTGCTTGAATACCTGTTTTGTAAAACAGTCCATAATTCATCCCTGCAACAAGATTAGGAGAACTTGGGGTGTGTCAAAATTGACATGTAGCTGCCTGGAAGCCTTGAGGGAAGGAGAAAGAAGGAAAGACGACTGAAACGCAGCAAGTGCAAAAGCAGAAGTTGTGGAGCTGCAGTCTTACTGCAGGGCTGGCTGGGAAACAGGTGATTTCCAGGCATGGTGTTTATACTGAGACAATGTCTTTCTCACTTGTGTCAGCTGCTGAGATTTTAGGCTTTTCTTCCTTTCCATGAGAGGAGTGGGGGAGGGCTGGAAGGACCTTGTCATCTTCTCTGCCTCCTGCTATAAATTCACTTGGACTGTCACCAGTTTGTTCCTCTCCTTCAACCAGCATATAACTCTGTATTCACCTTGCCCCCTGTCTATATGTGCATGTCACAGATAAGCAGCTTTTGCACCTGACCTTTTGTTTTTCTTCCTCTCTCAGTGCCTATTATGGTAAGTGGCTAAGGTGTGGACTATCCCTTTAATACCAAATTAAAGTGCAGCATGTTGAGTGGTCTGGCAAATGGCTCTGCTGTCAGTGCAGACAACTGTCTGGTGTGTAGAAATAAAAGGGAGCTTCTCATTTCTGTTTATTCACATTCTCACTCATTTCTGCAGTGGTTTGATTTCTTTTGTATTTGGTTTTGTGGGTTTTTTTTGTTCTTTGCATGTTTATCACCACATTTCCTTGCATGATATTCTCTGTCTTGTGTGGTCAATGGGTGAGCACAGCACAACATGTGCCTGTGACAATGCTGCTTTGTGCCATGTGTGTCAGAGTCAGCACCTTGCTGGCCTCACCCGCTCCGGTCCACCCTGTTGTCACCTATACCACAGGCTCAGCTGGCCTCTGGGACAGCCAGGGACCTGCAGAGGCTTTAAAAGGAAGAGGAGAGAGACAGAGGATGAAGTGGTGTGATCCTTACTGTTGGGAGCTAAGGTTGTGGCCCATAGCATGGCCGTAGCAACAAAAGACAGGGCTCTCCTGTAGTTACTGCTGTGTGACTTGGTCTAGGTGATCCTGCTGTCGCAGGGGGATTGGACTAGATGATCTTTCGAGGTCCCTTCCAATCCCTAATGATTCTTTTTCAGTTTGTTTTACAGCCCTGTGGAGTGGCTGATTCCAGTGTGTGTGCACACAAGTATGAAGCAATCCTTCTTCCCTTAAGTCATTTGCAATTTAAATAAACAAGGCAGGCAGTCTGAAAGAGATGGCTGGGAGTCAAAATGGAGCAAGGAACACTGACTAGACCAGTATACTGCACCAAAAGATGGTTCAGAGCTGAGATCTGGTATCTATTCCCCTGGAACTTTTACCTCATGGTCATCCTTCCTCCTTCCATTTCCCTTTCCTCTGAACTAAAGATTAATTGTGCATTGAAATCGTAACAAGAATTTGCAGTGTTAAGAATCTGGTGAACGGAAGGGAAAAAGTCCTCAAGGAAATTAGCAGTCCACGAGCATTGTCTGTTCCCTAGATATAAATGACTAGGAACTTCCCAACCAGGGAGACTGTTTTCCCTTTCTTTTCTCTGCAGCTTGCTTTGTCCTGAGCTAAGCATATTGTGCCATGCTTATCTCCAAGTCCACGTTTTCATCGCAGAAATTCCATCCCTGCTGAAATCTGTCGTAGGGTGGAGATTCCATTTACCCTTTGCACTTTAATGCCCAATCTCCACACTTCACACATGTGGAAAATAGCTCCTTCTTCTCCAGTGAGCAAGTAGGGAAAGGCAACCACTGCAGCTTTTCTGCAGCTCAGTCTGCTTTTGCTCTTCCCAGGCTTGTGGCAGGGATCGCATGTGGCACAGAGGAAAGTGTGTCAGAAAATGGTTTGTGAAAGGATGGGGGGGCTCAAGCGTGAAACCAAGCCAGCTGACTGCAGTGAGACAGATCTTATCTTAGGCAGGCATAAGGAACAACTTCCCAGCTGATTTTAGCACTAGAGTTGGGAGATCTCCATAGTGAAAAGGTTTTAAGCAATCTTTCCATTGGTTGTGCTGACAGAGAGAGGCAGAAACCTCCAGTTTATTCAAGTGTTTTATTCTAGCTCTGTTTTCTTAAATCATTGGTAGTTCTTTCAGGAAGCCTGTTTCTCACCTGTCCTGAAGATGAAGAAAGATGACTGAGCATTTAATCATCTTGCACAAAGCTTTCACCAGTGGAATTTGGAGAGTAGTGAGCACAGTGGTGAATCCAAGCCAGTCTGTTTAGTAGACTTTTATTTTCCCTTTCATTCAGTCCAGGAAGTGCAACTCAGTCCAGGCAAAGCTGGAGCTTACATCTGAGCCTGTTAGCAAAAGGCTTGATTCAGACTAGCTGTTTCTGGAGAGATAGAAAGAAAGCAACCAAGAAGAGGCAGAAAAAGCCTGCCTTTAGAGGGTGGAGGACAGCTGTGCGCCACTGTTTCAGATGTGACTGCTGTTTCAGATAACGTCCTTCCAATCATGCTTTATGACCTTAATCCAAATAATTGAAGTACATTCTATCCCTGCAATGTATGTAATTGCAGATGGTAAGTGAACCTCATGTCTACCACCCCTTCTATTTTCTCGGTGCCTCTTGGCCTTTTCAAGTCTCTTTTGCATTGCATCATTGCCTCCTGGCTAATTCTGTCTGTGTCTGTCTCTCAGATAGAGCCAAGTGTGCGTCTGGCCTTGAGAAATACTCATAAATTCCATTCTGTCAGCACCAGAGGCTGGGACAATCTGGTTGAGATTTGAACCTGTAGTTCAAGGTGTTTTAGGGATTTCATATCACTTAACCCATCCCCTCCAGGCCTTACTTCTGTCTGACATGTAAATCAGACTGGAGAAATAAGTGGAACGGGTTGCTCAGCGCTCCAAAGAAGGTTAAGAGGCAAACCTGTGTCTTTAAGGAGAGTGCCTTCTCATACTATCTGCTATCTGCAGAGAAATACAGCAGCCCCTACATAAGCAGTTAATGTTAGTGCTTCAGTGTTGAATTATAAAACAACTTTATCACCTCTACAACGATAATGATTAACAAGCCGATTTACAAGGGTGGGGTTACAAAGCTGTTTGGCACATTTGGCTTGTCTCGCAGTGGCAGCAGTGCAGAGTCAGAGCTAATTTGCAGTATTTTCACCACTTTACCTGGAATACTAGACTCTGGTGGCTGGGCTTTTAAGCAGAGCAGTAGCAACAGATAATCCTCCGTGAGAATAACTGCCAGGGGTTTTCTCCTGTGCTTCTGGTATATGAGGAAATGACAGGTCTGGGTCTGAGGATTCAAGAGAGTTTGGGACATTTTTAGCTCCTTTATTCACTGATCAGTTAGCCAGAGCATTCCTAGAAGTGCTGCTACCTGATGGCTGTGATTGTTGGCTGTCCCTCATGTCACAGCTGGCAGAATGTGTGTGGATTTATCTTCTTTTAGATTGTGGATAGCTTCTGTTAAAATATCCTTCAACTGTTCATTCCTCATTGTCTTGGATCTTAATATAAGAAAAAAATGAATTAACTCTTTCTGATTTGACTTTCATTATCATATGTTGGAACTGATTTGGACTAGTAAATTTAACCTGATTTTTTTAAATCCAAAATTCCTAGATATAGTTTAATACACTGTGACACTTCTCAGAGCTTGGACTTCTGGACTTACTAACCTGGGCAGTTCCTCACATTGAGCAGAGCGGAGCAGTGTATCTGAAAATTCAGCAAGCTGTGTGCCCTTTACCAACCTGTCTTGACAGTCCTCATGTAGGTGAAGTTGGTAAAAATGCACAGACAGGGTACAGGGTTTGATGACCCTCACTCAAATTCACAACACAAACTCCTGTAGGAATGGAGATCTTACTCCTTACCTTTTCCTTCTGTGCTAGCAGTGCTGACAAAGAGCCCTGCCCTCAGAGCAAACACTCACTGTACTGAGAAATGTCCAAAACCTCTACTGTTTTTATTTTCCTGTCCAGAAAGTTCATCAACGTCTGATAGATTTCAGCGCTGATTTATGTGGCCATGGGTCTAATAGGTAGAAGTGTTCCTTGAAACAGCAGTGAATTACAGCAGGCTTATTCTTGCTTTTACCGCCTCTAACTCCCCCTGAAGCCCGTGTAGTCCTACTGACCTGGGAGGGATATGGCCTGTTTGGAGGGGGGTTCCTTGCCTCCCTTGTCTAATCAATGTTTGATTGCTTTTCGATGACAATCGGTCAGAGGCTTCTATTAGGTTTTTTCTAATTTGAAGAACTCTCAGGGTCTGGAATAAACTCTAATTTTGTGTTAGGGTTTTTGGGGGAGCTGGTGGGGACTGGTGCATATTTATTTTTTCTTGTTATGTTTTCCAAACAGAGTTTTATTACAAGCTGTGAGTTCAGGTTACCACCTCTCTGGATTAGAACTCTCAAAAGAAACAAGAAGTTGTGTTGCTGTTACCTTGGCCACTACTCTAGTTTGGTTTTTAATATGAAAACATGTATATTGCACCACTCTGCTCACTACATTGCTCTCCTGTAGAACTAGCTTGTGCAACTCTCCTTCAGGCTGGTAAGTAGGTTCTCATACAAGGACTCTTGGTTGACTGAAAATGGAAGACAAGGTGACTTGACCTCTTTGTTGTGTGTAATGGTCTGGGGTTTTGGGCTAGACAATGAGGGCCTTCAGAGATTGACTTCTGTCAGCATTCTGCTCATCTGGGAGGGCTTGAATGAAGGATGGAGCCAGGACAGAGCTGTAGAGCAAGTGTCGGAGGTGAGGGGACTGCCTCTCCTCCAGTGCAGGGCAGCATCATGTGCTGAGAAACATCTCATGAAGGTAGGGCACAGGGATACCAGTGAAGGTTCTGTGGTTACACATGCTGCTTCTGGAAGTGCTCTGAGACTCACAGCCCTGTTGTGCACATAGTGGGCTGATGGGGAGGATTTCTCTGCCTGTGAAGGATGTATGTGTATGGCCTGTGGTCTAGTTCTTACTTTCTGGACATAGCTGGCTGCCCACTTGTTTTGGAAAACATCTTCTTCTTCTTGGTAGAGCAAAGGAACTTTGAGTAGCTTCCAGTCTTTGAATAGAAGGATCAGGAAACCTCAGGGTGCCAGACTTGATTAAACCTTGCCTAATCACAAATTGCCTCAGGATCATATTAATGTGATCTATCCAAAGGGGTTTCAACTTGTATATCAGCCTTTGCTGCCTTGTGTCTTCTCTGTCTTCTTGCTGAATAACATAACTCATTACACATGCGTTGGGTCTTCCCACTGCCCAAGGCTCTCAGCTGTCACCAGCATTGGTTTGTCCTCTGGCAGTTCCCCAGAGCAAGCCCTTCCTGCCTCACTCATACAGAGCGCAGTTGTTTCTTTGGCTTTAAACTGCCACCTAACTGAGCAGTAGCACAAAGCTGTATAGAGAAATAAACTTTATTTACCCTTATTCACAACCTTAATGTTAATGACAAGCTTCTGTTCTAGAAATAATGTAAAATGCCTGTCCCAACACCCCTTTGGCATATGTTTGGATACTGTGCACCTGTTTCCTTTTTCTCACTGCTGCAGACAAATTTCTGCCTTCCAGTATCACCTCAGCTCTCTGGAGCTGCGTGTGGGACCTGAGCAGTGGGGTGGCTTGCTGATCTTCTGGCTTCTCCTCTCCGGCCTTGGTAGCCCTGGCACCTGCAGCTCTGCTCTGTCCAGAGGAACACTTAAGGCAGGGAGCCTGTGTGAGTGGCTCCTCCTTGTAGTGTGGGAGATCTGGGGCAGTTAGTGTGAAGGGAAGTGTTCATTTTGTTGGTTTCAATTGTAAATACTTGGAGGGCAGAGCCTGCCTTTTCTGTGTGTATGTGTGGGTGAGTGTTTTTGTACAATTCTAAAGCAAGACATGCAGTTAGGAGCCGAGTATGCAAAGCTACGGCTTTCTGGCTTGTGGTGGCTTAGAGAAGTGTTTCTCTAAAGCCACAAAGGTGAACAGTGATGTGAACACTGGAGCCACTCAGACAGAAGTCTTTTCCTCCTGTTGTACCAGGCAGAGTACCCCAGTATATTCCAGGTGTAGCAGTGGTAAGGTGCAAGACCATGACCCCGTGTGCATCCTCCTTTTGGGATGGGTTCCTTGGCTGGTTTAGGAAGATAAGGCTGCGTTGCACCCTCTATCAATTGGTGGCCATAATGCCGTCACTAGTCACCTTTCACCCTTCATTTTGGATAAGAAGAAAGCAGCTCGCACTACAGAGAATTTGGATTAGAAAACAGACCTTGCTCTTCATGCGTGCTGTAGATAGAAGAGAATCTGAACTCAGCAAATTTTTAGCTCATTGTGAGCTTGATGCTCTTTTAAGAGGCAGGAATGTATTTCCCAGCCTGGCTGGTGGCTGTTGATGCTGTGTTAGGTTACAGGGAGAAGCCAGCCAGGAAATTCTTCATTCTATTCCTTTGGCATACTCTTCACTCAACTTTGTGCTAAGTTGCCATGTTCCTTATGAAATGTGATGGGCTGTGCTGCAGCTCTTGTGAGTGGTTTCACACAAGAAATGATTTGTTTTGTAAACTTATTTTGTAGGCTTATTTTGTAGACTGAAAGGTTCGGGTCAAAGCTTGGGAGCGACTCCAGCATGAGAACAGACATGTGCAGGGTTAGTCTGTGGGGGAAGGCTGTGGGCTTTCTGTCACTGAAAAGCCTCATCTGTAAGTAATGATGTAGGTGTTACTGGCTCTGCCAAGATGGCTCTCTAAGTCTTTTTTCTCCCATGATTTCCTTGATATCTAGAGAGTGCTTTACATTTGTTTAGCACACTTTTGTTTTTTAATCAGCGTGTCTCCTTGAATCTCCAAATCAGATTCCAGTGTTAACTGGGAGAACAACTTTGGACTCTGCCATAGTGACATTGGGATGTCTGAAGTTACCGACCTCAGCCTCTGGCTGTCACAAGAGACTGCTTAGACACAAGAGACATTTTTACACCTTTGCTTACCTGTGCTGTGTGCCTTTTCCCCAGCCACAAAACACTCACAGGGGAGGTGTTACTGAGAAACTCCTTTTGGGAACAGCAAGCAGAGATCTTCCTTTCTGCTTCCCGTGGTAAAATGGAGATGATAATTTTATTCTTATAAGCTGCAAACACGAGAGAGAAGGCTGTGAGGAAGAGTCATATCCTGAACACAGCCTTGAGGTCCCTGATGAAACAAAATGGCACAAAATTTACAGATGCTAAAAATAGTGATAACATCAGTTTGATGTTGCATTTTGTCTTCCTCCTATAATACAGTAAAATGGCCTGTAATTCACATAGGAAAATAGACATGCATGGCTCTTTGAAGATACCATCTTCAGTGTATGTCTGCAGTGGCTAGTGCTACAAGCCAACCCACTGCAGTGCTACTGGGAGCCATACAAATAAATAAATAAGCTGGAACAAATCACACCAGCACCTCAGGGACAGCTGCCCTCTCAATCTGTCCTGCTTAGGTTATGAGCTCTTCAGCACAAGGAACCTTTTGTGTCTTGTACAGACTTAAATTCACCCCTGGTGCTTAGGAACATTAATACACTGCAAATTTTGTTTATTACATTCTATAAAATGTTATTTTAATTTGCAGATATAAATCCTTGCTGACAGTGACTTAGAGTTTGGTTTCAGTTCTGACTTCAGCCTGGCGTGTTCAGCTGAGCCATGGAGCCTGGCAGAGGTGGTTGCTGTATCATGAAAATGCTTTGGAAAATATGGATGTGTCGTGGTTTATGTATTATCTTTGTGTGCATATTTCATCTATTATTGCTAAATTACTTTATGGAGGGTGATTGTAGCCATGTCACTAGCTGGGTGGCTTCACTGTTTCTCTCCTCTGTTTATTGAATGCTATGAACTTTCTTGTAGTTCCTCTGCTCCCAGCTTGTTTGGCTTTCCAGACCCTCTGTAACTCTGGAGCCTCCAAGCAAAGACTTTCTTCCTTTAAAGTGAGAAACAAAACCCAGACTGGGGGAGTTAAACTAACTTCTGACCATCTGTTAGAAGGTTACTAATATCACTACCTTGAACTCTGGCTTCATTTTCATATTTCATGCAGCAAGCTTCTCTGCATTGTTTATGTTCTGTTGAAGGGGATCTTCCTATACCAGGATGCAATAGGAGCGTCATTTTTCCTCTAACATGAGCAGATGTCCTATCTGCAGTGCTAGCAATAACATTGCCCCTTCCTGTTGTTGCAGATGTTGTTAGCAGGCTAGAGCCGAAAGCGAAGAGGGGGCACGTTTCAGCTCGTGCCATTCAACACCATCAGCATCAACACTACCTACGCACCTCCTTTTGCTCATGTTCTCTTTAATAGCAGCTATCTTGGCTGGTGGGGAGCAAGTCACCCTGAAACACAGATCTATTTCCTTTCTACTTTATATAGAGGAAGAGAGCTTCCAAAATCTCTGTTCTTCCCTGCCATGACCTTTGCTAGATTTGCTTACACTAACTCCAAACTACAATTGGTAAGTTGCCGTATTTAGGGAAGGGATGCCTGAAGTGAATCTGGCACACGTTTACGTGTACATCTCCCTACTCCTGCATGAACACAGCCCTATGCTAGTCCTCAATCAGCAATTACTGCATTATTTTTCTTTTTTGTAGGAGGTCACTATCAAACCTCAGGACACATTTCTGTTTGCTGATCAGGCAGGCTGCCATTCAGACCACAGGAAGCCCAGCACAGATGAATATACACTTAGGGTCTTACTCCATCTTCATTATTTCCTACACCACCAGAATTCCTTAAGGTCTCTGGAAGTTTGATCTGAATGGAAAGTGTTTTGCCTGAATAGCACCCCTTATTGAGGCATTGTGACCGAGTTACAAATTTAGAGGAGTGTTGTGGCTAGCAGTTTAATTTGTACCTCGTACCGCACAGGCGTTTCTCACACCAACACCGGCAGCACTAATCACTTCTAATGGTCTGGCAGGAGTGTTTGGCAGTGAGGGACTTCTCCAGTTGAGAGCAGGACACTGAAGGGGAAAAACCTCACTTCTTATTCAAGACTATCTGAGAATTAGTTTTGTCAGTGAGAGGAGTTTTTTTCAGTGGGGAACACAACCTTACTAAAGGAGAAAAGCCAAGGTTCCATTCACAAAAAAATATGTGAAGAACTTGTGCTTTGGAGAATTAGTAACAAACCTGTGATTTGTGCATAAAAAATAACAAGAAATGAGGCAGCACCCGTAGCTGTCAAGTAATTTGTCCTTAATACAGGAACTCATAGTTGTATTTTAAATTACTACTATTCTTGTATGTTATTGCCATATAGAGACTTACTGAGAGATAGTACCTTTGTTTTTGTGTTTGGATCATTGTCAGTTCTTTGGCTACTATTATCACTTGTGATTTCTTGGACCTATAATTATTGTGGAGTAACTTACCTGTTGTTCCAACAGCACTTAGCTGCATTTCTGTATTAGTAAATACTGTCTCATTCTTTCAGGGAGCCCCAAGTACTTTTTGGGTTAATTCAATATTGTCTTTTCCTTATTTCAGGTTATTGAAGGAAAACTGACTCCTTTCTTGGGGAAGGTGATAAAGTTTGCCACCTCTCATGTGTACAGTTGCAGCCTTTGTAGTCAAAAGGGTTTCATCTGTGAGATTTGCAACAATGGAGAGATCCTTTACCCCTTTGAGGACATTGCTACAAGCAGGTACTGTAAACTCTGCCCTTCATTTCATCAACGTATCATATCCTTGTGGATTCTCAGCCATGTGAACTCGAGTGGCTGGAGACCGGTTCCCAGTAATGCACGTTTCTGGGCACTTTATACACTAGATTTCTGTTCCAGGGAAGAAGTGGGAAGAAATACTTTCCCTAAGTCTCGTAAGTCTCAGAACAGCTATTTGAAAAGGGCAGACTCGCCAGCAGCCGTCACACGGTGTGATTTATCCAAAACTCTTCTGAGTTTGCAAAGTGTCCTAAAAAGCCAGATGGATTCTCTGGGGTGTTCGCAGACATCTTTCTGGTGCCTGATGTCGCTGGGCCCGTTTGATGTGCTGTGATTGTCCACTATACAACAGTAACTGTCTACTCTGAAGTGTTTTCCTCATGAAATGTTGCAGCTAATTCCCTGCTTTTGGTGTGCATACTCCTCTGTGCCTTTGTGTGCAGGATTTGTTTTTTTAGAATTACACTGCTGTTCTCAGGTGGCTACAAAACAAATATAAGCTATATGCCGGCCCAAAACTAAACAAAAGAACCTTTATTGCCCATTATATGGAGTACTGGATGCCAGAGCAGGGACAGGAGTTGCATGGAAGACTTAGAAGCAAAATGCAGTAAAACAGAGCAGACTTAGCAACACAGTGGTTTTATTCTTTTTTTAAAATGTCTTGGATTTTGAATAAAGGAGGGTGGATTTTTTTGGTTGTTCTTGGCTGTTTTAAAACTCAACAGAAAGACACTATCTGACAGCACAGCATTCCTCCACAGATGAGTACTTTTCTGGCTGTTTCAAATACAGTCATTTTAATTTGTCCTTCAAAGTATTCCACTGAAGGAAAAAAAATTAAAGAGACACCTTTGGAAACAATTAGGACCAATCTATTAAAAGGGCTTCATTAAGAACCTGATTCCCCTGCCTGCACAAAGGTGTTGAATTATGAGTAACCAGTGACTGCTCTTTGGGGGATTAGCCTGACCTGAGTTTCAAAGACTGTTTGCACATTGTTTTTTCAGGCTCTTATTCTAAAAAATGCATTGACAAAGCAGTGGGTACAAGCTAAAGAAGGTGTGCAGCTGAGCTCTATAAACAGTTTTTAAGAAAGAATGTATCTCGGGTGCATGGTGAGACAGGTTGTGTTTAAAAAAGCCTAGTGATTACAATGACATAAAACATGGGATGTCTATTGAGGCTGTATGAAAAGCCATTGAAAGTATTCCCAAAAGACTGATGAGAACGTGTAAGCGCATCTGGGAAGACAGGTTTACTTGAAATGCCTGTGCATTTGATTTGTCTGGGGGATTTCTGCTCAGAAGAATATTGTCAGGTGTATATTGTTCCCCTGCCCTTAGCTGAGATCAGACATACTGTGCAATTACCGAGTTAAAAACCTTCTGGAATCAAATAGTATTTGTCAGCAGTTCAGTTTAGAGCCAAAAGAAGCTGTTCTAGCTCCTGGTTTCATGTGAATTAGAAGCCAGAAAGGGCTTTTGTTCATATGTTTCACAAACGTGAAGTTGTGGTTGATGTCATGCCAAAGACAGCAGTCTTTGTTAATGATTTTAATTAAAACACAATCAGCATGAAAGGGTTCTCCAATATTTCTCTCTATTACTTTGTCAGAGGTCATTCTGTTTACTCCTTTTGTACTCCTTGTCACTAAACCTTGCTTTATCCCCAGTGTTTTCCATTTCCCCTCCTAGTCAGTTTTCTCATCTCATTTACTCACACTCATGTGTACGTGCCCCTCAGTAACCTAAATAGGTTATTTCAGTTCTGTATTTTTGCTTTTTTCTCTCTTCAAGCTGGAGGCAAGTTATGCCAACGGAGGAGCCTGTGTTTTCCAATGTGTTGCTTCCATCAGCTGCGAAGCAGGGAGGGATAAGACTGGGTAGAGGGGGTTTGTGTTTGTTGAATGTTTGAAAAGTGAAGTCTGTTTGCGTTGGGGTGAGTGTGTCCGTGTGTTGAGCCGGCATTTGTTTTCCTGGCTACCTCGCAGACATTTCTCACTCTTTGGAGAGAAGAGTGACAGCTGTCAGAGAAGCCATTGCAATTCCAAGGTGGTTTTTGGCTGGCTCTTACCTTTTCATCTTCAGGGTCTTGTAGGTGAGCTTTGAGGTGCAGAGATTGTTCCTCCCCAGAATCTTCTCATCAGTTTCTGGAACAGTCCTCAGTAGGAATTTATGAAGGATGGGTCTTCCTAAGATAGATACAGCTGAGAGAAAAGGAGGGCCCCTCTTGAGAGCTGGAGTTTCTCTTTGGTCAGGTTATTTGCTCGAGAGTCATTTTCTGTCAGTCCTTGAGCAAACAGAGTGAATACCTGGGTTATGCACTCCTCGGGGTTTGAATACACATATGTTGCATACCCTCCTCTCACTAATCAGCGTGACACATTCCTTTGTTGGCAAACAGTTCCAAAACAAACACAATCAGTTCACTTAATTAGCGGCTCTGTGGGCTGTGCTTGGCAGGCTCCTTACATGCTGCTCAACAATACAGTGCAACAGTTTGCTGTCCTCAATGTAAGGGTGGGCTCACAAAGTCATAAGCTGGCTAATAATATTGCCTTGCTTGGGAGGTGGCCCTTCTGCGCAGAGCCTAGTGAAAGGAGTGATTCAGCACTTAAGCAAGTTCTTAAAAATTGTCCCTTTCTTTTGGATGCCTCTTCCAGTCAGTTGGACTCCTCTGTCCTCCATTTCTCTCTTCTGTGTCTTACCCGTATTTATCTAACAGTTCATCACGGTTCTAGCTTCATCTTACAATTTCAGCATCTTTTTGAAGGTCTTTAAATCTTGAGAACTGTTTTTAAATCATCCTGCGTTAATCGCACATTTCACGGACTAAATAGCCGGGTAATACAGACTTCCACAGCCCTGCTTCTGCTGGAGTTCTGACAACTGCAGTGACCAGGCAGCTACCTCCTGTTACTAACTTGGCCCTGGGCTTAAAATTAGCAAATAAACTTATAAAATTATCCTGTTATGTCACTAATTTTATCTTTACAAGTGTAATGAAACCAGTTGAAATAGTCCTGGTAATAAATTTGCTTCTCAGAACTATCCTTGCCCGTTTGTGAGCAGCCAGCTGCTGCCCCTCAAGTTCTTCTGATATGGCATGTTCTTCATTAACATGGTGAAAAGTTTTTGTTTCTTTCTGCTAAAATAATTTTTAGAAACATCAGAAGGGATGTTTTTGTCCTGTTGTCTCTAGTACGTGGCTGTATTTGTTTTATAAATTAATGATTTTTGACAAGTTTTAAGTCTTAAAGGATACTGAGAAAAATACTACTGGAATGAGAATAGGATTATTTACTGCAATGGGATATCAAGCCAGATAATTAAATAGTTATCATTATAGTTAAGATTATTATATACTACCGTATTACGAAAGCTTTGCTCTTTGCCTGTGTGTTTGCATTGTAGTGACAACTGCCGCAGGCAGTTTGTTGTTTTGCTGGAAAAGTGACTTGCTTGGTTCAGGACTGTTTAGTGGGATCCCTTGCGTTTTGTGTGTTGTGCGTTATGCAGAGTTGTTCTCTTGTGTTCCTGTTCATTTATCAGAGTTAAACTGTTTTCACTTTGCAAAGTTAATTTGTTCTGCACATCACTTGGGCCATGTAGACCTTTCAAGATACAAACCAGAAGACCCAAGTTTAAAATAGACATGCCACAGAACAGGCTTGACAATATCAACCAGCTTGGATGCCCCTATAATCTTTGGCCACCATCCTGATAAGACCTATAAATGTACTTAACTTTACACATGGTGAGAAGGCTTACTGAAGGCTCAGAGGCTGTGCTTACGTGCATGCCAAAAGTCTTTGCAAGGTTACAGCTCTCGGTGTTACGGGTGCTGTGTCACAGACAAAACCAGCTTTGAACTCTTGGGACAATGTTAAAGATAGGTATTTTTAAGAGAGGCTGAACCATGTAGTATAGAGCATTTCCAGGACATTCCTTGGCGTGGGTCAAAGACATCACTTAAGGTACATGATTTTCTTTCTCTCTTGCTCTGATTAGTATTGTGCTGGTCAGTCTTTCCCCAGCCCCGGTTTAGTACCTAATTTTTGAAAGAGCTTAGCTTATCTGATGTTGATAGTTGATTCAAAGCACCCTGAAGTGATCTGCTCAGCACTTCCTTTAAAGAAACTTGGGCACCTAAGTAGATGTTCATTCCCTTGATAATTTAATTTCACCTTAGTCTGACAAAACTGGTCAAAATCTTGTGGCTCTGATCTTCTAATTTTTTTCCATGCAGGGTAGCAAGGTAATGTTATCTAGAATACATAAAGAGAAAGAGATAAGACATACTGGCTTTTTCATCAAGCATCATCTGCTGGAACTGAATTAGCTTGAAAGGTGGGTTTTACCTGCCTCATTTCCGAGTGATTTTAACTACAATGCTCAGCATAAGGGCAGATATTTATTTCAAGTAGAAAGGTGTCTGCAGTGCTGCCTTGGGCTTTTCCCCACTGCCAGCCATCTCACTTCCAGTTTCTATCCTGCTGCCTCCCTGCTGTATCTTCCTCACTCTTGGCTGGCAAGTTGGAAATATCTAGACCTTTTAATTCTTCCACCTCCTTCCTTATGCAGATTTCCCTTTTAAGATAGATTTCTCCATCTCCCAAGTGTGGTTCTTTGTAGACCAGACCACAGCTTTTCAATTGCATTTTAGCCCATGAAAGCCAGCACCACCAGCTCTTAAGTGCTCAGAGATTCTAAGATTACCTTCAGAATCTTGTTGTTTATATACTTGGTTTTCTTAAACATTTAGTTCCTTCTTTCCCTCTTGAGTCCAGATGCCTTTGTCTTTCTCTTTTATTAAAAGAATAAATCCTGGCTTAACCACAGCATTTTCAGATTGGAAAGGCACAGAAAAATACAAAATAGTAGAATGAAAATGGAATAATGCAGCTACGTTATATTGATTGAGGGCAGCAAGTTAATATCGCTGTTAACAGTGTTGCCTGAGTTTTTGCTTCTGTGTCTTCAACCACCACTTTGTGAATACAGTTCATTATCATAGGAGAGGTAGAGGGAGCAAAGCCAAGGGTGTGGGTTGGCAGTTAGTAAAGTCAGAGGATGTGTGTCTGAGCAAGGGAAACACCTGAATCTCTATGGCACCTAAGCCTCTCCAGTGGTTTGCAGGCAGTGCATCTACTATGTGAAGGACTTTTCCCCTGTCCAGAATAACTAAGCTCCGGTGACTAGAGTGTCATCACGTGAATTTCAGATTAAAAGTTTTCCTACTAATACTAGTGTCCCTTTATGATTTCTTGTGCACTGCTATGTACAGGCCACAGTACTTGGCTTGGAATGTCAGCTTAGGCGACTCACAGAGTCCACTGCTGAGGTCAGCAGACAGTCCTTAGTTCTCCTGCTTAGATGAAGTATGAAAATATGTGTAGGCAAGGGTAGCATAAATACCTGCAGCCACAGATGAGAGGGAGTCAAGGACATGCTTCCCTCCTTCATCAGGAGTGACAGAGCTCTGTGATGAAGGGGCTCAGAGCTACAGGATCCCTGTGTTCCTGCCTGATCCTGCTGCTATGCTCAGCCTGTGTTCACAGCTGTCCTGGGAGGGTGGTTAAACGAAGCTGTTCTTGTTCAGCCCTGCCCCATAAGAAGTTGTTCTGTGAGCACCCAAATTAAGGCTTGCTCTCTGGTTTCGCTTGGCCCAGCAGTGGAAGGGTTGACAATCCTCCAGCAGCAGTGCTGATGGTCTCAGAAGCTGTGTTGGTGCTGGTGTGTATTGCATACATTTTGCTTGGTGATTCCCATCACTGCAGGCTGGCGGTCACTGAACACTTCTTGGTAACTGTCACCTCTGCATCAGCTCTCCCAGCTCATGAGCTGTCCTGATGGTTGGCAGTTACAGTTATTTCTGCTGTTTCTGTACCCTCTAGGGCCAGCCTGTGACCCAGCTTAAAGCTCTGCTGGTCTATCAAGGGTAACCCCCATCTGATAAGCAGGTATATGAAAAGGGAAGCCTTGAGTATGCTGTCAGTCATCGCTGACTCCCTGAACACTGGGAGCTTTAGACATGTAAACAATTTGTGGGGCTGAGTAGTGGGCTCTGCTCTGATTTTGTTTGGCTTCTTTCTGTTTTTTGTCTTCAGAAGCTTATTTTTCCAAAGTCTGAAGAATTAGCAGTTTTTAAGTACAGTACTTGAAAAAACCATAAAGACCATAAGTGTGTCCTACAAGGCTTTCTCTTAACAAGCTCCTTAAAGGGACAAATCAATGTCATCTTAGTGCCAACTTTCTTCCATTCATTTTATACGTGTGCATCCCTCCCTAGGCAGGTGCCCTGCATTGCTTCCTAGGCAATGCTGCACGTGTGTGTCTTTGGGGCTTCTTTGAGTTGGTTGTTTTTGTTGCTAGTCCGTGTTCCTTTTCTTTGTGTTCTGCTAAAGTCCCTGAGAGTTTTGAAAGGTGCGTCTGTGATACTGACAGCTGAACAAATTAGAAATGCTTGGAGACAGGCATATGTGCTTAGTGTGTGATGGGGATCGTGCTACAATCCTTGGGCAAGGTTTACTTCAGCTACTGTGGCTTGCTCTTTGGGGTTTTATAATAGCCAAGGTACAGATGGCTTAGTATTTGGATGCTTGGTGAAGGGTATAGCATCATCAAAAAAATCCCATAATGAGCAACCCTATTTTATTTTGCTTTTTCTCTGCATAGAGGGAAAGAAAAAATCCTGCAAAGTTCTAGTCAATGAAGCATTGAGCCCCAAATCAAGTCTTGAAAATTTCTTTCAAGGGATTGTTCGCCTGAGCAGATGTGTACGACCTCTGTGCAGAGGAAATGGGGATTTTAAATGAAAGAGTGAAAGTTTATATAAGAAAATTACAAGAGAAAGCATTGGGGATGAATATGGCTCTGCAGTGAGACAGGAGAGCCCGTTGCCCTTTTCAGGTCTTCTGAGAACTCCTGGCTGACCTTGAGCCAGTCAGTCCACCTCTTGGTTCCCTTTGTGGGGTGGGAATGGCCGTGTATCTGGCATCCACTGCTGTTCATTTCAGGGACGAACAGCACAACCATGAGCTGCTTTGATTCTCCACTCAGTGTTTGGCAGCCAGACAGGAACAGCCCACATGCACAATACTGGAGCTGTCCTAATAAACTGTGGCCCTGACGTGGTCACGCTGGCCAGTCTGTTAAACCTGGAAGATTCCTAGGAGGCAAATAAAAGCCATATGAGGAAAGCCCAAGAGACCTGGCGCTCTTTTGCTTGGAGAAGAGGAGGCTCAAGGGAGACCTCATCAGTCCTTACAAATATCTAAAGGATGGTGTCAGGAAGATGGGCAAGACTCTTCTCAGTGGTGACTAGTGACAGGACAAGGGGCAGTTTTTGACAGTGGTCACAAAGTGGAAAAGAGGAGATTGAACCTAAACATCAGGAAATACTTTTTCACAGTGAGAGGGTAACAGAGCACTGGAGCAGGCTGCCCAGAGCAGTTGTGGATTCTGTCTCTGGAGACATTCAAGTTCCCTTCTAGCCCAGACTGGCTGTATGACTTGGTCTGGGTGATCCTGCTGTGGCAGGGGGATTGGGCCAGATGATCTTTGGAGGTCCCTTCCAATCCCTAATGATTCAATGATTCTATGTTCTGTGTGATCTGCTCTAGGATCCTGCTCTAGCCAGGGCGGTTGTACTAGATGATCTTCAGAGGTCCCTTCCAACCCGTAACATTCTGTGATTCTGTGACAGGTTTTAAATGCCCAGACTTAATGGAAGATGCTAGCACTGGCATTTCCTCAGCATACAAGGAAAGATTTTATGCTTTTAACATAGAAAGGCTTTTCTTTTGGAACTAGGAATGATAATAATAAAAGCATTATAATACCTGTCTGGCTGTGGAGAGCTTCGCCCTTTTTCTCTTACATTTCTCAGTGCAATAGATATCATTTAGAGGATTGAATAATTCTCTGCATTTTTGTTACTCTGGTGTTCAAACAAGTAAAGCATCTGTAAAACATAAAACACCCCCTATAGTCTTGATGGGAATGGAGTTGTTCAGGAAAGAGATAAAAAGAGAGAAAACACTGAAACAGAGAGAAAGCTATTTCAGATAGATGCCTTCTTAGAAGATTGAAAGTCTGTATGGAAGTCAACAACGTGCAGTGTTCATCAACCCTTCAGACTTGGTGTTTTAAAAAGATCGAGATGCTGTTAATGTCCAGCATCACAATATCAGTTGTTAAAGCAGGAAACATGAAGAGTCTGAATGACTACGGGCTCATCAGCTTACTTGCAGAACCTGCAGTGAATCTGTGGCCTCCAGCCAGAGAAGAAATAGTGTGTGAACTGTGAATTACCTGTGACAACAACAGGGGTCCAGGGAAAGGTAACTAAGCTGTAGTGAACTGTTACATGAGCCTTTTTTAGACTGTTAAATGGTTTTGGGGTTTTTTTTCTCCAGAGAAATAAAAGCATTTTGGAATACTGAGGCTTGAAAACAACAGTGAGGAAAAGCTGTGAAACTCCTATGTGGAGATAAATTTAGCTATGAGGACAGGCTGTGGATGCTGGGGTTATTCAGCCTGGGGAAGAAAGGACTCTGGGGGGGGGGAATGTTATAGCTGCCTTCCAATACCTGAGGGGAACCTACAGGAAGGCTGGAAAGGGACTTTCCATAAGGTTATCTAGAGCTAGGACAAAGGGAAATGCCATTACACTGAAGGAGAGTAGTTTTACAGTAGATCTTAGAAGAAGTTCTGAAGTACAAGGGTGGAGAGACTCTGGAATAGATTGCCAAGAGAAGCTCTGGATGGCCCATCCCTGGAGGTGTTCAAGGCAGGTTGGATGAGACCTTGAGCAACCAAGTCTAGTTGAGAGTTGCCCTGCCCATGGCAGAGGGGTTGGAGTAGATAAACTCTAAGGTCCCTTCCAATTGGAACCATTCTCTGACTCTCTGATATCAGGATTACATAGGGAGTAATCTGTTTGTAATGTTCTAGAAAGGAATATAATTTTGGCAGAGTGTTTTGGTATCACTGGAAGATTTCTCACTGTGAAATTGGTGTTGGTCAGTCAAACAGTTGAGCTTCCAGGGGCAGCTGAGACTGACTGTACTTGATATTATATGAAGGAAAGCTGTAGATGGCTTGGGGCCATCTACACTTCAAAGTGTCACAAAGGCAGAGCAGGATCAGCACAGCCCCCCTGCCCTGGTGACTTGGTTTCTTTAGCAGTGAGGGGATACAAGGCTGACCCAGGCACTCTACCTGGCCCTCCCTACAGAGAGCAAGAGGCAACTTTGTTCTCCAGCTTAGGGCATCTTTCTTCCAGGTTGCTGGTTAGTTGCCATCTGCACCCCACAGTTGGGCTGGGAGTACATCAGCCTTCACCCAAGAAAGCAGACAGTAGGTTTTCAGAGTGGCAGTCATGAGTAAGGGCACCAGAATGACCGATGATGGCTGCCAGCACAGTAGACTCGGAGATCCGGGACTGCGCTGCCTGTGCCTGGCAGTGTGGGGTCCTGCTCAGAGGTTCAGCTGTTGCAGCAGCCCCAAGTTTCTCTTTTGGTTCTGAGTGATGTGAGAGACGTTTGTTCTGAGGTTATTTCTGAAAAATGAATTGGTGTTCATTTAAACACCATCAATCTTTGTGTTCTCCATTGATGCCCTTTGACTGGGGAAAGCGGGGTGCTGGCTCCTTTCTCATGCTGCTCCATCCATTTCAGTAGCAATTTCAGGTAAGGTCTGTCATTTCCATGTGTACCGTGGCCACATACTGAGCAAGTTTAGGGAGTGGCAAGGAGAGAGTGCAAAATTACACTCCTCGTCAATCATGACTCTCTAGCAACTTCCAGCACACTGTAAATTGCTGACTAACAAGGGAGAATTAGCTCGATAAAATCACCATTAGTGTCAGTTCAGAGTGATGTAAAGCTTTGGAGACACTAGTCCACCGTCACCACGAACAGGCCTCTCTGTCTTTTTCTCATCCATTTGTGCATCTGTTTGTGAAGATCCCAATCCAGCAACACATGTAAGCACATGCTTAATTGCAGGCAGATCAGTAATCCCAAGGAAATCACTTTGATATGAGTCCTAAGCAAGTATGTGTGTGCTTCACTGGATCAGGCTCGTAACACACACGCTTTGAGCACAGAAGTGATAACTCTCTCCGCATCATGAGCCAGTTTCTTGATTGAAAACCAGATTTAGATTCAGTAACTGAACTCAGAAGTTAGTAGATACATGGCATAATACTTAGCATCTTTAACCTTCCTTTTCTTCCTTGTTACTTGAGTTTTATCAGTTCATGCTAGCTAGAAATGTGCCTCTTGACTTCTGCATAGCCTTCTCAAAGCTCTGCAGTTAGTAAAATTTGGACAATGTTTGGACCCCTGTATAAAGCTTCAAATGTCCAGTTCGGGGCCCCTCAGTTCAAGAAGGACATGGTGCTGCTGGAGAGAGTCCAGCGCAGAGCCATGAAGATGATGGAGTGTAGCATCTCCCTTACGAGGAAAGGCTGAGGGAGCTGGGTCTCTGTAGCTTGGAGAAGAGGAGACTGAGGGGTGACCTCATTAATATCTATAAATATGTGAAGTGTGGGTGTCAGGAGGATGGAGCCAGGCTCTTTTTGATGTCACCTAGTGATAGGACAAGGGGCAATGGGTGCAAGCTGGAACATAGGAGTTTCCACATCAATATGAGAAGACACTTCTTCACAGTGAGGGTGACAGACCACTGGAAGGGGCTGCCCAGGGGGTTGTGGAGTCTCTTTCTCTGGAGTCATTTAAAATGTGCCTGGATGTGCTCCTGTGTGACTTGATCGAGTTGATCCTACTGTGTCAGGGGGATTGGACTAGATGATCTTTCGAGGTCCCTTCCAATCCCTAATGTTCTGTGAATCAGAAACAGACTCTTAGCAGCTGCACACGAATGTGAGTCAACTTGTTTTAGTAGTCCTGAGTAGCTTCACACCAGCAAAGGTGTGGGCAGGCCAGTGTCTTTTACAGCTCCACTCTTTTAAAACTTGATGTTCTTTGAGCTGCCAGAACTGTCTGAAGGAATGCCTCCTGCCCACAATCCTTGCATGCTCTGCTCCTGTTTTGCCATTCCGTTTTGACGCTGATCTGTGTTTGCAGGTGTGAAAGCTGCGGCGCTGTCTTCCACTCGGAGTGCAAAGTGAAAGCTGTGCCGTGTCCCAGGTGTGTGCGTAAAGAATTGCAGAAGAAGCAGAAATCCTTCTGGAGACAACTGAATATGGATGAAAACTTTGAGGACTCTTACAACATGTTTGAGTTGTCTTATCAGAACACATGAACTCCTTAAGGCAGTGGCCAGTCTGAAGAGAATCGCTTTCCCAGCTGCCAGCTCAAGCAACGTCTCCGCTTAGTCAGGCAGCAATCTTGCAAAATAATATCTGACCTTCTACGTCTGTGAATAGCAGCTGCCGAAGTGGCTACAGGGCCTTGTGGGCTTCAAAACACCAGTGGCTAAACTGCGTTTTGCATTGAAGTCCAGCCGCCAGGCCTCATACAAAATGTGGTTTACTTGAAATGCTTTAGGTCTAGCTAAGTAAGCACTCAGCTTTTTCTTTTCCACCTCTGGAGAAGACTTCTTCTCAAGGCAGAAAATGTTTGCTGCCATGACCATATTATTTTTTATGTTGTTCATCTAGAATTGATGATAATCTACTTACTTATGTGTATTATTTATTTATTATTAGCCTTGGCAGAGGTTCTGGTGAGATGCTTCACAGAACTCAATAGGGCAGGAATGATTTTAAACCCACCTGCTCCTTCTGGTATGGACACGTGGCTCCATTTCCTTATATTTCCAGAGAAAACCTGCTTTTAAACGATCAGTTCATTTACACGTCACTCCTCCCTGAGGAAATAAAAGTATCTACCAAACCTTATTCGGGGTGCTTGTGAACATAAGATGTAGAATAATTCCTTCAGCTGTATTTATATATTTATAGCTACCCTAGTGAACTAATTCCATAAGCAGATGAGCAGGAGACTTGCTACTGTTTTTGTTCAGGTTGAGTTTATCACAAGGTCTGTCAGCAAAGTCCACCGAGTCTTTTGCTGGTTATTCTTGATCTACGTGAAGCCACGTCTCCATACCTAGTGTCGTGCTGTTGGTTCTGGCCTCCCACTAGATTCATGTTTCAAGACATTTAAAGTGTCTGCATTGGTTTTTTTTTATTCCATTAAGTTTACTTTAAATGTTTTTCTAATCATGACCCATTAGACTGACAGGAAAGTAGTCTTGCTCACGTTAGGTAGAAAATACCTCCCAGGTAGTGAAACACTGTTTACTGTGTTAACGTGCAAGTCACTCTCTGTGAGTTCTGTAGTGACTTCTGTGGTGGAGAGTCAAGTTCCTCAAGGTATGGTTCTGCTCCACACACCTGGAACACAGGGACGTATTAAAAGTGGAGGAATGCCTACGCTGTGAAAGAGTTGGATTTAACTGAGGAGGTGTGTGTCATCATGGGCGGTACATTTGATTCTTTGCAGCTTCAGCTCCAGAGAGCACTTAGAGATCATCCTCCCCCCACCCCACATTCGTAAGTCTTTCCCAGACCTTGCAGCAACACATGTGTTACATATATGTAGAAAAGCATTCCCACATATGCACACACACACACACGTCTGTATACAGAGAGCAGATAGGGCTTCAGGAGAAAACAGTCTCATGCGTGTGTGTTTTTCCTCTCCTCTCACACAGGTTTTACGTGAAAATGCCAGAACACCCACCTTTGCTTCCTGTGTAATCTGCAGGCTGTTTTATTCAAGGCAGAAAGCAGTCTTGATCATTAAAGCACCTGAGTAATGGCTGAAATATTTTACGTAGGAGAACAGGGTACGTGATGCTTGCATTAAAAGGTAGAGTGCTAGAACTAATGGCCTTGTGCTGGAGTGTGGGCAGTTACCTGTTCCAGCCTCCAGTCAAAGTTAGTAACTGGATCTGAGCTCTCTCGAATTTGAGCACAACTACTGTATTTGTACAAGCATGTTTGTGTCTGTGTACTTTAGACATCCAGTGCCTTTCTTTTCCAGAAGTCCTCCTCTTAGTGAGATTCTTTGGAAGGAAGTGAGGGGTTTTCCATCTTCTTGGCAAAGTAGTATAGGAATTTCTATATTAAGTAAACCTGGTGAGTAATGCACCTTTGTCACTCAAATTAATACTTCCCTTACACAGCAATGTCTCTGTGTCAGCTCACTGCTCCACATGTGAAATGAGTTGCTTTTGGCTATCGTCCTTAGAGGCATAATGTTCCTTGCGAGTCTGTTCCCACGCGAAGGATCCCCTGTGTGTTCACAATGCAGACGCTGGGGAAGCATTGTGGAATTAGTCATGCAAACAGGAGCTGCAGTGGTGCTGACTGAACAAGCAGTCTGCTTCCATGGTTTTCAGCATGTGTCACTATGACCAGTCCTGTAGCAAAGCCAGTAGCTCTGAAACTGTCGGAGTCTGGCAGGTCCCTTTTGAATTTGCTCTAGACCTAATGGTGGTCATCAAAGACAAGAAAACCAGCTGGCTTTCTCACGTTGGCGTGCTGGGGTATTTAAGATGCCTCACAGTGCAGGTTCACGACCAGCTTGGTTTCGAGGAGGCTGCTGGTGTGCGCTGTTGGAAACTCCTGTGGGGTCAAGACATTAAGGTTCAGACATTGCAAACTGTGAGTTACTCTGACAGGTATCCTGATCTCGGAGGCACCAGTCCTGGGTGGTTAGATATTCCAGCTGAATTCTGGAATAACAGCATGGGCCAGTTTCTAATTATTTAGTTTTGCAAAAGTAATACAGTCCATCACAGCAGCTATAGGAGCAGACTAATGTGGAAGATGTGTTCTTCTCAGGGATCCTTAGCTCCTGTCCAGAAAACCTCCGTGTGAACAGGTAAGATGAAGTCTTTTGTCACTGCCCTTCATAAGCAGAATGAAAGGCTTGGTCCTGCCCACAGAAAGTGCTGATGCAGTAGGACCAAGCCCTGTTCATTTTTCAGGACTGCAGCGCGAAAGAATAAACTGGAGCTACTACTTGCATAACTAACTCGAACAACCCAACTCTAAAAGGGCAGTTTTCCTGCAGGAGCTGTTTGCTAGAAGACTCAGCCTGGCTTCTGCAGGTGTTTTGGGTTTCAGTCAATGCTGTACCTTTGCGTGGCTGTCTCTGCTGGACCGGCAGTGCTGCATGCTGGTCCCTGCTGCTATCCTTTTTCCATTCTGCAGCCCATAGCCTGCACCTGGCTCTGCTCTGCAGACCTCTGGGTGGGCTTCAGCTGGAAAAGTACCTGGGGTCTTTCCAGATTGCACAGCTCTCTCCCCACTCACACAGGGGAGTTTTTGTATTTAGTCCCACTCTACACATGCATGAAACTGATTTGAACAGTTGCATTTCATTGTGAGTCCCCAGTTAGCCCTGCTGTTGTTCTCCTTCACAGGGAAAATGCTTTCATAGCCACTGGAGGAAGAACCAGTCTGGGCATCCAGTTACTGCTCTTGCTTATGCAGAACTTGCAGTGTAGACTACTGCAGAGGTAGGATGTGTCACTGCACTGGACTGTGTGGTCCAACCCTCTAAAACTACTTAGAAACTTCTCAAGTCAGTTTGTTAGGCTGAGATTGTTTTGATCTAGGACCCTGTAGAAGTCCTTATTGAAGTCTCTTTAATGGGAAGAAGGACCTACCTAGAGGGTGCAAAACACAGGGGTTTTTTTATAAAATACCAATCTATTAAAAAACCCAAATCTGGATCTGTTCTGTAGAAATCTTTCTATTGGTTTGGGGGTGAGGGGCATTGGTTTTGGGGGCTTTTCTGGTCTCTTTTAGGTTATGGAAAATGATGGGCTGATTGTCTGGACACAATGTGGCTGACATTTTCCAGTATGAGCTCACTAGGAACTGGTGAGGGTTTCCTAGGTAAGTGAGAGGAGGCACTTGTGGTGATGGACTCATCTTTAACAATACTCCACAGGCTCTGATGGCCTTACCAGAAGTGAATCATCAAGGTACCTCTAGATCTCTTCCTGTCCATGCCAAGGCACTGTGTGTATTATATAATAGATTGATGAAGGCTTTAAAAATCCAGCAGAGGATGTCTGCTCATAATGAAATGGGGAGTCTGCCCAGCTGTGTTTTACTTTTTCCCTGTAGCAACAGAAGTCACCAAGATTCCTAGGCTTCCCAAAGTCAAGGCCTGGATTACAGCCATCTGTTCTCTGTATGAAAGAAATGTAATCGACAGTAATCATAATCTTCGCGCGCTCTCTCTCTCTCTCTCTCTCTCTCTCTCTCTCTCTCTCTCTGTGTCCCTGTCTTGGCTCATAGTGCTGAGCCTACAGCTAGACTTTGAGCTTCATAGCTCATCATGATGCTTTTGAACCAGTCGAGTCTGATCATCCTCTCCTTTGTAATTTGTCTTCCAATTTTCCCTTCCCAGTAGGAGTGCCTTACAGAACTGTGTGTTAGTGTCTACCTTCCTGGTTTCGATTTCCTGATTGAATCTGCTGTTCGATTAACCTCTAGGCTTAAGCTGCGACTCGGGGGGCTGCGCATGCTCTTTTGCAGGGGTGGCTGAGTAAATCAGTTTGCTTGTTGTGCCCTCATGAAGTGAGCTCTACAGCCCGCATACACCAGCTCTGAAGACACCAAGCTGCATGAGAACCCCTCACGTTTGCTCAATTTGGTGCCTTACGTTTTCAAAACTGAGGAATTTTGTCCAGCTGCTCTGCCCTGATGCAGCGTGTTTGCCACTGGAGCTAGAAACCCTTGCTCCTGGCAGATCCCATCTGACTGTGGGTGGTGACCATAAAAACTGTTTACTACCGGTGCTTCGAGAGCCAGGTACAAAAGAGCGGGGAGATGGTGTTTGTTACCACCTGTACTTTGCAGACCAGGTGGGCTTTTCCTCAGCCACAAATGCAGTTAGCTGTGCTTCAGCAGGACCTCCAGGAGCTGTGCATGTACAGTAACGACAAGTACTGGGCACTGAAACGGGGGGAGCTCATGCACAGTTTTGCTCCTCCTGACAGCACTGGCCGGTCCATGTGGCAAGGGGCTCCTGTGCACCCCTCCCTTACACACGAGCACAGCTGGGTCCAGTGCTGTGGAGTGAAAGCATTTTCTCGAGACCTGGTTTTGTTGCAGCCTGGTTTGGTCAGCATGACCCTGGGGAGAGGCTTACATTCTAGCATGATTTTGTGAAGTTAGCTCTCCCAGCACGTGTCAGCCCTGAGCATGTGTCTGTACAGACTTAAGACAGTGTTTGACAGCAGTAGTAGTAATCCCGTTTGACAGCGGCAGTGCGGTCGCTGCATTTTAGCAGCAGAGTGTGAAGACGGCCTGAATGATCTTGTGCAAGGTCCTTCTGTACCTGAAAACCCTGGCGTGCGTACCGAGCCTTGAGTCATAGCCTGAAGTGCTCGTTTCACCCAAATTCCCTCTGCTGCCCGTTAGTCCAAACCAGAAAGTACCACTTTTGGGCAGCTTGAGAAATCCGGGTGAGGAGAACCAAAGTGTGGCAGACCTCACCTGTGTGTGCGGGTGTCAGCGGCACTTTTAGTTATTTGCACCTCGTCTGTGCAACAAATCCTTGCATACACAGCGTTGTTCTGGTGGGAAGAGGGTTTGGTTTGGTTTGGTTTTCCTCGCGCGCCTCATCTAGAGGTTTGCTTCAACTGAAGTGTGCTTTCAGACTGATGGCATCAGGACCTGGGATGCCAGCTTAGCTTATGCCAGTCTCTCCTGTCCTTGAGCTAGGCAGAAGCAAGAATTTATGAGCAAAATGTGTGTTCCAAAGGTTTTAAGCCATAAAGGCAACTTCCAAACCAACTTTAGTTTAGCTGGGGCAGTTAGAAGCTGGAGGAAGGCAGGCGTGAGCCTGGGCTTTCCTGCAGGACCTGCACAGGGTTTTTAGTGTCGCTGGCAGCGCACCCTGAGGTTTTGGAAAATCATGATGTGTATGTGCTACTCCGTTCACTTCTTTGTAGCATCACTGTGTGCGTTTCATTCTTCTTGTGTTTACATCGTTGGGTTTTTAACTCTGACAAAGATTTTTTTAAGTTGTCTGCATCTACTAGTCAATAGACTTAATTTATTATTGATCTGTAGAAACGGCGTAATTTAAATTCTGTGAGTTGATTTGCATTTTGACACTCAAGCAGGGTTCGGTTGGGTTCAGTTGTGACAGCATCAGAGCACCAGTCCCTCATGTATAAAGGCAACTCTCAATAAACACTAAAAAATGTTATTTGTCCTTTTTCGTCTGCTCTCTGGTGGGTTCTGCACCATGGGTAGGGCACTTTGAAACAAGCTAGTCTCTTTGGAAATGCTCATCTGCTGGTGAAAGTCTCAGAAGCCAAAGCAAATGATGATGTTTACTGTTCCTAGGTCCCAGCCAGGAGATCTCTGGAAGTGCTGTCAATGACCGCATCAGGCTTTGTGAGTTTGTGTTCCCAGTTACATTTCTTAAGTGTTTTTTGAAAGCCACAGATGCCTGGATTTTTAGTGGTGCTGACCCCCAACAGCTCTCAGGGCAACTTATTGGGAGCTGCTGTTGTCAGGCACTCCTGGATCCAGAGCTCCCGAGCGGCGCAGGGATGCTTAGTTCCCCGATGCCTGCTGTCTCATAGACCTCTGCCACAGGGGCCCAGGGTCAGGGCCTTGAATTGTAAGTAAGGGAAGCATGTCTCCCAGCTGGACCAAAGGGACCACTGAAGGGCTGGAAGAGCACGTTGCCCGTGCTGCAAGGGCTCTCCAACTGATAGGTGTGGGAACGGCCATGATTCTTGCCCTTCTGGGCTCCTTCTTGCAGTGCAGCAGCTGAGGAGCTTCTGCCAGCTCCCTGCTGCTGCGGGTTTGTTGAATGTAAGGACTGCAGCGCTGAGGTGTGGTAGAGTTCATGGGCATAAGCCCCCAGCCTGAGGGCCCCCTGCCTGAGGACCCCTTGCCTGAGAGCCCCCAGAGAATCCACACCTAGCCCTGTGCTCTGGTAGCCTTCAAAAAGAAGGATGTATCCCCTCCCTCACTGCCATCCTGCCTCTTCTCAGAAAGACCAGAAGTTCACCAGCAGTGTTAGTCCTCTCTCCTGCAGAAACCTTTGGACTTCATCCCTGTGATGAAATGAGCTACAAGCAAGGAGTTAATGTTTGACCAGGAGCACACAAGCTGCACAAGGCCGCGTGCAAGGCCTCTTCGCCATGTTTCCTTCACAAGGTGAGCAAATTCCACTTCGACTTCCTTCCCCTTTCACTGCCACTTCCCTGCCTCACTTCACCCTGTAAGAGATGGTGGGACAAGGCATCACCAGAGAGCAGAGATCATGGGGTCTAGGGAGCCCTGGGAGGAGAACTTTGGTAGTTGGGTGGGCTTTTTGGGGCATCTTCCTGTGGCTGTGCTTGCCCAGCCGCTTCTCTTTGTTGCTTTCTAGCTGCCCCTTTGCTCTGTTTGAGCATGTGAACCGTCACTGCCATCAGCTGCCGCAAGGACGTGCTCCAGGAGCTGTCTTGGGCAAAGTGGGGCTGGAGATTCAGACAACATTGGCCTTGGTTTCCAAGCCAGGAGCTAGAGGAGCTTTTCTCTCCCTGTTATGTGCTGTCATTACGCGAAGGCTGTGCCCTACAGCAAAGTGTTGTGCTGCACAGGCTCCCCCAAGAGCCATGCTTCTAGCATTCTGCTCTTGACCAGTTGGTCATTTTATCAGCTTGCCTTTACGGCTGCAGGCCACGGGAGATACCAGTCAGGCTGGTATCCCTCCAGGTCCCTTGGGAAACAGTGGCCAAGTGGCATTTGTCTGTGATGCTGAGCAAGTGGGATGGACTGGCACAGGGTATGTATCCCTTGTTCTTGTCATGGTTCAGCTTTGGGCACCACAATACAAGAAAGACCTCGAGGTGCTAGAGCAGGTGCAGAGAAGGGCAACAAGGCTGCTGAAGGGCCTAGACAACAAGTCTGATGAGGAGCAGCTGACGGGGCTGGGGCTGTTTAGTCTGAAGAAGAGGAGGCTGAGGGGAGACCTCATTGCTCTCTACAACTACCTGAAGGGACATTGTAGAAAAGTAGATGCTGGTCTCTTCTCACAGGTAATAAGTGACAGAAAAGAGGGAAGCAGCCTCAAGCTGAACCAGGGGAAGGTTAGGCTGGACATTAGGAAAATTTTTTTCACAGGGAATGGTCAGGCACAGGAACAGCCTGCTCAGGGATGGTGTTGAGTCACCATCTGCACTTGTGTTTAAAGGTCATTTAGATGTGGTGCTTAAAGATATGATCTAGTGTTGAACTTGGTAGAGTGGGATTAGTGGTTGGACTTGATCTCAAGGGTCTTTTCCAACCTGAGTGGTTCTGTGCTTCTGTGGTAGATGCTCCTCACGCTGGTGGAACAAGTCAGGGGTTTATAGCCTTAGAGGCCCACATGTTTAGGAATGCTAGATCAAACAGGACCCATTTTATAACTCCTGAGGTCCAACTGCCAGTCTTCTGGATTTTGTACAGTGATGTTCCCATTGCACGTTAAGCACTTTAAAACAGATCGAGCCAGGAGGTTTGGTCATCTCCTGTGGCCACATCCCCTGAGTGGTGTTATGGTTCATGTCCTCTGAGCACGCCAAGCCAAGCTCCAGCTCCTGTCTTAAAGGTCAACAGGGCTACATTTTAAAGTTACCCACCTAGCTCTGAGAACAGAATTAGCAGGGTCTGATTGAACAGGGGAAGGTAACTAGTTTTCTTAAAGGTGGCAGCTCTTGTGGGAATAAGTGACACTGCCCACAAGTTTGCGAAGTTCTGAGGAGGCTGTCTAAAACAGATGGAATGGTACCAGCTCCTTGTCCAGAGCCCTGCTCCAGGCTCAAGGAAACAAGCTGGTTTTGCCTTTCAACTCTTCCATAGTGTTGACGGTACCGTGCCAGTTGCAGTGCAGTCACAGATTGACCCAAGCAGCGCTGGCCTCCTCCTTCTTCCCTCAGGGAGAGGGGACAGAGAGGCACCTTCCAGGCTGAGATTTCCCACACCTTGTCAGCGAAAGGCCCACTGAGGCCAAACGGACATGTTACAGGAGCGAGTGCACATAGCTCTGGACTGTCCTTTTAAAATAGTTCTTGCTTAACTACCTACTCTCCAAAACACTGGTCCCATGTTGAGGCCTGAGTATTACCACCATAAGAAGGTGGTGAAAAGCAGCTCAGATAATGAGGTGCCGCAAGTAAAACCAGACAAAGCCTCAAGGCAAGGAGTAAATTCCAACCATTTTAAGCGCAGACAAATTTAAAACCTGGCATTGAAGGGGTGAAAAACACGTGAAAGAGTCGGTCTGCTGTTTGTAGACCTGACTTGTGATTTTCTGTGGTTGGGTTTGAGGCATCAGCCTCAGGAAACGAGGCTGTGAGGCTCACCTGGAAAGCAATAGATGTCAGATAAGAGCTGCTACTAAGGACTTCACTGGAGACGTTTAAGACCCGCCTGGATATGCTCCTGTGCGACTTGGTCTAGATGATCCTGCTGTGGACTAGATGATCTTTCGAGGTCCCTTCCAGTCCCTAATGATTCTATGATTCTATGACTGAACTTTGACTTGAAAGTTCCCAGGGAGGAAGGAGTCGTTAGCAAAGTCAAGCATTGTTTAAAAACAAGAAAGTGCCAGTTACTGAATCTGCGGAAGAAAGTAACAGAGGTAATCAGTGTGCGTGCAGCTGTCTGGTCCAAAGGGCTTTCATAGCCTTAAAGACTCTAAACCAATGTATTTGCAACTGATGCGGCAGGCAGGTACCTAACCTGCAGCAGCCAGGCCACGAGGCAGGATGAGTGTCCATGCACTGAGCTGTGCCTTGTCCTGCAAATACTCCCACTGATTTCTGAGAGCAGAGGGTCCAGAGTGAGGTTAGGGTGGAAAACCTGAGACCCCAGCGCCATTCTGTCATCAGACATCAGCCCACAATTGTTGGTGGCACCGGTGGTTGTCGTTTGTTGTCTACATACTGCAAAATGTCCTGTTCTGACTTGGAGTCTGCACTTCTGAAGAGCACTGCTCTCTGGTTCAACAGACAGCACCGCTGGTCCTTCGAGCAGATACACACTCCCAGAACCAAGTATCCCAAGAAGATACTGCCTCCCATAGAAGCTGCAGTTTGTAGAAGAACCAGAGCTGGTCTCCCGGTGTGTAGAGTCACGAGCTACAGCAGAAGACAGAACGGGCAAATTCCTCGTAGAAGGCATGTGCAGCACTCAGCACGGAGCCAGCCCTGGCTGGTGACAAGGCAAGAGCAGAATGAAACGTGGGTCTGTCTCCACTGCAGGTATGTACACAGTATTGACATTGTTAGCTGTGCTTGGGGATTTATGTCAAGTGTTACCGCGCTGTCGTAAAACAATAAAGTACTTCTGTGAAGGGCTTAGGGCAAAGGGGAGCAGACGCGTCTCGCTATATAAGGCCCTCCTCCGGCACCTCTGGTAATCCATGGGAATGTTTCCATAGCTGTCGGCAGGAGCCGTGCGGAGGCCTGTGAGGGGAAGGCGAGCAGAAGCTGCACGTTCACTATGTGTAGAGCAGGTAGCTAGTGTGGTTCTCCCTCAGGGAGGACATTGCAACATCCAATTTTAGGAGCCTGCTGCAGCTGATAAGTTCATCTCCCCAGAGAGAGATGAGGGTTCCTCCGGGAGAGGGATCTCTGAATGGTTTGTGGCTGAACCGAGTTGTCCTCTGGTGTTTCACAGAAGTACTGATAAGGGCCCGTAAAAGCTGAGAGATGGCATTAAGAAAAACACCATGCTCAGGGTGGCCATGAGGAGAGAAAGGGAGGTCCAGCCTCCCAGAGTTTCTATGCAGTGTTCCCTGGACTCGGCACACTTTCAGTTCTAGGCTGCTGCCTAGAGCTCCACTTCTCAGGTTGGGTTCACAGTAGGCTTCTCCTCAACATTTTGGCTGCAGGACCAGACTTTGCTGCTGAGCACAGTGTTTACATGCAGAGGACCAAACTGAAATGCCAGTCCCAATCAGTCAGAGCACCAGGGAGCTTGGACTGAGCCACAGCGCCTGCCTGCCCATGGCTCTGCAGCTCCACTTTGTCCTCTCTGATCGTTGACTCTGCTCTTCTCCAAGCCGTGCCAATACATGGGACCTGTTCGTAGTCTTGATGCAGAAGAGTCTTGCTCTTCCATTAGAGGTGGTTCCTGTGTAAATTGCTCCCTGGCTAGATGCCGCTGCTTGGGAAGGTGTTTTCTTGCTTCCTTCCAGACAGAGGAGGCAACTCATTTCCACCAACGTATTTAGCAGAAGTGTTCCCCACCATAGCTGTCCTGTGAGGGATGGGAGAGTTACTTGCTCTGGATAAAGCTTCTCAAAAATCAGCCAGCTGCCAGAATAAACCACATCTGTGTTGAGAAGAGACATTTCAGAACCCTTCTGGTGCTTCCTGGCTTGCACAGCTTTCCGTGTCAGGAGCCTGAGTGCTCCACACCTACTGGTGCTTGCTGTCACGGCGCTGAGATGGGCTGTTTGGAAAGCGTTTAGCACTTTGGTATCTGATCCCAGATGTCTCTTACTGGTCTGAATTAGTTCAGAGCCAGGGAACTGAAAGAGCCCTCCACATCTCTTTCTCGGAGGCATTGCCCATGCTATTTGCTGTCACAGAGCTTTTTCTTAAAAGCTAAAGAGTAGAGCTAAAGTCTGTCCCTCCCTCAAGTACAGCAGCCTCCAAACTCCAGTGCTAACCACGCTGGGGAAGCTCTCAGAGTCCATGGGCTCATTCCAGCCCAATCTCACTGTGACACTGGGTGGGTCCCTCCTTCTTGAGTCCTAGAAGGTGCCACAGAGGCAATAAACACCCCCATAGCACCTCAAGTCCTGCTCACTCCTCTCAGCTCAGCTGGAGATGTGGCCCAGTTGCATTCTTCTACTCTGAACAGCGCTGCAGGCTCCTCGTAGTCCACAGGACCTCCACCTGCCCAGCAGAGCGCTGTGGGACACCTTGTCCTTGCATCTCACCATCCTAGCGCCAAACAAAGGCGTCTGTCAGCGCAGGGCAGGCACAGGCGGACGGTGGCTCTCTCGAACCGTACCCAGCGCAGAGCCACCCCCGGCTTTGTGTGGGATCTTTTCCCATGAATGTCTCAGTGGTGTCCTCATCACATGAGCTCTTCAGCATCTGGCACAGGGAGGCAGCCCGGCAGGTTGAGATGACCTTTTCAGTTCGCGCATCTCGTGCTCTGCGTGGCCACCCGCTAAAACCGTTCGCCCTGCCCTTGTCCACGGCACTCGGGTGGGGGGAGCCTTGAGGCGAGCTACCTGGGGCTGGCGGCGACTGTGTGTGGGAGAGACGTGGGGCGGGAGAGATGCAGGACAGAGGGTGTTTCGTGCTCTGGTTCTTGCTGACCCGCCTCACTGATTGGGAAAGCCCCCTGTCCCCCCCACAGCCCCTCTTCCTCCGCAGCCCCGCGATTGTCAGCGCCAATTAGTGCTTTGTGTGGGCACACAATGGTGCAGTGGCCACTGGAATGGGCGGCTTTTGTGCGTCTCCAGTCGGCTGTAGGGGCAGTCAAGATTCATTTAGGGTCTTACACAACATGGACAGAAAATACTATCAGAAAAGCAAAAAGGGGAAAGAAAAAGGGAGAGAGAGAGCGCAGGCAGCGAGCGGGGGGAAGCTGCTATTGAGGGTTAGCCCAGCCGCATGAAAAGCCCGAGGAGCGGTGGCAAATTGAAGACGCCCCTTGGAACACAAAAAGGAACTAGGGCTTAATAGTAATTAGTGGGCAAACTGCAAAGAGCACCGTGGCTCTCCAGGGAATTGTTCCTCCACTTGCTGCCACCGCTGCCCCTTCCCCCTTCCCTCTGGATCCAGCTGGAGGGCTGCAAGCCGGGATGGGAATGGGCAGCCTTCCATTCTCCACCTTGCTCTGGGGGGGCCTCATCCAGCTCCTCTCTGCAGCAGGTAAAGGCGGTTTCGCTCTCTAGAGCCACGGCAAATTGCAGGAGGCCCCGGGGGGATGGTTTTCAGCCCTCTGAAGCCACCCCATCCCTTTTTGCAGCCTGGCGTGGCACACCTTGCGGCCGGGCTCTCTCCCTGGTTTGTCCCTTCCCCTAAGAGGAGCCTTGGAAGCCACTGCTGCCCTTCTCCTCTGCTTCCGTTGTTTCTGTCTTTGTTCATAAAATAAACACCTGCACAGGTTTCTTTACAGTCTGTTTAGGGAAAGGCCTGACAGCAGCTCCATCAGCCTAGGAGCACTGAGGAGTCTGCTCGGGCTGCAGACCAGACCTTGCTCTTCCTTCTCCACAAGAGTCTGCTCAGTGCCGGCAGCCTTTGCACCCACCCCTTTCTCCTTGTCCCTGTTCAGCTCCCGGCCGTGCCGAGGGCTTCTCTGGGATGGACAGGGTCTCTCAAAGCGTGTTTTGGCCCAGCACAGCTCAGGCTTCTCTTGGGAAGCTGCATTTACGTGCTGCTGAACATGTTTAATCTCTGCTTCTGTAGAGATTGTCTGGTTGCTGATACCGGTCTCAGTCTGTCGTGGGGTGGCTCGCACTGGACTAAGACAGGAGCTGGTGTCCCTGCAGAGCTTCCTGTGCCTCTGGCACATGCCAAGCTAGACGATCCATAAGGCACGTTTGACCTCACATAAACGTGCTTAAGGAGGGAGGAGAGACTCAGGGTGTCTGAGCCTGGGTGGAAAGTGCAGAGACACAAACCCCTGAGTGACTTCTCTCACAACGTCAGGGCATCGGCATCTGTGGAGGGAAACTGCAGGGCCTGGTAGTTAGTTTGTTGGCTCCTGTCAGGTGATGGATGCGTCTTTCAGCTGTCCTTGGGTACAGCAGGGCTGGAACAGGGGCTGATCTCAAACACAACCCCACAAACTAAACTGGGCTCTTGTGGGTTCACCTCAGTACGAACTAGACCAGACACCAACTGACCCAGTTCAGCAGTTTTTGCTGGAAACATTTCCCAGTTGCAGTGCAGGAAGGTGGTACATACACCCCCCCCACACACACACAGAGAGGTACCATTCTGGACCACTGGCTCTCTGCTGGTAGAGACTGAAGACACCTCCTCATTTCCTCTGTCAGCTGCAGACCTGGCCTCCTGTCTTTCAGAAACCCAGGCAGATGCAGCTGCTGCTCCGGTATCAGTATTTGTCCACAACCTGGAAGCTACAGCCACTCTCTGTATCTACTCAAACCAGGACTGATTGTATTAGAACAGTGAAAATAAGGTTCTCAGCCAAGACTTTTGGTCTGTTCAAAATCCCATCATGGGTTTCACACAAGACTGCGGCCAGCACAGCGGGCATCAAGGGCTCAACCGACACGGCTGGGATGGCTCCCGCTACGCAAACATGACCAGGTTGCTCCCCATGTCTGTGTCTCACAGATAGAGCTGGTGAAGGCACTGTCTCGCAAGCCAAAACATGTCTGTCTCTCACCAACCACAACGCGTCCTCTCTCTGCTAATTAGCAGCATCCTTGGCAGAGTCGCAGCTGAAAGGATTAAGCTGTTTGCTCACCTTGCCCTTTCCCTTCCTCCCCCAAAGAGAGATGCTTAATGCTCTCGGGATGCAGCCTGTCTGGCCCAGGTAGGAAACTGGCCTCGTTCTCCTCCAGACTGCTGCTCTATCAGAAAAGGATTTTGTCTGCAGGACAGTCAGTCTGGCCCTGACTAAATGGTGGCACAGCCCCATGTCCCTGCAGCGCAGTGCTGGTGGTTGTCAGCCTGACGTGCTCCAGTGGGATGGAAATAGAGAGCAGTGTCTGCAACAGGAGCCCGAACGGTCTTTTTCCAGCTCAGAACTGCAGGAAGGGCTGATTTTCCAGCTCTGTGCATGTGGCCATAAGGGCAAGTCACAGACCTTTCCTACGTGCAAAAGAACCGTGTGTCTTGCTCCTGTATTTTATGCCCCTCAGCTGCTCAGCCTGAGGGCTCTTTGCACTGCAGGAGCACTCAGCGCCCAGCAGGAGCTGGTGTGTGTGAGCCCTGTCTTTGCAGGGGCAGTGTCGCCTTCTCTGACAGCTTGTTGCTTGTATAAAACCAGGTCGGCACGAAGAGCCTGCAAGAGGGCTGCACACCCTGCTCGTCACAGATCTTGGCGACTCCACGCTGGTGCCTCATAAGCTGGAGCTCTGAGGGTCCCCTGCACGTGCCGATCGGCAACACCTAACCAATGCATGCGCGCGAAGGTTGCTGGCAACATCCGTTCCAAAACCACTTTGACCTGTGCACTACATGATGCCATTAGGGGCTTGCAGGAGGAAGTCATCAAAACGTGAGTAGTTCCAGCCAGTGCTAATTGTCTTCTGATCTGTTTCTGCCGCTTTTGACGTGCCCGTGCCCCGCAGATGCCCATTACGGAGGGATTTAAATCTATCCCAACACGACTCACTGAGCCTCAGCCACAAGTGTTCCTCCAGCCCCGTGTCAAGCACTTCAGGGATGTCAAAAGCAGATACGGAGAATCTGAAGTGCCTGGTCTTAGCAAGAATGCCAGAAAGGTCAGGGAGAGGACATTGTTCCAGGAGGTCTCTGGCCTTGATACTTACTGGGCCATGAAAACCTGAAAACACAGCACGTATATGTTGCATGAGAACCTTCTCCTAGGGTGATAGAGATGGGGACTCGTGCAGGGTAAAGCCTTCAGATGTTGAGGGATTTGTGGTTGCTTCTGAGCCAGAGTGAGCAGTGTAGGGTGCTGTAAAGGAGCTCAGTTTCCAGAGGACAGGACTGTGACCATTTCTGGAAATAAAACTCCTCTAAGGTTGCCCTAGAGGGTCCAGAATTCACTGACCCTCTCCCCCTCTGCTCTGCAATGGTGAGACCACATGTGGAATCTTGTGTTCAGTTCTGGGCCCTTCAGTTCAAGAGAGATGTGGAGCTGCTGGAGGCAGTCCAGTGTAGAGCAATGAGGATGATGAAGGAAGTAGAACATCTTCCTTATGAGGAGAAGCTGAGGGAGCTGGGTCTCTTTAGCTTGGAGAAGACTGAGGGGTGACCTCATTAATGTCTATAAATATTGGAAGGGTGGGTGTCAGGAGGATGGAGGCAGGCTCTTCTCAATGTCTTCTAGTGATAGGATGAGGGGCAATGGGTGTAAGCTGGAACATAGGAGGTTCCACATAGATATGAGAAGGAACTTCTTCACAGTGAGGATGACAGAGCACTGGAACAGGCTGCCCAGGGGGGTTGTGGAGTCTCCTTCTCTGGAGACATTTAAAACTCACCTGGGTGTGTTCCTATGCGACTTGGTGTAGGTGGTCCTGCTGTGGCAAGGGGGTTGGACCAGTTGATCTTTCGAGGTCCCTTCCAATCCCTAATGATTCTATGACCTTGATCACAGCATCTTGTGAGGTCAGCGAGGAAATGTGGTCAAAGGTGCCCCTGTGTTAGAAACCTGTTTTGGTTGTAGGAAGCTGAACTTTCAGGAAAGGCCAGACTGAACCTCTCCAAACACGGGCTGAAGTCTCTTGTGACAGTGGTTGGCACATTTTTTTCACCAAGTCACAGAATTCAAAAGCCAAGGGAGACCCCCCATAACCGCAGAGGTTCATAGTGACAGCAGGTTCCTTGTGAAGTGGCAGCTCAGCACAGGCCGTTTCTTGGGAACATTCTTTTTCGACCGACCAACTTTCTCTGAAAGGCCGGCAGACCCTGAGGGACAGCTGCTCACCGTGCTGATTCCTCAGGGAACTCTGCGTGGTTCCCAGAAGGTGGGACAATCCTGACTCCAGAGTAGCTGCCCTGACACTTTCAGCCAGAGGTTCCTCCAACCTGCGTTGGTGTCCAACTGGGAGCCCACAGAGGGCCGCTCAGATTTGATCCTAGGGGTCAAAGTAGGGCACAAACAACATCAGATACCATCCACCAGTTGCTTTTGTTGTTAACAGGGGAGAGAAAACACTGGGGTGGGAAAAGCAATAGAAGAGTTAGAGAAGGAAAGTTTAGGGAGATATTGCAAAAGTAGGAGGAGGAAGAGCAAGGGGAGGCGCTGCCCTTCATGGGCCTTCGCAGTGTCCCATGAGGTCCTTCTTCAGGTGGTCTTTGGTGGTGGGCATCGCGCCACTGGTCTGGAACAGGGGTCTTTATCTGGGGAACGCCATCCATACGCCTGAAGGGGGCCAGGTCATGAAACTGCTGCTTCATAGTTCCGCAAAACTGTCTGTGAGTTCAGAATGGTTATGTCTCCAGTTACTCGTGAGTCCAAAGCTGCAGTGTCTGGTGAGTGGTGTCCAGCTCGTTGCTGCTCCGGGGCTCTGAGAATTACCGTCCCCTGCTCACTAAGCAGCTCTGAGACAGACCCCCCGGCTTCAGTTCAGCTCATCACAACCTGTCTATCCGTTTCCTCGGTTAGAAAACAGCTTCAGCGCTTTGTCCCCGCAAGTGCTGTGGCCGTAGCTGATGTTCTTTTGCTTTCAAGCAAAGAGAAACGGGATTCCAGAGGCTGTGACCTGCGGCAGAGCAGGGACAGCGCCGTGCGCCAAATACCTGGGGGACTTCTTCACCTCGTGCAGAGCAGCAAGGCTTCAGAAACCATCTGACTGTTTAAACAGTCATTACTGCCTTCTGGGTAAATACCAGGTATTTTTAAAGCGGTCTCCACACACAATGGATGCTAACACAATAAATCCTAATTGCTCTGAAGGACCCATTAGGCTCTGTCAGGTCAATACATGGCAGAGGTTTTTTGAAACTCACTCACCCTGTTGCTCCATGAGCCATCATCTGAAAGTCCATAAATAAGTATTTGTCCAACGAAGAGTAAGGGCTCTGCCAGGGCCACGCTAATTTATCATGTCAGCCTCACTGTGGCGACTGTTTTCTTCTCGAGGGCCCACGTTAACAAAGAAAAAGAAAAGAAGAAAAGAAAACAACTGCAAAAACTACCTGTCTGAAAAGTTTTTGCACTGCTATTTGCTCCCCAGGAAAGTCAAATGCAAAGTTCACTGCCTCCTCCCTGTCCGTGTTGTGTGAACCACAGCAAGGAGATCCAGCAATCAGCCGTGGCTGCAGCATGGCAGGGACCTGCAGCCTGTGCAGCTGGGCCCTCGCCTCGCCCTGCCCTGCCCCTGCGTGCCACGGTGCTGGCACCCAGCTGGCCCCTCAGGATGCGCAACAGCGTCAAGCAAGAGGTCTGGCAAGAAGAGGTCCACGTGCAGTCACTCTCCCCATTTCACTCTGCTCTCACTCAGCTGAACTTGCAGCGTTGTGCAGCCCGTGGCGCTTGTGCCGAGCGCAGCTGAAGCCTGTGGCGCTGTTAGGAGTCAAGGTTCGTGTTGATTGACTCGTTTCCTGCAGCCTGGAGTTTTGTGTTCGGGCAGCATGTGTGTGTGGCTGTACACTGAGCGTGTGGGTTTCTATATACAGGTCCTGACACTGGTTAGGATTTTCACAGGAACTTCATTCCCTGCTGAAAAGTGGTCAAGTGGTTTAAATCTGAATTCCTGTCCCCAGCCCGTGGCTCTGGCACACAGGAACATGTCTGCCCCTGCTGCTGTTGGGCTTCAGTGCGACCTGGGTGCAACCAAGCTCTGCAGGTGCCAGCAGTGGTTCTTTCTGCTCCCCAAGGAGCCTGCAAGCAAGCGCCTTGGTCTCATTCAGGGGCCTCTCTCCAGGTCCACATATGGAGGTCAGTACCGGCGCGGGGCTTGCAGTGCTCGCAGCCTGCAGCCTTTCAGGTAGGAACCCAAATCCTTGCTGCAGGTGGAAGCAGAAGCACCCCTCGGACTCCTCTTACACCAGTACCTGCTGGGTTTGCTGCACTGGCTGAAAGCTGCGCTGTGATGCCAGACATGACTGTGCATCCCTGCACACAAGGCAGGCAGTAAGGCAACGGTCTCATGAACGTGGAGCTCATGCAAACCACCCCGTAGTCCCCTGCACCCCCTCACTCGACCAGTTAATTGTCAAGGGTCACTGCTAATTTGAGCAGCATCTGAGTTGGCACAGCCTCCGGCTGGGATGAGTGGCAGGCTGCCCACCAGCACCATGAGCCCACAGTCACCTGCGCTGGGCCCCCACTGCTCCCTTCCTGCGAGCTGGAGGCTTGTCAGCAGCGCAGACAAAACCGAGATTTGCTGCTCCGTGCAAGAAGGGTCGAGGGCCAGGGCCGGCGTGCTGGTCCTACAACAAGAGGGGCCGGAGGGTCCTGCCCTGCTTTGGTACAGGCAAAGCCAAGAGCAGGATCAGTGTTCCCCGGCTTTGTCCCTGCCCTGAGCCTCGGCTGAAAAGCTCTTTGCAAAAGTCTGCAGAGTTCTCCGAGAAGGGCAAGAGCCAGCCTTTACAAAGGAAGCTCGCTCAGTCCCATTCTAAAGTCTCTTAAAAAGTCACAGAGGCAGCCAGTGCAGGTAAACAGTGCAGCTGACCCCACGGCTGGGAGAACCCACGGCAGAAACATTCACCACCTTCGACTTTCTGCTTCTGCCAGGCACCGCTGCAGTCCCAGCTGAAAATGCCTCAACAGGTGGAAGGTCCCTCCATGAAGACACTGTTGTCAGCCCGTGTCCTTAATCTCTGGGTGCCCAGACAGGCCTGTTGGCACCGTGGAGCTTCAGGAGCTTCAGGATTAAAGGTAAAGCTAGTGCCGAATGATCTGCAGAGTTGTTTAAACAACAGCAGGCTCTTAGGGGTGGGCAATGTTTGTCTCCCCGGGTTTTGCACAGCGGGTGCCAGTACAGCTCCTGTCACTAGTAGCGCTGGGTGCATGCACAGCGCTGCCGCCTTGTCGTGCCGCGAGGAGGAACAAGCCTACCAAGTGCGCTCGCATCACGTTTAATCCTACTCTGGTTGCTCTGCTGCGTCTTCATAAAAACCAGCGAGGCACCAGAAGCACAGAGCCGGCCAGCAGATGTCTACCTGGCTCCTAATTGGGGTTTATGCATCCCCAGTGTGGCAAACACAGGGCTATTTACAGCCAGCCTCGAAGAATTAGATACATCTGGAGGAGCCGTGAAACCTGAAACAGGCTACAGGAGCTGACGGATTAATGGAAACGACGAGCTGCTCCCTTTCCCCGTCTTATCTTCTCCCTTCCCGCTGATCGTGCCCCTTCTCTGTTGTGTGTCCAGTCAAGCTGAGACGCTGCCCGGGGTGCGAGGACCGCTTGTAAAAATGAAAATAGCCCTGCAGGAAGGAGAATTTCTGCTCTCGTGGGGCTGCTTCAGCATTTTCTCGTTGTACGGCAGTGGGGATGATAAAAAGGCTGCCCTCTGCTCCCGGCTGTAACTTGGATAATCAGCTGGCAGCCCTAACGAACCCGTCTGCAATCGCTTCTGCGGGGCTGCTGGTTCACTGAAACGCAGTGGCGGGGAGAACGGGGAGTTCTGACTCCTGCTGCGGGGATGTGCCCGGTGTTCCAGAGAAGCACCCGACACGCAGCTCTCTGCCCTATAGTTGTGCTACAGGCAAACCTCAAGAGAGTGGCCCGAGCTTGCTGGGGTTTTCCCCCCTCTTCTTTCGAAGTCCTTGTGAAGCCTCAGGATTGGTGCTGGCAGAGGACACTGCGCACCCAGGTTGGAGGGGTTTTGGAGGTGGTGATGTGGTCCCCTGAGGACTTTGGTGTGTGAGGGCAGAGCCAGTGCTCTGCTCACGGGCATGAGGGCCACTGGCCACAGAGTGAAGGCAGGCTGGACTGTTCCTGGGGGAGGGAGGAAGGCGGGAGCCGCGTCAGGCTTCGAGTTCCTGCCTTCTGGGCTCTGGGGCAGCTGGGGGTCCGTTGGGTGTACGTGATGCTGGGTGCTGGCACCAGGCCTGTGAGCTGCCCCCGTCCGTGATGTGCTGCGGGTGTCCCCACTAGCGCCGGTGCTGGGCGCGAGCACTGGGGCCGACCTGCCCCTCATCCACCGGAGGAGGGACCGTGCGCGGGGCTCCCGCACACGGGCACTGCCGCAGCGGGGGCAGCCTGTGACGGACCCCGACGCGGCTCCCGAAGCCGCTTCGTCCCCTGCCTGCCCGAACGAGCTGCGGGGCTCGGCAGCGGTGCCGGGATGGCCGTTAGCGGGTCGCTCGTTAGCGCTCGGTTCGAACCGCCACCGCCAGGCAGGCGGGAGCTCCCGGGACGCCGGTTCGGGCCCTCTGCCCGGGCCTCTCGGAACCTGTGTTCGCTCGCACCGCTGACCCCCGCCCCCCCCGCGCCGGCGGAGCCGCTCCCGGCNGCGATGGGCGGCCCGGGGCTGCCGCTGCCCTGGGTGCTGGGGCTGCCGCTGCTGCTGGGGCTGCCGGCGGCCGGGCGCGCCGCCTCCAAGGCGCTGGTGTGCCAGGAGATCACGGTGCCGATGTGCCGGGGCATCGGCTACAACCTCACCTACATGCCCAACCAGTTCAACCACGACACGCAGGACGAGGCTGGACTGGAGGTGCACCAGTTCTGGCCGCTGGTGGAGATCCATTGCTCCCCGGACCTGCGCTTCTTCCTGTGCAGCATGTACACCCCCATCTGCCTGCCCGACTACACGAAGCCGCTGCCGCCCTGCCGCTCCGTCTGCGAGCGGGCCAAGGCCGGCTGCTCGCCCATCATGCAGCAGTACGGCTTCGCCTGGCCCGAGAGGATGAACTGCGACAACCTGCCCGTGCTGGGCGACTCCGAGGTGCTCTGCATGGGCTACAACCGCACAGAAACCACCACCCTGCCGCCTTTCTTTGGGAAGCCCACGCGCCCAGCCAAGGATGCGGCCAAGAACCTGACACCACTCGACGGGCAGCGACCCTCGGGGCTGGACTGCGGCCGGACCTGCAAGTGCAAAGCGCCCCTGATCCCCATCTCCAAAGAGTCCCATCCGCTGTACAACCGCATCAGGACCGGGCAGGTACCCAACTGTGCCATCCCCTGCTACCAGCCTTACTTCACCCAGGATGAGAAGACTTTTGCCACCTTCTGGATCGGCCTCTGGTCCATCCTCTGCTTCCTCTCCACCTCAACTACTGTGGCCACCTTCCTCATTGACATGGAGCGCTTCAAGTACCCTGAGCGTCCCATCATCTTCCTCTCTGCTTGCTACCTCTTTGTCTCTGTGGGCTACATTGTGCGGCTGGTGGCAGGCCATGCCAAAGTGGCTTGCAACCCGGAGCACCACCACATCCACTATGAGACCACGGGCCCTGCCCTCTGCACTGTGGTTTTTCTTCTCCTCTACTTCTTTGGCATGGCCAGCTCCATCTGGTGGGTCATCCTCTCCCTCACCTGGTTCCTGGCAGCTGGCATGAAGTGGGGCAATGAGGCCATTGCTAGCTACGCGCAGTACTTCCACCTGGCTGCCTGGCTCATCCCTAGTGCCAAATCCATCGCTGTTCTGGCGCTTAGTTCTGTGGACGGTGATCCGGTGGCTGGTGTTTGCTACGTGGGCAACCAGAGCCTGGAGAACCTACGGGGCTTTGTGCTGGCACCGCTGGTGGTTTATCTCTTCACCGGCAGCCTTTTCCTGCTGGCCGGCTTCGTCTCGCTCTTTCGCATCCGTAGCGTGATAAAGCAGGGCGGCACCAAGACTGACAAGCTGGAGAAGCTGATGATTCGTATTGGCATCTTCACCGTGCTCTACACCGTGCCTGCCACCATCGTCATCGCCTGCTACATCTACGAGCAGCACAACCGGGAGGCGTGGGAGCGGGCACAGAACTGCTCCTGCCCAGGGGACCCCAACCGCCCCAAGCCTGACTATGCTGTCTTCATGCTCAAGTACTTCATGTGCCTTGTGGTGGGCATCACCTCTGGTGTCTGGATCTGGTCTGGCAAGACGCTCGAGTCCTGGAGGCGCTTCACAGCCCGCTGCTGCCGGGCCAGGAAGCCAGCAGGCGCCTCGGTGTACGGTGAGGCTAGCCCGGCACTGGTAGGCAGGACAGGGTTGCCCAGCATGGCCTCCTACCACAAGCAGGTCCCGCTGTCCCATGTGTGACCAAAGGGAGCCTCAGTGACCCCAGACACAGGGAGTAGAGGGTTGCAAAAACCCTGGGCCACAGAAGAGGAGGTGGCAGCTGGGCCACCCCGGAAACCTCAGCCTCACCATGGCAGTGCTGCCCGGGGCCAGTCATGTGCGTCCGCAGGACACAGAGCAGCTGCAGCCCCAGGCAGGGCAGGGAGAGGTGCTGCCACTCTGTGGGGCACAGGGACAGGATGGCCTGAAGCATGGCTCCACCGCATGTGCCCTGTTTGGGGTCCCGCTGCCCACAGGACAGCCAGGTGGCAGCTAGCCCTGCCACACTGGGTTCTGCCCCACAACAAGCCGCTGGGCAGGGCTTGCTGGTGCTGGTGTGAAGGGAAGAGTCAGGTAGGGCAGAGGGTGATACCGACCCCAGGTGATGTGCTGGCACTGCCACTAGCATTGGACCTCTTGCCAGAGCCTGGGGTAGGTGTGAGGAGGCTGGGGAGAGCTGACCCCAGGGTGCCCAGAGCCCCCGGCCACTGCAGTGTGTCGCAGAAGAGAGGGCTGGAGGCCCTGCCGTGACGCTGCCTCTGGCCCCACTCAGGCAGCACAGGCTGGGCAGGAGGGGGCTGTGTGTGCCAGGGCTTTGCAGAAGAAGAAATTGGAAAGGAACAGCCACCTGACCCTCGGGGCAGGCAGGCACAGGTTCCCAACCGTCTGCGGCACAGACAGGGACCTGGCAACCTCAGAAGTCCCTTCTCCCTGGGTAAGTGTGTTGCCAGCTCCCTGGGCAGGAGATCAGGGCCAGGTAGGGGCTGGTGCTGGTGGGGCTCAGCATTGTGGCACTGTCTCTGGGCTTTGACTTGCTGCTCTGCAGCTCCTTTCAGAACTGAGGGTCTGGCTGGGTGGTGGTACTGCCAGCCCAGCCTAGGGGTCACAAGGAGCCAGGGCATGGTTGGTCTTAAGCCAGGAGCAGCTGGGTTTTCCAGACAGGTTCAACACTTCTTGCTCCTTTTTTTGAAGCTGCACCGCGGTTGGAGGCAGCACTAAGTTTGCGAGCAAGCAGTTGATTCAGAAATGCTCAGCGGAGCGCTCAGATGCCCTTTCCACCAGCTCCCCAAGCTTTTTTCACTTCCTCAGGTCAGACAGCAGCAGAGCAGTGACAGAACCAATGCCTGGCATTAAGTGGTGGTGACAGCTGGGTTTCGATAAGTGGAATGATTGGGGTGGGGGGTGACTGTCATCAGCTTTGCTGAATGCAGCAGGAGGCTCCAGCTGTGGCACAGCTCTGACTTCGACTCACTTGTGAGAGCACCCAGTTGTAAAATAATATTTCCCTGCCCTAAGTGGTGACCACGTACTTAACTGCCCGGCCACCACCGGAGGCCTTGCTGCCCTCCTTCAAGCGTGGCACCGTCAGCTGCTCAAGCGCTGGAGAACAACTGCTGGCTTTGCTCCCGTGGGACTGCGGGGCTCTGAGGTTGTTCTCAACACCCTCAGACCACTTCAGTCAAGAGGGTTTCCACCTCGTTTTCAAACCCTGGGAAGTGAGGGGATGCCTGAGTGGCACATCTACTGATAAAGGGGCTGCCAAGGTACCACATGAGTGTCTCCGGGGCATTCTGCCCCGATGAGCCAGTGGTGACCGGGTGGAGAGCTTGGCTGGGACGGCAGAGCACTGCACGTCAATATCTGCCACGGAGGGCTCAGCTCCCTCCCCGCAGTGCGCTGCAGTGCTTCGTCGTGGCCGGCCTTGCACCGCGTCGTTACAAGCTGTACATAGCTGTATCATGGCCGGGGTTGTACATACAGGAGTGTGGTGACCTTTGGGACAGGCGGGCTGGCGGCAGTGGGGCAGCTGAGGCGCTGCAGGTGGGCTCCTGTTGCAGTGCAGGACGTTCATGCTCCAGCCTGCTCCGGTGCGCGCCCCACCAGGCTCATTTCTATAGTGCCTTCTGTAGATACCGCTGAACGCGCTCCGTGCACCACAACGAACAAAACCCTGTCAGAGCTGGTGGGGCATTGCTTTCGTTTTTTTATTTTTCCAAAGTGCAGCTGACTGTAGAGTTTTGGGGTTGGTTGGGTTTTTTTGTCTTTAAGAAAAGAAATCCAAGATTAGCTACAAACCAGTGGCTATTGAAACCTGCGAGAGCATTTTCAGCTTTGATCTGATGGCAGGTGACTACAGTAGCCCGTGCTGGAGCCTGTCTTCTCAGCAACAAGTGGCAGGAGCAGGGAAGGAGCGGGTGCCGGCCCCCGTGTGCCGTAGCCAGTTTGTATGTTGGGGTCTTATTTGTCACCTCTTCCATTACTGATGCTGTTCACTGTCGTTTAAATAACTGTACTATATTTTGTGAAATGTTAAAGAAATTTTATTCAAAGAGAAGTATAAAAATTAGTTATTTATGAGCAAAAAAAAAAAAAAAAGAAGGGAAAGAATGTGTTGTTTTCCTTGCTTGCGCTGGAGTATAAATGACCATAAAAACTTACCTGGAGTTGGGGGAGAGAGGGAGACCTGTGCTGGACGGGTCCTGTCACTCAGGATCCTGGGGGACTGGTGAGGCCACTACACTTGCACAGCCCAGGAACATCACGTACTGGGTGCAGGAACACTGCCCTCGGCACGGGGTCAGCCGTGCTCCCGTGCCCGCCTCACTGGTGTGCCATGGCCCGGCGCTGAACTGGGTTTGATCCTCAAGGGCTCCTGGCTGGTGCCTGTGACCCTGCTGACAGCATCTTTTCCTGACAGGCCAAGGTCACACCTCACTGGTACAAGAGGGTTAACGATCAACTTTTATTGTCGTTCTGCAGTTTGCACAGTATCCGTCCCTTGCCCTGCACCGAGAGCTGGCCCTGAAGAGGTGCCCTTTGATACTCATCAGGCTGGGCGGACGACGGCTTAGTCAAGCGGGCTACTGAGCCCTGATCTGGATGTCCGCGTTGCCATCTGCTGTGTGGTCGCTGTGCTGAACACATGAGGAAGGCCAGCAAGGGGTTAAAGCTGGTTTGGTGGTGACTAATAGAGCAGGACTCTGCTATCTAGTTAGGTGTGTAGGCACACACCAGGTCGCGCTGGATAGGATCTCGCTTACCTGGAAGCAGCATTCCAGCACCCAGTGACAAACCACAAACTGACTCACCCGATTCCTCAGTGCAGGTGATCTGCCCCCGCCGTGCTCAGGCACGGGCAAAACATGCTGTCAGGGGCTGATCCTGGCACGTACAGGGCAGCGGCTGCGGGGTGTGGAGGGGACGTGCCTCAGCTATCACAGCACGAAGTTCTTACTGAGGAGCTGCTGCCACTCACCACCTACCTCCAGAAGCAGCTCCAGCACCTTGCGGGCAGCCTTGTTGTCATCCTCACCTCCCAGGAATCGCCGTGTCCTCAGCGAACGGGAGCTTGGCAGTGCTGCTATCCACCGCCTACCCTCAGCCACCGTTTCCGAGCAAGGGCAGGGCCATTACTGTAGGCAGCTGTTTGCAAAGGACCTGCCAGCCCCTGCCTCTGTGAGCACGTGTGGTCACACACAGCTCTGCCCAATGCTTGTGCTGCTGTGTCCCACGACCCAGGCCATCACTCTGAGGTAGTCCCTTGGGACCGAACGGTGCAAACACTGCTCGGTTTCAGGCTGGCTGGGATGGGGAATGCCAGTGTCCGGCAGCATGGCGACTACATGGCTTCTCACACGGCTTTTAGCAGAGCAAAATGATGGCAAAGTGGTTGGTTCACCTGAAAAAAAACCAACCACAAGAGCCTTGTCCACTAAGGCAGCCTGAGGCTTTTCCAAGCCTGTGACGACTATGACAAACAAGCCAGATGCTCCTTCCCTGGATGGTCAACTGGTGGTGTGTGGGCAGGTGTTGGTAAGTGGTCCAGTCACCTGAGCAGCACCTTGTAGTTCCGTGTGTTGTCAGTTTATTTGGTTCAAGTGTGGTTGTCCCCAGACAACAGTATGGAAAGCGAGTCCTGTGTTTTGCTGCTGCTCTTGTGCGCTGTGGGAAACTACAGCGAGACTGTGGCGGCAACCTGCCTGGCTCTGCCTACACCTGCTTACTTTAGCCCACACACACGCAGCAACCCCCGTACAGGCTCTTGCCGCAATTGCTCATGTCCTCTTCCCCTTGCCCAGGTCGCACTTAGCGCCACTACTGTTAGCCAGAGGCAACGGTCTTGACGCTTACTCCATCCCTGAAGTGCCTGTCCTCTCAATTGCCAAACCCCTGCTGAAGTGGTTCCCATAAAATCGCCTTAGAGACGAAGTACACAGTTGCCATCCACAAAGGTGAAGGGCTGCCGAAGCCCAAGGGCACCACACGGCCCACAGAGGCAGCCAGGCCTCCCCGACCCCGCTGCCCGCTAACGCGCCGTGCTTCTGCGTCCTTGCTGCTGCTCGCACTATTCTGGCTGGGCTACGATTCTTGTCTCTGCAAATGGTACTTAGTGCCAGAAGGGGCACGCTGCCCTGGAACTGGATGCAGGCAGAGGTCACGTCCTCGTAGATTAAATATTGTTCAGCTGGTAAGAGAAAGAAGGAACACTGATCCCATAGCTGATGGCTCCTCCCTGGGAGCAAAGGCAGGCACCGAGCTCTGTTAGGACGCCGTTCTAACGACGACTGCAGTTTGTGCTCGGCCCTGTCGTGAGAAGTGCTACCAACATCTGATGAAGAGTGAAGAAGAGTGCGAGTTGCAAGGTTTGCCCTTCCCCCAGCTCAGCTTCCAGCAGAATCACCTGGGTGTAAATCCTCCTCAAACCCTGTCCCTGCTCATCCCTTCAGAGGGAAGGGGGCTGCATGGTTTGCTTTGCCTGTTTACCTAAGAACTCCCCCAGCCCTATTTTCCAGAAGCTAACTCTTTGAGTGGGACCACCACCTTTGCTAAATGTTAAATGGAATTGCTGTTCTCCCTCTCCTAGGAAGCTGTAGTTGAGCCCAGTTTTGCATCTGCTGATCAGATAAAAATCCTATTTACAGAATGCTCTGGGCTATGCTGCAGTAAATCTGAGGGCAGTGAAGGTTCAAGGAAACATGAAGCCGGGCAGCAATCTCCTGCAGGATGTGGCACAGAGGCACACAGCTGCCAGCTCCAGTTGTCCTTCACCTGCCATGCTGAGCTGCAGGAAGCACCTCCATCCCCCCTGGCAGAACAGGTAGAGGCCTGACTGGCCCAAGTGCCCAGGCTGAACACCTTGTGCTGACCAGCTGAACGCACAGGAGCTGCGTGCCAGCCAGGAGCGAGTGCATCCAGACCAGTCACACAAAGTTGAAGGCATCTGGCAGCACTGAGGAAAGAAAAGCTCGTTAGCAACTAGGTCACAAATCAATCCAGGAGTCGGTCACTTGTGGCTTCCAATTTAGTGCCGCTCAAGGAAGGATTTAAAAGCAACAAATCATCTCCAAAGAGACCAGCCTTACTTAAAGGCCATGTAAGTGCAAAGAAGCCGTCGGGAAGCAGATACTGAGTGGCCCAAGCCAAACTCTAAATCCAAACACCACGTGGGAACAGCCATGCAGCTGCACAGGACACCCCACACCTTCAGCTGCAGCATGCCGGCGCCTTCTCCATGCTGCTGACAGGCTGTCAGCTGCCCAGTGACCTCTGCAGCCAGCTCAACTCCCACGACTGTCCCCAGTCACTGGGGTCAAGCGGAGGCGAGGAGCGGGCATGGGGAACGGAGGGGTCTTAATGAACTGGTTTTTACTGTCTTTTTTTGTACCGGAGGGAGGCTGCCCAGCACCAGATCCTCATGAGGGGGGATGAGACCAGACAGCTGCACAGAACGCACAGTTCACCTTTAACTTTAATTAAAATAGAGTTTATTAACTTTTCTTTTAATACAAACATGAGAAAGGAAAACCACCTGAAGATGTAGCAATATTCTCAAAATTGAAATTGTGATCAATACCTGAAGTGCCAAGTTCTGCGGATTTGGGAGCCGGGGGCTGGCAGTTTGCACACCACAAAAGGCATACGCGTCGCTTAACTGCCGCGTGCGGCCACACCGCTGAGGCCCCTCACAGCAGCCCCACTCTCAAAGGCATCTGGACTTGCTGTTCAGTGTCAGTTTCTGGGCCTGGGCTGGAAGAGGAAGTGCACAAAACCCGTGCGTTCGGAGGGAGATCTGCTCCTAGGACAAAGCGCCTAGAATCTATTTAGATCCAAGAGGGGAAGATACTACACAAAGACTTGTAACAGGAAGAGTCTAATAATACTTATCCTGTTTAGAGTTCAGTTTCAGAGCCTGACAATGAGCTCCACTCTAAAGTCTCACAAGAGCAAAGCCAAGCCTCTAGAACAGCTGCACGAGATAAAATTCACTTTAACAGATTTTATAGAAAGCTGTTTTGATCATTCTCAACTGAACGCGGTATTTTTCAATCTACCTTCATCAGGTAGCCACTGTTTCTCATACTCATTGCTGTCTCATTAAGAATGTAAATCCCTCCCTGGAAACAGGATCTCAAGGAGAGCCCGACGGATGCACACCGTCAGCCGCAGGAACTCCGCTGTGTGTAGGACAAGAGACCTGCAGGAGAACTCCGAGGAGCAGTGCCGCACACACGCCGTTCACCACTGGATTGCTACACGGTTTGGGATGGTGATGAGGTTTCCAGACCAACTTTCTCAGTCAATGCCTCAGAAAAATATACAGATTGCATCTCTTCCAGAGCAGTAGAAGTATTAGAAAATGAGAGAAGCACCATAACTCACAAGAAATGCAGCATGGACCCTATACACTTTAACGAAACATAAAACCGTATCTGTGCCCCCAGTCACAACACTCCAAGTCTTCTGACAATCTCCACCAGAGCAGAGTTGTGGAATTCCTTCCTGCTGGACAGCTTCTTGGTTATGAACAGATCACCAATAATAGCAGCTTTTAGTAGCCAAACCAGCGAAGAGCCATCAACATGTGTCTACGCTACTGTTTTCAGATCCAGCGGGGCTTTGTATGTAAGAGTCCCATGGTTTGTTTTGCTTTTGTTACAACACTGCATTGACCTCAAAATGCAAATGCAGCGAGACTCTGGCTGAGAGGGAAGAGGAGGGAAGAACATGGTAACTATAGTCATGTGGTTAGTGTTTAAATTCTAAAATTTAAAACTACTTATTATTAAAAACCTCAAGAGTTCACAGCTATAGGCCTACATAGTAAGCAAACATCTGTGGGGAGAGAAGGAGAGAGGTTTGTTTTTGCACCTCTGGGTACATTAGAAGGAGGAGAGAATTGATTGACAAAGGCCTTGTCTTTTGCACCAGGTATGCTCCTCAAGCTCTGGGCTCCCTTGGCTAGTTCACCCTCCTCTCCTCCTCTTGCTGGAAGACACCATCACCGCTGGCTTGTGTGCGTGGAGTGGTGGTATTCCTCCGGTACGGATGCTGGCTCACACTGCTGCACCTTTCTCTCTCCTCAGGAGAGGATGGCATTAGAACGGCGGATCCCAACTAAGTTATCAGCGCTGAAGGATCGTCTCATAGCAGCTTTTGACAAGTCTTTGTATTTGTCTTCACAGAGCCGGGAGATAGCCTGGACACCACCATCAGACACAAAACGGAAAGGACACGTCAGAGAAGACGGAACGCTTCAAGGAAGCTTTTAGAGGTGTAGCACCGACACGGCAGGCACTGAGCAGCAGCAACACTACTAGGACTTTACCTACTGTAAGAAAGAACTACTCTGGAGGGAAATATCCAAGGGGTCTGTCCCCATGTTACTGAAAACTCGAGCCATCAGATGCTAAGATATAAAGACAGTGAGTGCCTTCCATACTCAAGTATCTTCATTCTTCTTACTAGTCTCAGTATCTAAAGGAAAACCTGGATCCATTTCAGACTTAGAAGTCTGTGGAAGTTATGTTCAAAATTGCACCTGGTAGCAGCAGCACATTTTATTTTTGCAGCAGAAAACCACACACAGCCACTCCTGAGAGAGCCTGAGAAGGTTTCTGCGCTCCCTCTGGCACCTTGCCCTTGGCCACTCGGTGCAGCGAGCCTCGGAAGCCGAATTCTCCTGGGATGTCTGTTCTGCCTTTAGGTTCTCTACACCTTTATGTTCTCTACACCCTCGCCTCCAACATGCTTTTCTTGGCATCACACACACGATCAGGCTCCCCAGGCAGCCTGAGAAGGGAGGGCAGCCTACTGACCTCTGGCACAGCCATGGCACTTTAATACAGCTACCAGATAGCAACAGATGCAGTCAGCTTCACATGTAGCTGCTTTTTCACCCAGTTATGGGCCCTGCTTATCCAGCTCGTCAAGCAGCCTTTATTTTGGAGCAGGTATTCTAACAGCAAGGCTAATTGTTTAAATCCTAATAACGCTGTCTGGATGTGACTGTCCAGAAAACAGTGCTCCCTCCCCTGCAAGGCCTTCAGGCACTGTCACAGACTCCTAGAATCTTTAGGGGTTGGAAGGGACCTGTCGCTACAAATAAATAAGGATCTCTGCAGTAAAAGGCTGAACCAAATTTGAGCCCTGAGCGTGTACTTCCATTAATAATTTACCACCTACCACCAGATAGGTGATCACCAGAGTTCTGTGATCAGCTACAAGCCTCCACCTTCCCTTTAAGGCAGCACCCATTCAGCGCAGCCCAGTGCTCTGGAAGTTCACAAGGTGAAAAGCGCTCCGAGCAGGAATAAACTCCTGAGTGTGTTTTAAAATAATTATTTACATTGATTTCTGCCGACCTTCTGCAGGCATGCCATTTGGCTCCGGAGTGGCATTCTCTGAGACACTGGCTGCACAAGCTCCCGCTGCAAGACCAGACAGACTCTCCACCCCGTTTTAATGCCCACACATCAATCATAAAGCAACTTCTGTTGGCATATTTCGCCCCGGTTGCCCATACGGTGTAAATCAGTTTCCAGTCTCGGGAAGACAAAATTCCACGCTCCACACACGCTCCTACCAACCGCTCCCGCGCTCCTAACAAAAAACCCCACTTCAACAATGCAGCTACAGGCTGAAATATCGTATTTGAGAAGGAACAAACAAAATGCCCCACACATGAGCATTCGTAACTGCGTTATGGCCAATCACACCCTGCCCTGAGAACTCCTCTGGTGTGATGCACTGAGCCCCCGAATGCTGGTCAAGATGAAACACACTGGTCTCACGATCTGTAAATCATCCACTTCTGCATGGGCACCGAGTGGTTCAGTAAACAATTTCCTGTGGAATATGAACTGCCCTACAAGCACATTTACAATTAGTGACAGTGTTAGCTTAAAGCACGAGTAGCAAGGGTGAGACAAAGCAGAAGAGACGCGGTGCTTAACTTTGCCTAGAGGAACTGGCAGGCACACCATACCTGCCATTTCAAAGGACAGGAGGGATCACACTGATTCCAAAAGTTCAGATACTTCTGGGACAAAACAAAAGCCCTGGCGCTCGGTGGAATTATTGGGGGTGGACGACAGAACAGTGTAAGCCAAGACCACCACAGCACACCCCTCTCTGAAAGGGGCTGTGCTGTCAGAGTACGCAGGGTCTGCAGTAATGCCTTTGTTGAAAGGTCAACAAAACAACATGTAGAGTCATCAATTAAACCTGGACAGCTGAAAGACCACATTGATCCAAGAAGAAGTTTTTTGCCTGGGAAGCCAGGTAGCCTAGAGATTTTCAACATGTCTGACCTGTCTCCACTAGGAAGACTGACTCTGCCAAAGTTTAAGGTTTTTTTAAATGAGCTTTCACACCACAGAAGGCTGCAGGGACTCACAGAAGGGCAGCCCTTCCCAGCAAGCAGAAAGGGACAGTACTCTGTATTTACACTGCTCTGGACAGTCTGAAGGACTCCTAAGCAGTTTGTCTGAAATCCATGTTTCTTTGGAAAGGTGAGGTTCTCAAAGCTGTGAAAAGAAGCATTTTATTATTTCTGCAGCTGTCCCCAGACAAATGGTTTATTAAACCACACAGCAGTAAGGGTGCTCCCTCTAAACCTAAAAGCAGCTGTGCAGTGGGATGCAGTGGGAAACCTTCAGCTGGTAATTATTTAGAAAGGTCCCAGTGTGACTGTCTGTAGGTGCTTGGAATACAGACTGTGACCAGGGAAGGACAGACAATCCATTACGTATGACAGTAATCCTTTCAATCTTAAGCAGCCTAGCTGAGCTATGGTTCCCAAAATAACATCCATTCAATTTTGCGATCTACTATGCTTCCGTAATCTCTGTCCCTTCCTTTCCTCAGAACATTAGCTTAGCCTAGACATAGTTTTAGGAGTGCTAACTGTAGTTGTAAAGGGGTTAAATTGACCTGTAATCCACTAATCTAAAAGTTTTTCTAACAACTGCCACTTAACATGATTAACCACAGATGCTCTTACCACACACACACAACACAGTCCCCTGCTCAGCCACTCTCAGACCATTACCTCCAGTTTCTGTGCTCTCTCTTTACTGAGTGGCTCCAGCAGAAAACTCAGGTTATTGTCATCTGCTAGGGAGCGAAGATCGAAGTAGTATTTGGCATAAACACTGGCAGGAACATTGATATTAAACTGCAGTAGCTCCAAGAAGTGTCTTTCCATCTCGTTCCTAGGAGGCATAAGGGACAAAAGACAAAGGAAAAAAAAAAGATTGGGTTAGGTGGCTGAAATGCTAGAGAGACCGCAAGCCCGTTTTTAAAAGCAGCAACTCTGAAATAGTCATCCAGGAGCTTTGCATCATTAGTTTGGAGAGAGAGGTCATTCACCAGTGCTCAAAACAAGGTGAAGCCTTTGAGTCCTGGCACCTCCAGCTCGGAGGGAAAGGTAGTGCCCTGTCGTGCGCTCGCTCGGCTGAGCGGGGAGGTTCATTCTTCAGAGTTCCATTAGTGCAGCTGCACGATTCACGCGCCATTCTCACTGCCGCACGGCCCCACACTATAGTGAGCAGATGAAAGGAATGATGTATGCTGTTTATTAGCTCTGAAGAACTTGCAGACATTTTCACCAGGCTGATAACAGGAAGGGGGTTTATTGAAGTAGAAGCGGACTAACAAAAGGAGTAGGCAGATCACCACGGCAACAAATGGATCTATGAAGAGCTGCTGCTATTATCTCACAGAAAAAAGCCTCTTGAAGCAACATGGATTCATCTCCAATAAATAAATAAATAAGCAGCATTAGGTGGGAGAAGGAATTTTCTCCTCAATAGCATTAGGCAAGATAACAAAGTACTGTGTCAAAGGGCAGTGTCCAGTTTTTACTCACTCATCTATTTTCGTGGGGCTAAATATTTGAAGAGAGGGGAGAGTGCCACGGCATGAAACAGGCTGCTTCAGCTACTGTATCCACGTCAGCTCAGTGTTCCACGGGGGGAAACCAATGTTTTACAAACTAACCTAACACCACCCCTGATGGTACCCAAACCAAGCAATTCAGTTCAGCATGACCTCATCGATTCCCACTGGTATCAGACCTGTCTCAACAGAATTTAGCTGCCAACTGTGAATAATCCAGAAGGTAAGTAGCACAGATTGAGTGCCAAGGCTGTTCCTGCTTTTTGGAAGCTTTTAAAAAGGATGGTTTACCTAGCAAAGCAAGGGGAAGTACATCAAGGACTCATCCTGGTTGTGTCCTGTACTGGATGGCGGGTCTCAGTGTGAATAGTAGCTTTGTGCTTGCTTTCAGCCTAGTGGACTTGAGTGTCATTGAACCTAGTGCCAACATTAATTTCCTGTTCATATGGCCATAAGCCTATAGAAATGTAAATCAGATAATGTTTTGATGATCAGCTGATCAGAGCTTGATTTACCCTGTGAATAAACTCCCCTTTTGTACTTGCTGGGCTAATACATTTTAATTGTGCAAAAATACAATTCTTCATTGGATTAACAAGTCTATTAACAGTGGTTTAAAACCTGGGAAAGCATAATGCCCATGGTTTCTGTGCCTTATTTACAAATACACGTAGCCAAAAGAATGAACAGCATGTGTCCCCTTACAAACAACCAGGGCAAGATTAGCAGCTGCTCAGTTAATTTTTCAACAATTACGGATTCACTCTCATCAAAGCAGGCAAGTTTTGTCAAAAGGATGGTTTCCAAATGTAATTTCCTTTGATTTTTCCCCCCTTAGAAATAAGTAAAACAAACAAAACAAAGACACCCCCACAGAAAACCCACCCCCCCCACCACCACCCTTTCAGTTAAAAAAAAAAAACCAACACACTTTTGCTTTGGTCAAATAGCAAAAGGCTTGTGACAGACAAGGTGACCACTTTACGTATGTTGATTGGGAAGAGAATAAGGCAAATGAACTCCTCTGCTAGTCAGGAGGCCTAGATCACCAATCCTTTCACGAACATGAAACCCACTCGCCGTTTCTGTGAGAGCCACACAGCTCACAGTGCTGTCAGTGGTGAGGTGAGGCTGACAAACGAGTGTGTGCAAGCAGTAAGGAGAGTGTGTTTGGGTTCTGCCTTCAGAAGAGCTGCCTGGCTGGCACACACACACACACACACACACAGGGATCTGCCTGTTAGGGTGAACTAGAAACCCTTCTGCCAGTTCCAGAGTGCTCCAAGTCCTGCAGTCGGCCTGCAGTGGCTCAATACCCACCATCAGGTTAGTGAGCTCAGCGTAGCCATGCAGAGCTAAGAGAAGAGAAACCACAGCAATTTGCCAGTTGTTTTCTCCTCAGTAATGCTTCTGTTCCAAATACCTAATACTCCCCAACAAGTGACTAGTTTAAAAGACACTGGCACTACTAAAGCTTACAACTACAGTCCCAGTAATTAAGAACAGACTCATAAACTTGAAACTCCATTTTGCTGAGCACTGTAAGCAGTTTTCCAAGGTCCCAATGACAGCAACGCTCTCCAAGCCAGGAGCAGTGGAGTCTGCCAAGTTGCAGCAGTGGGACAGACACCTCTTGACCACGGTCAGAAAAGGCTTGTACAGTTTCTGTCCATACCTAAATTCAAAGTTCGAAGCCACCTCACATGAGATGGGATTACAAAAATCCCATCTTCAGTTGGAGGAAAACACAAGCTCAACTTCAGTCTATTTTTCTTACCACCAGCACCACTTTGACAACTTAAGTGCTGACCATTTCAGGAGACTCAGCATCAGCAACAGAGAATAAACATCCTGCTTGCTACAGATACTTTCAGAGCTATCAATTTGATTTGTCCCAAACAGGGCCAGAAGAAGAGACATCAAAAAGAGCAAGATGTATACTCCAGCACTCCGAGCATCACTGACCCCACTTCAGCCATGTCAGAGTTATTTGCAGCAACACTTCAAGTATGTTCCTCAGATAGATGAGCACTCTAAGCCAGGTTGAGTGAAGATGTACGTTGTATAAAACCACTAATTATGCTTTCCTGAAAGCAAGGCTGGCACATTTGGAGACAAAGAACTCCCAGGCAAAGGAGTATCTATAAAACAAGGTACTATATTTACTGCTTGTGATGAGAAGTAACTTGAACAACAAGAACTGCTCTGGTGCAGATAACTCCTCCATTTTAGATTTGTTGCCCTCCACACACACACCTAAGAGGAAGAAGAAAACTGGATATTCCTTCTCCTGAAGAGCCCCACGTAAATAATTGCTGAGTGCAACTTCAAACATTAGCATTACCAAATCCAGGAAAGAGAGCCTGAGATGAGGGCAGATTCTCTCACAGAAGTAGCCTCCTACCACCTCAGCCTGCTCCTGTTACCACACACACCTGGACACACTCTCCCTTACAGCACTGGATTATGATAAAACTCAAACACACATAATACATGTCTTAAAGTTTAAGGCCAGAAAGCCTTCTCTCAAGCTAGCCTTCTAGCATTCCTACTCCTGTGTGAATATGGGAAGTAGGGGAACATGTTAGCAAATAGAAATGCTGACATCTAAGCTCTCAGAGACAGAACTTTGCAAGAAGGAATTGAACAGAAAATCCAACAAGCCAAATCTACTCCACTTAACCCTACCTCCAGCCCAGAGTATGAGCCTAGAGCCCCAAGGATGAGCATCCTCTGACGTGGCAGAAACAGAGGGGCTTACATCTCAGTGCACCAAGAAGAGACAGTAGATGCAGAGTTTCAGAAAAACTGAAAGGTACATCTGAGACAGGAATACACAAAGGGAAGAGCCTTCCATAAACAAGTGGGAGGAAGACTGAGGATTTTGCTCTCAGCACTGCAGGCAGTGTCAGAACTCACCCAAAAAGGATGAGCTGTAACAGTAGCTGGATTTAACACATGCAGCCAGAAATATCAACACAAATGTCACCTGCCAGCCAGCAGCAGCTAGCAGTTCAGCTCTTGAGATACTTAGGCCGAAGCTGGATACAGGAGTAGACACCTAAGTCACAATTCATAGCTTAGCTTGCAATGTAAACATTCTACCACAGAAAAGGCAGGGAACAAATTTAGTTCACTTTCTACCCCTTTCTAAAAAGACTATTGACAAGACTATAAACTGGCCATTTCAGGGCTATACCAAGGCAAACGTTAGTAGGAAGAAGGAGTCAGTCCCGTGATTGTCACTGGGGAAAGGAGGGGAAGGAAAGTACTTTGAAGTAACTCACCCAAGTCATTAGAAAAGTAAGGTTCATCCAAAGTTTTCTGGGTTAAGAAAGGGAATGAGGCTGAACACCACATACACATAACCACAGAATCATCCAGTCCAACCATCAACCCTACTCTACCAGATTCACCCCTAAACCAGATCCCCCAACACCACATCTAAGCGTCTTTTAAACTCATCCAGGGATGGTGCCTCAACCACCACCCTGGGCAGCCTGTTCCAGTGCCTGACCACTCCCTCTGTGAAGAACCTTTTCCTGATGTCCAATCCAAACCTACCTTGTTGAAGCTTGAAACCACTCCCTCTGGTTCTGTCAATAATTACCTGCCAGAAGAGACCAGCAAGAACATCTCTACAATATCCTTTCAGATAGTTGTAGAGAGCAATGAGGTCTCCTCTAAGCTTCCTTCTCCTCAAACTAAACAGCCCAAACTCTCTCAATCTCTCCTCATAAGATTTATTATCCAGGCCCTTCACCAGCTTTGTTGCCCTTCTCACCCAGCTCTTGGTAACAACGGGACATTCTCAAGTGCTCTGCCCATTGTCTCATGGCCACTGCTTTGCCAGCATCGTTGCCTGGATCTCCAAGCCCCTTCGGATGTCAGTGGGTTTAGAAACCACATGTGGTGATTCATTTCACCAGGGCTCTCCAGGCACATTTCACCTCACCTGGGCATGCCCTGACCCTCGTGGAACACACTGATAGCTGTCTACCACAGAGCTCAGGCAGCGAGAGGACATCCTCGGAGCCGTGGTGCCGTAATGACGCTGGCACTGACTGACAGTGCAAGGAGACACAACGAGAAGCACAGCCTTTCCGGTCTCCACCAACACATCCAAAGGCCTGTCTCAGCCACACACAGACCAAGGCTCTCCATCTCAGAGCTGAGCGCATTCCAGGAAACACTCATCCTCAGGCACAACTGTAACCCACCTCTTTGTGATGGGGGGGTGTCTGCCAGCGCTCTGCCCACTGCGATAATGGCTGCTGCTTGGCCAGCATCATGCCTGGATCTGCAAGCCCCTTCAGGCCTCAGAGTGTTTAGAACCCACATGGGATGATTCATTTCTCCATGCACAGCATAGTACAAATGCATAGCACCAGAGGCAGGTATTTTTTCATTGTAATTCCAAAAACTGCTGTTCAGAAAAGAAAACAAAAAGCCAGACTAACCCACCACTGCCAAACCTTGCAACTTACATGTCCTCAACAGTAATGTCCTTCAATATTTGGCAATAATCCACATTCCAAACAGCCTGGTCATCCCAGACTTTAGAAGCCAGCAGAATAGCTCCTAGGACTATCCTCTTCCAGTTACTAGGGCATATGTCAATCTCTGCATAGGTTAAAAGCCTTTCCAAATAAACCTATAAAAAGAAAAAACAAATCCAGGAGTTTAATGTGTGTAATTAAGAACTGGGGCTCAGCTCTGAGCAGAAAGCATGCCAGTCCCATATTACTACTGCATTACCATTAAGCGTGTCTAAAGTACGCATTAGCGATCGCTACTTACGCCTTAGAATCCAAACTTTCAGGAGTTATGGTCCATTTTTCATTGTGACACAATACCTGGACCACCAAGGTCCAGTAATGATACTGAAGAATCAGTTCTAGAGAGTGAGCATCGCTGCTTCAGGGAGACACCGCTAGAGTCCTTTTTGTCACCAAGCCATGCAGTCACTGCCAGGCTCTCACTAGGGTGTATCTGGGACAGCAAATCACTTCACATTACGCTAGCTTTTCAACACAGTTCAGGTTCAGCACTTGCAGCTTAAACCTGCAGCACGGTGACGTCTAGTCACGGGATGAAGATGTATTACTTGCTACCTTTGTGCAATGAAGTGTTACGGTGCCATTTATACATCACCTGTAAAGAGAAGACTTTAGTCCACCTACAGTGACGTCATCCTCTGCTTCCATCTACATCACCAGCTGTTTTGATAGGGAAAGACACCCAAGTCCAAAGATACATCTCGGTCTTTTACTCATTTCTCTCATGTAATTTCAGATGAGCCCAAATATGCTTAATCTTCCTTAGATGTTTTTTTGCCACTCCTATAGTGATCCACAAACTAAGTAATCTGCACATTCATCGTTGAATATAGTTTGCTTTTAACGTTCAATTCTTGAAATGAAGTACAGGAAAACCTCCGAGAAGCTAACGGGTGAAAGAATTTGCTGTACCGGTCTGAAGGCAGCACCAAGCTTTACTCAGAGGGTCTCTCCGCAGTGTCTGCGCGGTCCTTCTTGTCCCCTTCCAGCGGACGGGAGGCCGTTCCCACGCTGACACAGCCACCTAGTGGCCAGACCCACTGCAGAACCCACTTTTCTGGAAACGCCTCCTTTCTGGAAATTCCTCTTTTCTGGAAATTCCTCTTTTCTGCAAACGCCTCCTTTCTGGAAATTCCTCTTTTCTGGAAATTCCTCTTTTCTGGAAATTCCTCTTTTCTGCAAACGCCTCCTTTCTGCAAACGCCTCCTTTCTGGAAACTCCTCTTTTCTGGAAACTCCTCTTTTCTGGAAACTCCTCCTTTCTGGAAATTCCTCTTTTCTGGAAATTCCTCTTTTCTGCAAACGCCTCCTTTCTGGAAACGCCTCAGCCGGACACATTTCTTGGTGTTAGCTATCGTCCTGTTGTGTCACAGCTGCTTTGGAAAAGTGAAGACCTCAAACTACTCTAATTTTCAATACCTCACACTATCTACCCTTTTTAATTACTCATTAAAGTCAGTCGCTCAACCTGAGCTTGCTTAATTGCCACTTTGACTTTTGGTGACAGTTCTCCTTTCAGAAGGTTTTTCAGAAGTGAGTCACAATGAAGAGCAAAGACTAATACTCAACGACGTGCAGTTCAAATTATTGTCTAATGCACCAGCTAAACAGGCTGTGTTTTTATTCTTTCCCCTCACGTACATACACATACGTGCATGCCTTTGTGTGTGTGTGCAAATAGTAAGTGTTGCCAGGTTTTTTTACACCCATCTTTGGCTCGATTTCAAAAAGCAAAACTGTAATGGCATTACTTTCCTAGGGACAAAAGTTGCAGACTCTTTGGTTTCATTAAAAAAAAAAATGAATTGAAAGGTGGCAATGACAAAAGGGCATAATAATGAGGAAGTTTCTCTCTTGGAGTTCATATGGTATTGGTTCTCCAACCCTTCAGTATTGTTACGAGCATTGTTTTGATTAATATGAGCTCGATACCTGCACTTTCCCTTCTATACAACTGAAAAGAAAGATGTCTTTGTGCCTGATCTTACTGCACTCCACTGTTTACTGTATCCCACTGTTCTGCCTTTATCAAGCTTCTTAAGCAAATTTTATAACATAAAACAAAAAGTGCTTGATTGGACAAGTAATTAACATATGTATAGGAAAGGTAAGTTCCTTTTCAATTAAACACTTCCATGACTGCTGGGAAATCTTCTCTACTGGACTGACTTGTAACAGTGTCTTCATTATTGACAAGGTTTCTTGAGATCTGTAACTATTTAAATGCCAGTGGAGAGCAGTTCACTCATAAAAGGGGTGGGGGTGAGGGGGAAGCCTCTCAAAAGTACTACTTTCAGTGTTCAGGCACCTCTTACCAGCGTCACTATTGCACATTCAGCTGTCAGCTGTGCAGCACTAAAAAGTGTCCGAACAAACCGGTAGATGTGCTTGTGATCAGGGTCATGCTTGTAGTAGTCATCTGGAACTTCTTCCCGCTGAAAGAAAAGTTCTTTGAATTACTGAAAAATCCACCTTAATACTGACTTTAAGCAACTGTTGGTTATTCTCACCAGGTACAAGGGTATATGATCCTTCCTTGTCACAGCGACACACCAAAATTACATGCTAAAAGAAGTTAAGTGGCTTTGCAGTACCAGGAATACTCTAAACAAAGCACCATGGCTTTAGCCACTGTCTTTGGTGGCTAAATGATACCAAAATCCCATCATCAATATCATCAATGAAGATGTTGAACAGGACCGGACCCAACACCCACCCTTGGGGGACACCGCTAGTAACTTGTTGCCAACTAGATGCGACACCATTTACTACCACTCTCTGGGCTCGTCCATCCAACCAGTTCCTGACCCAGCACAGAATGTTCCTGTCAAAGCCCCCTGCTGCCATCTTCACCAGGAGGATATCATGGGAGACTGTGTCGAATGCTTTACTGAAATCCAGGTACACCACACCCACAGCCTTCCTCTCATCGACCAGTCGCGTTCCTTGATCATAAAAGGAGATCAGGTTGGTCAAGCAACACCTACCCCTCCTAAATCTGTGTTGATTGGGCTTAATCTCTTGGCCGTCACGCAGATGTTGCATGATAGCACTCAGCACTAGCTGTTCCATAACTTTGCCCGGCACTGAGATGAGGCTAACGGGTCTGTAGTTTCCTGGATCATCCCTCCTTTTAAAGCCACTGGAGCTTTGCCAAGATGGTCAATGGCATTCTGGCTTGTATCAGCAATGGTGCAGCCAGTAGGAGTAGCAAAGTGATTGTCTCCCTGTACTTGGTACTGGTGAGGCCACACCTCAAGCACTGGGTTCAGTTTTGGGCTGACTAGGGCAGAGAAGGGGCTGGTGAAGGGCCTAGACAAGTCTTATGAGGAGAAGCTGAGGGAGCTGTTTAGCCTGAGGAAGAGATGGCTAAGGGAGACCTTATTGCCCTCTACAACTACCTGAAGAGACACTGCAGAGATGTGGGTGCTGGCCTTTTCTCAGAGGTAATTATTGATAAAACAAGAGGGAACAGCCTCAAGCTGCTCAAGAGAAGGTTTAGGGTAGACATTAGGAAATTGTTCTGAACTGAGAGCACTGGAACAGGCTGTCCAGGGAGGTGGTCAAATCACCACTCTTGGTTATGTTTCGATGTGGTGCTTAAAGATACAGTGCTTAAAGATATGGTCTAGTGGCAAACTCAGGACAGTAGTCGGACTTGATTACCAAGGGTCTTTTCCAACCCGAATGGTTCAATGATTCCATGAAAACACAAGAAAACAAATATACTTTGCAAAATTTGGATAGACTAGATTCTGTTGATGATCTGATAACAAAAGTTCAGAGGATATTGTTTTAACTGCACTTCATTTTACATAGATACAATTTAGGATCAAGTTGCTTGTGAACTGGAACTAAGACATGAGTTATACAATATAAATAAAGATGTTTAAAAAACATCTCGAGATCAAAGTTGCACTTACTGTAAGAGGATGAGTTTTTTCATCAAAGATATCCAAAGATCTGTCAGAATCTCTACAAAGTAAAAATACTTGTTTTAGCAACAAAAGTTAATCAGTAATGCTGGGCTCCACTAAAATGATTAAACTTTATAGTTCAGCTTTTCCTAGAATACGGAGTTCCAGAGCACTTCTGCAAAACTCTTACAACTGAATATGTAAGAAGTAAACAACCAATAGCTATCCATGTTCTCATATTTGAGGAGTACAGTTTTCCCTTAAAACATGAAACTGCCTCATTAACAGCACTTAATGCAAGAAGGGAGCTATAATTTTGAAGCAGACACCATAACTAGCAGTAGTGGCAAGAGTTATTTGTACACAGCAGAGAGTGTTCCTTCATCCATCAAGACTAATCTGAACCCTTGTATTTACAAAAAGCTGAACAAGCCCAGAGGCTGATTTGTGGTGAGTTTAATGTGTTTTCCTCAGTCTTTGTAATGACTTTTTATGCCTCATTCTTGATGAAGCACGTGCCATCGGATGGGTGTATTACTGACCCTTCCAGAGCATCTCAACGCAGAGCGCAAAGAGAAATCACAAAATGCCAGATTTTTCAGGTCCTTTAAGTTATACTGGCTGTTGGCAAAGCAGCTAAGAGTGTATCCCCAGCTCAAAATCAAAGTTGTTGTATTTCAGCCAAAATAAAAACCAAAACCATTCACTCACCTGTTCTTTATATGGTAGAATATTGCTAATGTTACACTAAAAAAAAAAAAGAAATAAAGACTTAACAAAGCTTGTTCTGTGTACACTACTCCATTGCACAAGCTGTTGCTCAGGGTAAAATGTTCACAATCCATTATGTATGGGCCTCCTCTCACACTCTCAATTACTCTGTGTGACATTTTAGATGTTTACCTGCCCAGACAGAAACTGGTCAAATTGAACTTGGGGTCCAAACTACTTTTACGTTCATTGTACACACATTTGTGCCATCACATGAAAGCTGTGACACACTCCAAACAAAACGCCTTCACTTCATGATGGGTGACATCTATTGAAAACGTGGACTATTCACAATTAAAAGATAATAAAAGTGCTACTTGATGCTACACAGAGACTGTTGCAGTTATTCTGCTCATCTGTATTAAAATGTTAACAATCATCATCATCATAAAGATGTTACTATGCCAGGATAACCCAAATGAGACACTACCAGATCTCAGTCTCTGCCAAATCAAGAAAGACAAAAGATTTCACGCATCTACTGAGACCAAATTTGAGATACTTCACTGGCAGTGTCAACAGGAACACTGTTGTTGCAGGAATCCACCAGACTCTGATCTGTTGCCAGCTGTAAATCACTTCAAAATGGCACAAGCACCACCTTTTAGGTTCACTTGTCTCTAAAACAGCAGTGACATGTGAGATACCTTTGTCTGAAACCAAACTTGAAAGTGACAAATCAAGTTAGACATTTACAAGCTCTACTGAACTGTTAAAACAGTAAAGCTTTATGGGCCTGAACCTGCTTTGCCTTTATTTCCTTCCCTTCAAGCAGAGTAAAACTTCTTGGCTGGTATTGTCTATGTGCAGAAAACTATCTCTGTGGTATCTGGAACAGTAGGTCAAACAGCCATTTCCACTGGAGGGCCAAGACTACTAAATTATCAAACTCACAGAGATACGTAAAATAATAAATATATGAAGAAAAAGTACAAAGGCTGAAATGAAAATAAAACCCAACAATGCACTGCAATCTGCAACTAGAGGGCAGACTGATACCGCTGGCAAAGAGCTCGCCGTCCCGCAAACGGACAACTCCACACAACACTTGGCTCAAGTCTTTCCAGATGGAGTTGCTCCATTGGGCTCTCATTGTGAAGCTTTGAGCCCCCCACCCCAACACACACCTTTAAATCCAAAGTGCCAGCACACCTCTGCACTGCCTCAGATTCTCAAGTGCACAGTGACAACTGCTTAGAAATACAACAGTACATTAGCTCTGTAACTGGGGAAAAAAAATCTCACTTCAGCAGTCACAATGAATGAAAGCCCTGCACCCCTTCTATGAGCCACGTGAATAAGCAGCACTGTGCTCCTCTCATTTAAAAACACGACTGGCTTTGGAACAGACAAGATTACCACAAAATCCTAAATAAACTTTGCAATGCTACTCAGCCCCTTGTTAGATGACAAAAGGTTCTTACCACTTTATTGTGCTTCTTAGATTGGGCTGACTGACCGTGCTGTCATCTATAAATATTGTTGAGCATGAGCTGTATTTTTTTGTAAGCTGCCCAGGAGAAACCTTAGGGGAGAAACAAAATGGAAACAACAGAGAACATTCAAGAAGAGTGATTCTGTAGGCTTTTATTTACCACGCTGACCACTGGCTTTATACCTCAACTAGTTTCTGCAGGGGAGGTCTTGGTAGATGACTGCTCCTGCTACGTGAGCTACCCTGTAGCATCGAGTTCCTGAGGATACCCTTTGTCTAGGAGAGGTTTACAAATCACCTCTTCTAATATACAACACAGTATCTTTAGGTAAGTAATTTTCAGGAGAATAGATGCAGCTAAAGCAGCAAGTCCTCTGATTTTTTCAGTTCTCCATTCTATTCTTGCCAGCTCAGGTCTGCCTCCTCTCTGATATACTTTATTAGACTTCCCTGTGATTCCATAATCAAGTTTTCCCTTTTATATCCTACACTTTTACATTTTCTGGTGATCCAGTAGCACTCCCTGCGTTAAAGCCAGTTTGGCATTTGAGTTTTAACTTGTTACGTTTCGGAAAATAACCCCAAAAAGAGTAACCTCTCTCTGACATTGTCCACTTCACTCATGTCTTGTTTAGCATCTGGAAATAAAATACTACTATTACCCTTACTTTTACTATTTAGAGTCAGCAGTATGTTCCACTGTCTATCCTAATCCTGTAGATTTTGTACTGTAAGAAACCTTTCCAGACAACACTAAGTAAGGCTTCCCATGGCACTTTCGGAGAATCCGTGCTCTAGAGATAGTACGTCGTAATTGAGGGATGAGTTTTAATCAAGCAATTAAACATTCATTAGCTCTTGCCAGAATCTTTTTAAATGCCTTGTCTAAAAACTTGAAAGTCTTCCACATGAGAATGTTGGCACCCTTCACAATTCAAAGGCTGCCTGGGAATATCTCCCACTCCAACTGAACTTTGCCAGCAAAAACAATCCCATCACACTTCCTCTTGGTGCTGGCAGACTAAAGCTTGTACTGTAATGGAGAGGGAAGGAAGAAAAGAAGAACCACCCCCCATAATCACACTAAATACAACAGACCTGAAATATCATTATCTTAACCAGTAGTTTATCAGCAGACACTTTTGCTAGACAAAAAGCTTTGTGTTGGTAACTTCCATTCTTAGCTTTACCAGACCCTATTTTTTTATTCACTTATTAATGGCATGCATCTATTTATTTATTTTTCCGGTAAGTAAAGCGTCCACGTGTGCCGAAGAAGCTTAGAGCATGGATTACATTTTGTTTATCATGCTGATGACGGCTACTTGTTCACCATTCCCTTCTCATGCTGCATACTTTTCTTTACAGTAAGTCCTGTAGTGATGCTCAAACAGCAAGTCATTCAAGACTTGTAATCTCAGCCAAGAAATTATTAACCCAGCTTCACTTCTGTTAAAGGAAAAACAACATAGGCAGTTTTGACTTGAATTTTCTCCCTTACTGCTCAGAAATGCTCAAGACTGACGTAATTACCCTGTTTGGTTTTATAACTACAGGCAAACGTCATCTTTCTACGGAGGATCTGGAGTATGTGCAGGACTACACATCTAGAACCACTGGGGCTGTTTCTTGAACTTGCCTTTGTGCCAATACTCTAATATTACCTATACTGCACACTACTAATTTTCTTTACTTACGTGGTTGATGTGGTTACTCTTCCTCTTCTCTCGCACTACAAAAAGAGAAAGGACGTGAACCGAAAGGTTTCTAAAACACAATCTGAATTTACATTCAATCAAGTCATTCCATCAACCTAGTTTGCTGTACACGAGTACTAAAAGTTTCAAATTTGACTCCAAGTGTCTGCAAAAGTAGTTTGTGGGGGAAAATACTGAGTTTTATCAAGCTGGGAAAGTGAATACTACATCCAACTATCCACAGGTAACTTAGGAACTACCTCTACCCATGGCACTAAGGGGAAAATGTCCCAGCTTCGAAAAGATCCTTTCTTTGGTGTGATTTCAGATAGTTCAAATAGACAAGGTCCAACACCCAACATCAACTGTTTATCAGTCAGAAAACAGTGCTGTTAAAGGACAGCTGAGAGTTACATACATGCAAAAAGCTCCACAAATGTGACCACTCTGGACAGGCGACTTCTCCAAAGTCGTGACATCAGATCATTAACACTTGTAAGCAGGAAACATTCTCTTACATATTACAGAAATTAACAATGGGAAGAGGGTACCCACATTTTTGTGATCTTTTTGCATAAATCAAAACTCATAATCCTGGTAACACCACAGTGGGAGAAAACTTATGGATATAAATTCTACTAGTTCTCTGGGAGTTTAAAGAAATCCAGTGAAGTGACAAAATAAGTTATTGTGCCTGATTTGTCCATAAAAATACCCTGTAAAAAAAAAATCAGTTAATCTAACTAATACAAAATTAAAAAAAAGCTGAATAGTCATTAGCTTGCCTGGGTGACCGTTTTCATGCATGAACACAAGGTTCATTTCATACATTTCAGTACAATACATCTGAATACCACCGAATCACTACCCTCAGTGTTCATGTAGACTGAACGCTGCTTGGAACAAGCATGAAAGGCTGCCTGGTGAAGCTGCACTACAGTGTTTAAGAATGTCCAAGCAGCTCATTGCAACTCAAGCAGTGCTCATCAAAGAGGTGTTTGCAACATGCAGGTCAGGTCCTCTATTGGAAGACTGACCTTGGAGACCTCAAGGAAAGGGGCCTACATTTCTTTGGTATCACCTCATCTGAAGAATCATGCAAGCGCTTGTTTCCTCTGCTCACATATTACCTCAGCGTTGCAAAGTTGACAATTTTATTACTTGCCACAAGGCTCTGAATAGCAGGACTGCAGCTGACAGACCTGTCAAAATAATTCTACTTTTGTGGCAAAGCTGTGCCAAGGTAGAAGACACCCTGCAGCTTTCCATCAACACACCAAATCTCAAGTGCAACACGGTCTTACAAAAAACCCCCAGTGCTTTAAACAAGAACCATCTGTAAAGGGAACAGAAGCATTTTTAAAAGGGTATCTTGAAAGAATTAAAGCCATTTCAGTGTTCTTAAGCTGTTATAATTAAAATAGGCAGTTAATTTCTCCCATTTTTCTCCCAACTTCTTTTAAATTGGAAAAAACTTAGCTTACCATCTGTTTGAGACTTGCTCAGGAAAATTGTGCTTGCTCTGGGATGATCAGATGGATTGGATTCCAAAGCTAAATCTGAAACAGAAGGGACAAAAAACCAGAGAGAACTTTAACAGGAGAACAATAATTGTACCACCCTGCCTCAAAATGCTCAAGCACAGTGATGGAGGCAAGATCAGAAACACACAGAACGAGCTGTATCTCTAAAGCAAAACCTCACATTTGCCAAGACAAACAAAAATCTGACATTTTCCCCTCTAAAAAAACAAGCCTGTGGACTCATTCCTACTGCTCTGAAGTAGCTTATGGTTTCCATTAAAACAAAATCTGGAAAGGGATTTTTTCCTCAAAAAGCAACATACACCTTCAAAATTCAGCATGCACCCCTACATGTTGGGGTAGCTGGATGTGGAGCCCGTGCTCAGCAGAAGGCAGAAAGCTAGAACTTAACAAGAGCACCACTGTGGGGGGGGGTGGTGGGAAAGAAGGACACTGATGATCTTCTGCTCTGTTTTCAGTACTCAATACAGCAGGAAACAATCTCCATGGTCTTCTAAAAGCAAGCAACTTTTACAGTGCTGATAAATATCAAACCATGAATTTTACTTTACATTCCAGAACAACAGAACAGTGTAAAATCTTGTAGAGCTAACATGTAATTATTGAAGAGCAAAATGATTGATTATCCTTTGCCACAATGAACCAGTGATGATTTAGATCTATTACTCCCTTAGATTAAGATGGGAGTGACCAGTAAAATGTTTGCTGATACAATTGCAAGTACCTTGACGAAATTTTGAGCTTTGTCAGTGGAAACAGCTGATCTGAAAAGTTATTCTATAGACACACTGACTTACACAAACATATGAATAGAATAACCTAGTACTGTGATCCATACATCCTGGAAAGAGCAAAATCACATCCATTTACATTTGCCATTCTGTGTGCCGCTTACACCGTGCTCATGATAAAGGTAAACCAGCTCACAAACTTGCCCCTTAGTGTTTCAAGGTGCTGTGGCACTGCAGTGGCCACACCCTTCAACAACAAAGCCATCTAAGAACCCCCATCAACTTCTAAGGAAAAAAAATCTCAAGAGCTTTTCCTGCACTCGATCAACAGAACCCTAGTCAAACAGTAGACAAAATATGCACTAACTGTCTTGGCGGTGGAAGTGGCAGCTATGTGAGATGGTTTGTGCTCCTGCACCTAACCTGTAGCACTGCCACAGCCCTCGTGCGTCAGCAAGTGAACATCACTGTCAAAGCACGTATGTCCCCAAGACTCCTCATTCCAGATTTCCACTGGTGCACAACATTGGTATCCAGACTTGAATGTTTTCCAAGTACTTGGCTTTCAACATCACTGATCTTAGTCCAACTGCTGACACTGGTCCAGGATGCAGACCACTGTGATGTTAAATCTCTGCTGTATAAGTGAGGTAGTCAACATCTATTTAGGAACACAAAGGCTGTTCCATTTCCCCCCTCTCAAAAAACCAAAATCCAGTCAGCTTTGAAAGATGCCTGTCTCGAGCAGCTTTTAAAAGCTAATTTACAGAAACAGTATTTCTAGTTTCACCTTAATGTGCTCATTCATGGCACACAGAGAACAGATACCTGAATTTCATCATGTGGTTAAAAATCTCAGCAGCCCGGGCTTCGTACTCTAGAATGGAATTTGCCTTACAGCTCATACGTGAAGTATCACTAACACATTTGATTCTCTGAACAACAAAACAAAACATAAAGCCCATCACACAGTAGTACACCACACTGGCACTCTGGACTACCTGTAACATCTCGACAAAACAGTATAACTATTTTTGTTAAACTCTCCACAGTGTTGCCAAGTTTCTAAAACTAATTTAGCAAAACTGTTTTTAAGAAACAGAGCAGAGATCAACGAATACTACTGGCTCCATGAGAAAGAACTCACAAGAAACCAAACAGATTTTGACACTGTCGCAAGGAATCCACTAATAATAACTAACATGAAACAGTTTTCCAGATTTGAGAAAGGAGTGATTCAGAACTTCTAGTATTTTGCTAGTCTAGGAAATAACTAAAGTATCAACAGGCAGAAAAAGACTAGCATGCAGATTTAAAATACAGTAACTTTCAGAATAACTATAGAATTCAGGTTAGAAGGGACCTCAGGAGACTACTGAAGCCCCCTTTTCAACCCAGGACAACCCCTCAGTGAAACAGGGTCAGCTGCAAGGGAGATCCAGGCTCCTCAAGGTTTTATCCAACCAAGTCTTAAAAACTCCCAGTGAGGGTCCACAATGCTCAGGTGACCTTTCTCACTGAAAGGGACCAATGCCTACAGGGCTATGGAACCGACTGTGAAATGGTAGGGAAGAACATGCAGGACTGTGCCAGATTTGAGAGATATTTAGGGGAAGGCAGCATGGAAGACTATGAACAAGCCCAGGAAAACAAAAGGAGAGGGCTCATGAATCCAGTAACTCCTAACGCAGGACTTCGTGTTTCTCCGTGCTGAGTTGCACAGAGCTGCTGTTGCCCCAATCCTGCTGCCTATCTAGGCACATCTGAATGACCAATCTCCAACACATCGACGGTTGCTCCATTGGGTCTCATCTGCAGTCTGGACATGCTCCATTGCCTCCTTCAAGTAACTGATAGATGTTAAACAGTACAGGTGGCTTTTTTCCCATGGAAGACATAGGATGGGATAACACACATCCTCCCTTACCCTATAAAGCAATACAATAACATTTTGATTTCCCTGAGGTTTAGATTCACTTTGAAACTGTATGACTTGACTTGCTTCTTACATTGGTTTTGCCTCTTCTTACACTCTGCCAGTATTCTGTATTCACACTTCTTAGACAGGTCTAGGGCTAAAAACACTGCAAGAATTAAACAATGCAAATATAACCAGCTTTCACACCAGACAAGAGCACTGCAAGATTCTCCAGGGCACATGATATTGACATGGCCACATCAGTCAGACTTTCTCCCTTGAACCTAAGAGGATGAACACATTTTCAGGAGAGGAACAGCCCTGAAAGGAAAATAGATGCTACTGGCTCCAGCTCCACAGTGGGTCTACCAGACACAAGATGCTTTCTGCTGGACAGAGTCAGGTGTATCAGCACCTAAAGCACATTAAAGACACAACACAGATGATACAATTGGAATGACAGTACTAATAAAGAACAGGACATGTTGTGTAGCACCCAGCAGTGATCAAGACCAAGTGTAACTAGGCTTCTCATCTGAGAAGAACACGGTATTAGCAGAAACTGTATGTCTGCCTTTATCTTGCATGATCCTGTGAAGAAAGATGCACTTAGAAGAACTCCCTTGGCATTTTCCCCTTCTAAACAGCCAGAGTATTTTAACCAACCCTTCTGTGTTGGTCTCCTCGGACGAGGCTTTCTTCCAAGCAATGGAAAAATTAGTCATGTGACTAGTTCCTAAACTGCCAGTGTTGCTCATGAAATACCAAAAAAGTAACAGCAATACAGCTGATTAAGGAACTGTAAAGCGAGAGGCAGATAAGGACATGAGAAGAGGCAAAATGTAACAGGAGACACAGCAAAAGAAAAGCTGGAGGAAGAGATTAATCTGTCTGCAAACAATCTGACTCACAATCAAGACTAATTCTTAATGCTTCAGCCTGGTAGCACTGACGAGTTCAAAACTAAGATACATAGCCCTGAAAATAAGGGTAAGTCTTGATTAGGAGCCACATCAGAAGTTGAGACAAAAAGCTCAAGCTTTACAGAAAGCCATCAGAAAAAGAAAGCAGCATGGCATGCCATGGGACAAAGATAAATAATGAAAAGTATAACACACAGAAGCAAGAATAAGAAACGAGAGAAGCAACAGGATGATATAAAATGCGAGAAAACAGCTCCAAGACATTTTTGTTCTAGAGGTTATCAACCCAATGGAAGTCACAACATTTCCTACTGGACCTTCACTCTTAGTGACAAAAAGGTGAGAAGGGAAGATTGCCAGCAGAAATCATCTGTGGGAGCAACACAGTAACTTTGCCACATTGCAGTATCCCTCCAGCTCTCTCTGAAAATCGTGTGCTTGAAGAACAGCTTCCCCCTTATTTCTCTGCACCTCTCAGTGCCATTGACATCATACTACCAAGCTGGCCAGGTCACAGAACTCACTTCCCTCTCTCACCATTCTCATTTTAAACACTCCAATCCCTTGCAGCTTGCTCGCCCTTCAGACAATCTCTGCTACCTCTGCTGCACGCTCCACGCGCTGATAAGACCATACAGTCCCCCCCAGGGCAGATCATACTACTTTTAAAAGCAAACCTGTGCCCCTAGCTGAAGATCCTACTTCTTTCCTCAACACAAAATCCACATGAAGACTACTTCTACGCATCTATTCCGTACAAGAATGTGTGTGGGGTTTAGGAATTCATAATGCTAGCTACTTCCATGCTGTCTTACACACCTCCACAGGTGATTTCCAACTATGAACAACACATCTTGCACTCTGCATCATGCTACAAACATTATCTTATGAATAAAGCTGACGGTCAAGGATGTCACTGTTACTTAGCAGCACCACTTGGACAATGTCACTGCTTTCAAACACTGCAATTATGCATGTCCTTTGTTTCAGCCTCACTGTGTGCTTTACTAGACATTAGTAACATTTTAATACAGCACATATTTAAAGCATTAAATCATACAATCATCTCTTTGCTGTAAATTGAGTTTCTTCCCTTGCTCAGTGGGTACCAGCTTTGATTGCTGATTGAGCTTCCCTTACACTTCATTACTTTACTGTGTGAAAGATGTAAGTTACTTAACACTCCCATTTTAAATGATTTAAAATTTAAATAATTTTAAATTAAAACATTTTAAACTATTTAAACATTAAAACATTTCAGACTAACAGATTTGTCAGGACATTTCAGAAAGCCTGCTGTTCCTAACTAACTGATTATTCACCTTCAGAATACACCTCTCCTCCAGACTGTAGGTGACTCAAAAGACACAAAACTAGCTGTTTTCAAAACTAATACAAGTAAGTTTGAATACATAAAATGGACTAGTTCTGTCGTGTTGCAAAGTGCTTTAAGAAACAACCAGTTCTCAGAAAGGAGCTATTCTGAAGGATAATCTTGGTTAAAACAATCTTAACCAACACTTGCATTAGCACAAATCCCTTCAAAACACTCTCAACTCCCCAGAGGAAGTAAAGTTCTAATTTAAAAAGGAAAACAAGTGAAAACAACCCCCACAGTTGGCCTTCATTCACAAAAAGATGTGACCACTGAGGGTGGAAGAGGCCTCCTGAGATCACCTAAGTCAAATCCCTGCTCAAGCACACTCAGCTAAAGCAGTCTGTCCAGAACTGTTTCAGTCAGGTCTGGAAAATTTTGGACTACCGTCAGCCTCCCCAACACATCCCGACATGGTTCTACTGCACTCAGTTCACAGGCCACTGTGAATATGATCGAGACAGCTGTTTAACAATACACAATACCCAGGCTTTCTGGGACCGAATAAAGTTGAGTAGGCTTCCCTGTGTTTCATGATGCACCTATCTGGGTTATAATCACTTCTACATGTTTTAGCTAGCCAGAACAGTGGGATGGCAGAACTGCCCCAAATTCCCCAGTGAAGGCAGGACAAGTTAAAAGGGAAAACTAGATGGCCCTATATCTTGGAACTAGAAAAACAGTAGCTCATAACCTGTGTCTTAAAAGTAACTAACATTTTGTTAGAGATGTGTTTCTGTACTGCATTTAACTTAGGACCATTTAAAAAGACAAGGAGAAGACTGGTTCTGCACTGTCCACTTTTTAGTCCCCACAGAGACCTTCACACATAACCCAGTTTACTACCACAAAAAAACTAAAGCAGAACTTGTCAGCCAAAAGAAAAAACACTACCCAGCAAAGACCAACCAAATTGTACCCGGGCTGATAACTGCAAGCTTAAGGAAAGCCCTCCCCACAACCACTTCTCACATGCTCTCTGCCTTATCACACAACATGGTTCCGAAAGACAAACACAAATTGCAGTCTCATCTACTGTCTGCAGGTAACCCAAACAAGATGCACTGTACTGTGTGCTAAGTGCCATGTGCCCCCCGATGGACTGGCATGTTTTGTTCTTTCTCTGCCACCAATTGATTACATTAACACAAACATCAGATGAAGTTTGGGCTTTTATGAGAGTTAACAGTGCCATTGAGTTGGTCACAAGCTTAAACACACTCTTCACAGGGGCTTTGTGGATTCCCTGCTTACCTGTAGTTTGTTCTATAACAGCAAATAACTGCCTAACAGATTTACAGAAAAGCCTTCAACAGTTGATGGCATTTAACAGTTTATTATCCGACTGACACAGTTTATGAGAAGCCAGTGTTACTTTTCACACCAGAGAAACAACAGCTCTGGCTGATTACTGCAGTGACTCAAGCCCCTTTCAGAACTCCACAGTGAAGCAAAGCTGTGCTATAGGCAAGCAGCTCATCCCGTACTACCGCATGTTACCTGGTTAACAGTGGGATTTTTGTGTAACCCCTGGAGCTTACTTGCATCACTTACAGGTATGATCTTCACTGTCATTCAGCTGGGTCTACTACACATTGAAATAAATTACACTGAGATTTTTAAGCCAGTTGCATCTTCCTTTGTCCCTTCAAGTCAAAACACTCGAGGTTTCTTTTGAAAGCATTACTTTGCTGGTCAGTGCAATGAAAGTGCACATTCAAAGCCTAGCTGTCATAAAGAAAAAAACCAAACAGATGTAGAAAACTCAAGATGAGCTGGTTGGCAAAGATCTACAGATTGAAGGTCTAGGTTCTTAATATTTGATAGTTTTCCTCCTACCTCTCAGACTCACCTCTTCCTTCTCCTATGTGGACAAATCATTGTTAAGAGACCTTAATTTGACATGCGATGTGAGTTTGGGAGGAGTAAGCTTTTGTGTTTTGCTGGCTTGTGCGAATTCATTTCCCTGTTAGTCAGCTTTTCAGTATGACCTCATTGTACTGGTCACACCGGAGAGCACGGATATTTCTAGCCACTAAACTTCTGTTGCTCTACAACATCTAACCGGACAGGTAGGAGAGAAAGCCAGAAGAGAAAAGCATTTGTAGATCAGTCTTGTCTTTGTTTCTGAATGCCTTAGCAGTTCAGTCATTTCCACTACAGACACTTCATAGATCATTTCATAAAGGCCATGACATAAGGCATCTTAAGCCAGCAACATAAAAAGTGTTTCAGGCATGTGGAGAGTCAATTATTTCACATTTGTCAAGATTACATACTATTTGTAATTGCTACAAATACCTTTGCAATTACTTCCTAGTCAGTTGCAGCAAAGAGAGTTCTGGGGAAAGAACAGCGAGTGTAAGGGAGGTGAAAAACTCAGCGAATACAAGAGCAAAAGTGAGAGGGAACATCACAAAAGGGACCAGAACTTCAGCTGGCTTTCACCCCCAGCTTTGTATTTGTCTAAGTAGGCAACAATATTCATCAGCCTACAGCTACAGATTTTCACACAGAATAGCACAAACCCCAACGTGAGATGGTTAAGCCTCTCCTGTGCTGAAAACTGCTGGCATCAAAAACCTGACTCCTTGCATCAGTGTTCATCTTTTTTCAAAAAACAAAATAACTTACTGACATTTTTAACCAGAATTTTTAAAAAAACAACAGGAAAAATAAATCCCTCCACCCACATGCTTGAAGTTAACTGACATTATGTAAGAGGAACAAAACTGAACAGTATCTAGACCTTCTACAAGGAGGTTTATAGACAAGCTGCTAGTAAAATCAGATCACTGACAATCAGTATACTCAAGTATCTGTTCATCTTCAATACTGTTTAGCAAATGTGGCACACAGGCAACCTGAGGGCACCCTTCAGCATGTCACAGCCTCCAGTGAACCCTGGGGGTGCTGAGAAAAGAAAATTAGGCTCACAGGTGTTTGAAGGGTTATTCTAGACACTAGTCTGTCTGAGTCTGTTCAAGAAAATCTCCCCTCATTCTCTACAGCTCTCCTCTTCAAAGTCCACTTCCATTTGTTTTCCCATCTAACTTTTGTGTGATGACTGCATCCCACTCAGCACCTCACCTGTTCCCATCTGCTGTTCCCTCTCATTCCTGATTGTCATCACACACCCACCAGCTCCCCACTTCTCCAGGTGAAGATACCAGGTCATTCTGTTCCACCACTGAACCCACTGTTCAGTAGATGAACAATCTTCTCCTTTGTTCATGTGAATCAGGCAAATCTCTACCCAAAGCTGCTGAACTCCATAAACAGCAGTGGTGGAGATAGTGTTATCAAGTACAAGTGAAAAAATCTGCCAAGTGAGGCCTGGTTCCAGTTTTATCCCTGGATCAAAGAAACTATGAAAAAATAAATCTCTGTTGAAACACACAGAACTGGCAAGAAAGTGTCAGCCATAACAAGTTCTTACTCCAAATAACCAGAAAAAAACCCACAGGAGTAAATGAAGGCAAAAAATAAAGACTGTTAGGCACTCATTTGGGGAAAAAACCCAAACCAACAAAAGGCACACCACAAAACAACCAAAACCCTAGTAATCATCACAGTCCAAACGACACATTAAGATCAAAGACATGTCACTTCTAAAACTGGATCAGAGAGCCTTTTTGGTAAACTCAAACTTCTTGCACGCCGAAAGAATGATACACTCAGTGCTCAGGTGAACACTCAACTAGAAGCTTTCGGTTAATTTTAGCTTTCAGTATTTATCATTAACAGTAGGCATGAACCTGTTTGGAAGCCACTATTGTTCTAAAAGTCATGTTTATTCCCGTTTACTTAATACAACTTGGCTTAGTGTAACAAACCACAAAATGCAGGCTTATTTCCCATTGGGAAAAAGCATGAACTGCTCAGGATCTTGAGAAGCATCAAATACAAAATCATCCTCTAGTTAGCAGTGGCTCTGCCAATCTCTTCCCATTTCAGTTACCTTTCGTTTATACATCACGCTTTCACAGTGCATCTTACCTCCATCCCACTTACCATGCTTTTTTTATCTTACAGAAATACCACTCATAACCTTCCCATTTTAAGGAGGCGAGATTTTTCTTGTTTAATTCTGATCTAATACAGACACTCCAAGCAGTGCTGACTGGAAAAGTGGTGCCTGTTAAGCAATGTGCTGGAGAAGCTACAGAACGATGCTCATTTAAGAGCATAGACTTGCAAGGACCAGCAAGACAAAACAAGACTTCTCTTTTTCCTTGCAGCTTTCTGTCTTTTCTCCCTGCCAAAATATTCAAGAGAAGGCCAGTAAGTAGGTCCCCATCTTCTGTTATTGACAGAAGTGGTATCTTAGATACCCTAGGATATAATAAAGTAATAAATTATACAAGAAATACTTGTGCCTCAAACTGATGGACTACTTACCACCACAACAACAAAGCTGACCTCTGTAGTGGTCACCAGCACAGAAACATGTAGGCTGCTTCCATGGTCTGGGTCTGCTGACAGCTTGTACATCCCAGAGTTAAAAGGGATAAGCACAGCTATCTGATACAAGCAAGTGTGTGCTTACCTGTTTATTATTTTCACGGAAGGTCTTGTACAGACCACAGTATCACTTAAAATGTCATTGTAACATTTATTCCATAACACTCCAGGCTTCACAAAGAATGCCTTACATTTGGAAGTTGACTGCGTCAATTCTACCTAGGCAGCACTTTATTACATTAAAAAACGAACACAAGCAGCTTTACTGCCACTACTCATCATCCAGAATTGTATTTTCATAAAGACACCAAATTTTTACTTTTTGCAGCTCTAAGCAGTTATATCAAATCAGAAAACTGCAGGCAAATAGCAGTTATCATTTGTGGCAAATGTACTTGAGGCCATGCAATAGTGAAGCACATACCACTGCAAAAGAGTTCTTCAAAATCACTTAAAGCATATACTGCTGATGCTGTTCTAATTTTAGGATTAGCTCCTGCCTCAAGATTAAAGTTTCCAGAGCCAAACAAGCAAAATTTGCAATAGATGGACACATTCTTAGCCTAATTTTTACTCATCTCTTCCAATTAAAAACATTAATTATTCCCTACTTCAATGCCAGTTCTGACATCTGGATGAATTCACAAGTAGCCTAGTTAGCACTGCTGCCACAATCACATACCAAATACAACATTTATTCCTGAGCAATTCCTTTATTATTATAACTTGGGCATCTTTGTTCAGCTTATTAGAATCTTTAAAGTTTAGCCCCTCCTCCCTTAATGAGTATGAGTATGGGAGAGTTGAGAGATTTCTGTAACATCGTCTCACAAAAAAATAGCAAGTTTTATTTCTCCTAGATGGCAAATGTAATTTCTCCTGCTGCTGTACTGCACAGCTGTCTCAAAGGAGATCCACAGGGCTGGTTGTTCCATCTCGTTTCTGTAACAGCTGCATCACATGGAGCTGTGCAAAAATTATGTCAGTTTAATAATTTCATTTCTGAAGGTTTTCTCCCACCCTCCTGCAACCAGTTTGTCTCCAATAGCAAAAACATTTTTGTTCCAGACAAGTACAGATGGCCAGTGATGGTGCATGACATTAAAGCTGTCAGTTGGGCTACCTTTTTTCACTGACTATACTTCATATAGGTGTGGTTATAATTATGAAAAGGAATAACAAGATGCTTGTTAATTAAACCAAGTTTTGAATACCATAAGGTATTACCAGAAGCACAGAGCACGTATGAACATACAGACAGCAGACACCCCTAACCTGTTACGCGTTGTCTCAGTAACTCTCTGCTGCAGCACAAGCCTGCAAGCTGTTCCCAGGCATGTCTGAAGAGCAGACACATTAAAGAGCAGGTCTGTGTGACACTAGCCCTCCAGGTATAACTGAGAGCCATCTGAACATACTTTCCCATGAGCTTAAGGAAAGCAAATTGAGAACACGGACAGCTACATGACAAGAAGCCTTGGTGTAAAGAGTCCTCAGCGATGACCGAGCAGCCTGTATTGCTCGATTATAAATTACCCACGTCCAGCCACAATGATGTAATGTGTGCACAATCTCTGCAATTCTTAATTCCCTTATTCCCCACACACCCTCTTCCTTCCTCCTGTTCAACACAGACTGGAAACGCAGCAGCTTTTGCAAACTGCCCGAACATTACGACTGACTCACGCCTCCATAGTTAGAAATGAACGGCCCGACTTGCACCTCAAACGGGAGCACCGGGCGCTCTGCCCTGATCTTTTCGGGCTCCCCGACCACTCTCTCCCGCAGTCCGCAGCGGGGCAGCCCCGGGCAGGGGGACCCGGTTTTTCGTCAAGCGGCCACGCCGGTGCGGTACTTGGGTGCGAGGTCCCGGCCCGCGGCCGGTTCCCGCAGCACGGCACGGCACGGCGCTGTCAGCGCGGTGACAGCCGCGGGGAACTTTGCTTGGGGTGCGGCGCGGGCGGGACCTTCCCCCTCAACGCACCGGGACTCGCAGGACCGCCTGCTGCCCTCGCCGCCGGGACAAAGGGGGCGGCCGCGCCCCGGACTGCCGGTCTCTCGGACACCCACCTGCGGCGGAGCTGGGCGGGGAGCACGGCGGGGACCGCCGCCAGTGGGGTTGGGATGCGGCGCCCCGCGCCCCCCGGCTCTTCCCCG